>JARQWZ010002627.1:0-125000 GCA_033150135.1 Gobio occitaniae
GTATTACTATTTTAATCAAATAAATAACATGTAGCCTATTTAATAAATTATTATATTTTATAATAATTGAATGTATTACTATTTTAATCAAATAAATAACATGTAGCCTATTTAATAAATAAATGATAATATTTTATAATAATTGAATATATTACTACTTTAATTAATAAAATAAATAAATAACACATTTAATATACTAATGATGATATTTTATAATATTTGAATATATTACTATTTTAATAAAATAAATAATAAAATAAATAACACATTTAATATATTAATGATAATATTTTATAATATTTGAATATATTACTATTTTAATAAATAAATAACACATATTTAATAAAAAAATGATATTTTATAATAATTGAATGTATTACTATTTTAATCAAATAAATAACATGTAGCCTATTTAATAAATAAATGATAATATTTTATAATAAGTTAATATATTACTACTTTAATAAATAAATAACACATATTTAATATATTAATGATGATATTTTATAATATTTGAATATATTACAATTTTAATAAATAAAATAAATAATTAAATAAATAACACATTTAATATATTAATAATTATATTTTATAATATTTGAATATATTACTATTTTAATAAATAAATAAATAACATATTTAATAAATAAATGATGATATTTTATAATAATCAAATGTATTACTATTTTAATCAAATAAATAAATAATTAAATAAATAACATGTATTTAATAAATAAATGATAATATTTTATAATAATTGAATATATTACTACTTTAATAAATAAAATAAACAAATAACACATATTTAATATTTTAATGATGATATTTTATAGTATGTGAATTTATTACTATTTTAAAAATTGAATAAATAAACATGTATTTGATAAATAAATGATAATATTTTACAATAATTGAATATATTACTATTAACAAACAAACACTGTGGCATTGCTCAGGTCGCTCTCATTGATGACTGGAGGTCAGGAGGTCAGAGTCACTGTATTGTTGGTTTGTCAGAAACACAGAAGGGCACAAACAAATGTCCCCGTTCTTCAGGATAACTCTATAGGAACCGAATCAAGTAAACGAGAGCTGGGAGGAGAAAAGACGAGAGTTAAGTGCAGATCCCCAGCAGCAGAGCTCAAAGCTGAGCCTTTCTTCCTGTCCAGAGGAGTGAATGCGCCTCGGCCTCAGGTCCTGCTCGTATACACGCGCTGCTGAGAAAGGGCCGGCTTTTCAACACCCAGCCAGACTTATAGGCAGAATTATTAGAGGCACTTAGAGCCGAGACCCCTGGGAAACTCTTAATGCGGGCTGCATGGCTCTGGTTATGAGAGGCAAAAACACTGAAGCAGATCCAGATCTGGAGCCAAGCGGCCCTCAAACATCCACACGAGACGCCATCAGGCCCAGAGAGTCAAGACTGCTCACAATAAAGCCTCCAGGGCTTTCACAGAGCTTGAGAACAATGTCATAGAGACAGAGCGACACGCGTCATAATCTGAAGGCCACGCCCACCGGGGGGGGCAATCAAACGCTCTCCATTGACTTTGTATTGCGTGAAGCGCCTCCTTGTCATTTCTGACTTATAACAAAACACAGAACAAGCTGATATGTGACAAAGTGTAAAGCAAACAAGCTAAACAACACAGAACCAAAAACACAGACGTTTTTATAAGCCGTCGACCCAAAAAACGAGCGTTTAAGGACACAAAAGTGGATACAGGCCATTGAGACAGAGCTACACACACTGGAGGAGAACGTCATCAGAGACAGGAAATATAATGTATAAAACTGACATTTGGATATTTGACTTAAAGGACAACTCTGGTGAAAAACGAACCTAGGGGTGATTAACACATGGTTACCGAGTAGATCGTTCTTTTGGATGCGTTTTCATGAAAATCGAATGTAAAGAGTTTTATCTCTAAACACAGATAAGCTTGTAACGCTAGTATATGGGGCATAGAATAAGTCAAATTTAATCGCTAGAAAATACCACCAGTGATGGAGGACTCGAGTCCTTATTCTCTGGACTCGTGACTCGACTTGGACTCGAGTCTCGAGCAGGGACGGATTGACAATCTGTGCGTTCTGGAAAAGTCCAGAACGGCCGTCCAACCGAGGGCCGTCACCCGGCCGTCGGCAAAAAAAAAAAAGTCTAATAACGCAATATGAACAGCCAACAGCAGGGGCACTAATACGATCACTTATATGCTGCTATGTGCAAAAAAACCTACTCGCTTTAACCGAATTGGCACGGGTGTCACGGCTCGGTGCATGAATTTACACGGAGAATACACGATATAAAAATAAATAAAACTTGCGCGAAAATTAATGTAATGCGGAACTAGTGTTAGAGAGAGACGTGATGTGTGTGTGTGTGTGTGTGTGTGTGTGTGTGTGTGTGTGTGTGTGTGTGTGTGTGTGTGTGTGAACATGTTTTTCTAGCCTGGTGGGGACTTCAACCTGACTGTAGACAGACTCATGGGGACTCGTGTCACCGTGGGGACCTAAATTGAGGTCCCCACGGGCACAAAAGCTTATAAATCATTCAGAATGAGTTTTTATGAAAATGTAAAAATGCAGAATGTCTCCTGTGAGGGTTAGGTTTAGGGGCAGGGGCAGTGTAAGGGGATAGAAAATACGGTTTGTACAGTATAAAAACCATTACGCCTATGGTGAGTCCCCAGAAGGATAGCGCACCAGACATGTGTGTGTGTGTGTGTGTGAGAGAGAGATGCCCGGACGCGATGCCGCGATCGAACAGTGGAAACATAAAAAACAATACATACTTCATTTTGTCATTTTGTTCATACAGGACATCATTCAAACTGCAAAGTGTTTGCTTATATTTGTGTACACTCGCAATAAAACAAAACATTGTGCTTTTGTCAAACTGTAACCTACACATCTAACCAAAATCTCTCTCTCTCTCTCTCTCTCTCTCTCTCTCACACACACACACACACACACACACACATGTTTGTTTTTGTGAAATGTGAGGACATTCCATAGGCGTAATGGTTTTTATACCGTACAAACCGTATTTTCTATCCCCTTACACTGCCCCTGCCCCTAAACCTACCCATCACACACACACACACACACACTGCCCCTGCCCCTAAACCTAGCCCTCACAGGAGACTGTGCAGTTCACTTTCTGTGAAAAAAAACTTGTTCTGTGTGATTTATAAGCATTTTGAAAAGTGAGGACATGGGGAACGTCCTCATATTTCACCCTCTTTTTGTAATACCCATGTCATTATACACATTTGTGTCCTGATATTTCACGAAAACATGCCCACACACACACACACACACACACACACACACACACACACACACACACACACACACTATTAAATGTGTATTTAATATTATACAAATATTATACAAATAATTGACTACATTTTTGTTTAACCAAAAAAATCCTAGTTTGCACTTTCTGTCTGTCTTCCATCAGAGTGCAGTTTTTCCTTGTCTTTCAAATTTGTGTTTATTATTGTGGAATTGGCAAAGACCTGGTGGTTGTTTGTGAAAGCTTCACAGACAAAATGAATAGGGCCTAGCCATAGGTTTTGAGATGTCACTTGTTGTGAATACCTTATCTGATAGTCTGACAGTATTGTGGCATAGTACATCCTTGCTAGTTTCTGTTGCGCACAGCTAGGGGGCGAATGGCTGGATGATGGGCCTATTTGGGAGAAAGTCCAGGGCTGTTTTTTAGCCCCAGTCCGTCCCTGGTCTCGAGGATATATAAAATCGCACTTGAGCATTCATCAAATTAATTACGTTGTTTCTGACTAAATAGGTTATCAAAATTTGATATAAGTTGTTACACTTTTCCTGTTTCGGGCTCCCAAGACCGGCCGTGATCTATGTTTTCCCTCACAGACAGACACTGCTACCGCTCGCTCTCCTTGCTTGAACACACACTCACTGACTGACGTCACTCACTTTACGCCGCATTCTCGTGCATTATTCGCGGGCTAAATGTTGACATTTGTCGTGAAGTTCGCCTACACGGATTTTGCATCTAATGCTGAAAAGAGCAGCGCTAAATGTTGTGCGTGTAATCGCACAATTGAGGAAAAGACTGGGACAACTTCAAACTTTAAAGCAACACTAGGTAACTTTTGCTCTCGGGCTCCCCCTACAGTTGTGAAACAGTATTGTCCTCTACTACTGTCGTAAACTGTCATTTTACATCAGCATGCATCGCACGTGCATTTGTTGACATGACACCATGATAGCCCTGAACACTGCAGGAGTTCACATGCAGGTGCTCTGCTTGCGTCGCGTGTGAAACGTCTTCATCCCAGGTACAGTGGCATATGTTTCAGCATGTCATATGAATATAATTTCATGGGTTTTATTTTTTTCAAACGCCAAATGATCGCGATGCTCACGTTTACAAGCCAGCGTCATTATAGTAGCCTAGTCTATTGGTTCCCGTTTTACAGAATCTATATAATACTTCAATTCAATGTTTGAGTGGTAATAACCATATATCGTCAATATTATAATATCAAGCTACCCTAGATGAATCTGCAAATTTGAAAAATCAATTTGCATTATAGCTTGAGGCAAGACAAATAAACCAATATCACAGACATGTTAGGTATCCTAAAATATGATTTTGTATGTATTACGTATTTACTTGCAAGAATGTAGCCCCTCCTCCTTCAGCTCACGCCAACGAGCAAACGCTGGCCCAATGTTGATCCTCCTGCCTTTAATCCGATCACTTTCTCGTTTCCTCTTTTTGCTTTCCTCCGACAAAACCTTTGCTTTCTTATTTTTCTGTGCTGCTTCGGCCATGACTATAACATTTGGCAAACAATTATAGTTTTTCTCGCACGTCCGAATTTAAGGAAGTGGTGGTGGAAGTGACGTATATGCTGTAAAGCAGTCGAATTTTGTAGTTCTTTTTTTTCTCGGGTTACTACCCGAAACCCGAAGTTTAAAAGTACGATTAAAAACGATACAGACCCCGTCAGGCTATGGCAGACGTGTCATTCAACCTATTGTAAGTCGATGTATCATCACAAGAGTTTTGAAAATATATTATGAAGGTCGAAAAGTTACCTAGTGCTGCTTCAACAGACATCTGTCACGGATGCATCCAGAAAAGTAAGTAAAATGCTTTCCATTGGCTAACATTAGCTTTAAAAAAACTATTATTGCCTAATGTATATATGATAATAAACAGAGGAGGCTAGGGTCGGGCGATGTCTGCCTTTTGGGCATCAGACGTCGGCGATGTCTATGTACAGTGAAGCGAATGTACAGTGACGTGACAATAACTGCCAGATTCAAACTGTGCTTTCTGCAATGGCTGGGCCAAAGACGGACGCGCTCAGCGCTTAATCCCACTTATGTTTATTTTAGATTTCAGATATTTAAATACATATCATTTATAGCAAAACAATACATTTATAGTTTGTAAAATACACAATGGTGTCTATGGAAGCAGCAATAAAAAACCTTTCAAATATATTTGCCGACATGACATACACAACAGGCCAAAAGTTTGGACACATTACTATTTGTAATGTTTTTGAAAGAAATTTCTTCTGCTCATCAAGCCTGGATTTATTTTATCAAAAATACAGGGGAAAAAAAAATAATATTGTGATATATTATTACAATTTACAATATTTGGTTTTCAATTTATTATACTTTAAATTATAATTTATTTCTGTGATGCAAAGCAGAATTTTCAGGATCATTCCTCCAGTCTTCAGTGTCACATGACCCTACAGAAATCATTCTAATATTCTGATTTATTATGAGTGTTGGAAACAGTTCTGCTTTGCATCACAGAAATAAATGATAATTTAAAGTATAATAAATTGAAAACCAAATATTGTAAATTGTAATAATATATCACAATATTACATTTTTTTCTGTATTTTTTCTGTATTCTCGAACACGGGACTCGACTCGGACTCGAACTCAGGTAATGGTGACTCGACTCGGACTCTTCTTTGGTGACTCGGACTTGGACTCGGATCATCAGTCATTCTATCCATCCATCCATCCATCCATCCACTGTTCATCAGTCGTTCTATCCATCTATCTATCTATCTATCTTTCTATAGTCCATCAGTCGTTCTATCGTCCATCTATCTATCTATCTATCTATCTATCTATCTATCTATCTATCTATCTATCTATCTATCTATCTATCTATCTATCTATCTATCTATCTATCTATCTATAGTCCATCAGTCGTTCTATCTATCTATCTATCTATCTATCTATCTATCTATCTATCTATCTATCTATCTATCTATCTATCTATCTATCTATCTATCTATCTATCTATCTATCTATCTATCTATAGTCCATCAGTCGTTCTATCTATCTATCTATCTATCTATCTATCTATCTATCTATCTATCTATCTATCTATCTATCTATCTATCTATCTATCTATCTATCTATCTATAGTCCATCAGTCGTTCTATCTATCTATCTATCTATCTATCTATCTATCTATCTATCTATCTATCTATCTATCTATCTATCTATCTATCTATCTATCTATCTATCTATCTATCTATCTATCTATCTATCAATCCATCAATCCATCCTTTTATCTATCAATCCATCCATCCATCCTTTTATCCATCCATCCACCCATCTGTTCTGAAAGTATGTGATGTGCTGTATGTAAAGCTGGTAGTCCTGCTCTCTCCAGCTGAAGTGTGTGAGTGTGTTACTGCTAATGGGATTAACTGATTGTTTTCTATCATTTGGAGTCCCTTATAAGGCCTCAGATGTCCTGGCCTCCTGATGAACGACTGCAAACACTTAGTGTAATGAAGCATTAATTCCCCCAGAACACAACCGTAAACTCTGCTCGGAAACGGCATTACCGCCACATCTGCAATAAATATGGAGGCTCTGAGGCACAGAAAACATCTCGCAGGCTTCAGAACATCACATAAACAAGATGTTGAGCCTTTCAGCAGTTTGTGAGCGCTAGGCTTGAGATGTGGAGGCCCGGATCTCATTAACAGAGGCCGATAAGAGCCACGTTTCAGCCTGGCTGTGTTACAGGACACTCACAACAACACACTTCCATATTACTCATTAGAGATTTATGCAAATGCTCAGTATGCATGGCTGATTAGACCCAGGTGGAAAATATGATGTTCAGATTAGTGCACTTCTAATTTAGTCATCATACTAGCCAAATCAACATGTTTCGGATACATCTTCATGAGGACGACAAACTATATTTGCAAAAAAAAGTACAAAAAAACAGAGCACACTGTGTGGAAACATGTATCCCACAATGCAATGTGCTCATAATTTAATTTCCAGTGTGACAAATGAATAGCAACCATGATTTTTAACATGCTTTCTTGAAAGAAAACGCAAAATAACATGATAACTGGTCACCACATGATTAAAAGGCAAAGTATTGCATTCACATAAACATTACAATAACTCGAACATTACAAACCAGAAAACTTATGATGGTGAAATCTGCTGTTGAGTATTTTATATTTGTGCCTTAATTTCAGAATATGGTTCATTTTTAACTATCCTGTATTAAGATACTAAATTCAATAGTTCAATTATTCTAGTTATTAATAGGTTTATAATTATAAACTCAATAGATAACTTATGAGAAATATCAAACAGAAAGTAGCTAGCAAATTTTTACTGCCAAAAACCAGTCTTTCATGGCATTATTAAGATTGAAAAGGATAAAAAATGTGTTAAAAAGTAAGTATAAAATAAAATAAATATAACATTAAATATAAATATTAAACAGATGTAGAGGTAACAATCTAATTTGTACTACCCAAAGATACTTTTTTAAAGACAAGATCAAACAGAAGAAAATATAAAATAATAAAAAAATACAATATAATATTAAATAGAAATATTAAAAATAGAAATATTAAACATAAATATCTAGAGGTAAAAAACTACTTTGTACTACCAAAGATGCTTTTTTAAAGACATGTCTAATATCAAACAGGACGGGAAAAACTGTATTAAAAAAGGAAATAGAAAATAATTAAAAATTACAATATAATATTAAATATAAAAATAAAAAATATAAATATCTAGAGGTAAAAAACTACTTTTTACTGCCAAAGATGCTTTAAGATATTTCTAAAATAGATCAAACAGGAGAAAAAGTTGTTTAAATAAGTAAATATACAGTAATAAAATAAATATAATATTAAATATAAATAATAAACGAAAATGTAGAGGTAACAAACTAATTTTTACTGCAAAAGATGCTTTTTTATGACATGACTAAAATCAAACAGAAGGAAAAAACTGTATTAAAAAAGTAAATTTAAAATACAAAAAATATAATATAATATTAAATATAAATACAAAAAATATAATATAATATTAAATATAAATATTAAGCATAAATATCTAGAGGTAAAAAAAAATATTTTACTGGTAAAGATGCCTTTTTTCATGATATTTCTAAGATCAAAAAGGAGATATTTTAAAATAAATAAATAAAACATTAAATATAAATATTAAACAAAAATCTGCAGAGGTAACAAACAAATTTTTACTGCCAAAGATGCTTTTTTCATAACATTACTAAAATCAAACAGGTGGGAAAACGTCTCAGGTTACGTATGTAACCTCTGTTCCCTTTCGAAAGGGAACTCTCGCTGCGTCTAGCTGACGCTATGGGGAACGCCTCCAGCGTGACAGGTGTCTGAAGCTACTATCGAATCAAGTCAATCCTATTGACCGGCGACAGCCCATGATGTCATCAATGTGCGACCCGGAAGTATATAAGGGTGCCTTGCCAACACATACACATCCTCTCGTCTGAAGCGACTGTATGGCAGATAGGCCCTGAAGAATGGCAACGAGACGCAGCGTTTCGTTCCCTGTTCTCAGGGAACAGAGGTTACATACGTAACCTGAGACGTTCCCTTTCGAAAGGGAACTCTCGCTGCGTCTAGCTGACGCTATGGGGAACGATATACCAACGCCGCCATGCTGAGGGGAGTGTCTGCCCATTGGCAGTGACAACTGTCAACACAAGTAATTCACTGAAAAACCAGAGCGACTCCCCCTCAGGTCTGATTGGGCTGTCAGCGACAGCACTCCCTACGGTCAAAGCCCAAGCTATGCGACTAAATGGAACCCTAACGCAACTGCGTGGGGTTCCATCTAGACAGCTCAAAGGCCCGGGACCACTACTTCGACAGAAGGGGTCCCTTTAAGGGAATGTGGCTAGGGGACCCGAAGGAGCCCCAGCCAGTCACTACTCGGGAAACCAGTTCTCCCGAGTGCCACCAGGGAGGCCTGACCTGGTGCCCTAAGTGTTATGGACACTTCGGTTTAGCCAACCCTGTCTGTTCAGAAACAGAGCCTCTGGATGGTGCCCAGGGGGCATCCAAACTAAGGGACTGAAAAACTGGCAGTCCGACTTAGCCCGGAACTCAGAGACGGGTTATCCTAGAGAGCAACACTCAGCGTAGCGCTTTACAACCCTTGCTAGCAAGGGGAGTCTGCCTGCTCGAATCAAGGATCTACCAGGTGCTTGTGTTTCAAAGCAGTCGGGAGGCCGGAAGGGCCTACGGACTGATCTAACAGGGAGGCCTCACGAGAGGCCTGCGACCGTCTGACCAGGCTCAGGCGGCTGAGTGCTCATAGACGACCCTCATTGAGGGGAGCAGCTGAGCCTGCCTGGCAGGTAACCCCCAGCTGTGGGCCCAACTATGACCAGTTCTAACACTGAGAACTGGTAAACAAGAAGTGCCTAACTTGGGAACTTCGCCTTCAAGGAGGCCCCGTGGGCCTACTACCTGATAGCGAGTTCTTCCCCCAGGGAGGCCTATAGAGGCCTACTACCTAACAGCACACCCTGCTGGCAACCCGAGCATCCTGGCTCAGGAATCCACCCTCAGGGAGGCCAACTGAGGCCTACTACCTGACAGCAATATATGCCAACTTTCAGAGCGTTCAAGCTCACCTTCAGGGAGGCCTAGAGAGGCCTACCACCTGCCAGCGAAGCATGCTAACTGCTGAGGTTACGTCTAGGGAGGTCCCGTGGGCCACCTGATAACAGTTGAAGCTGTCTGTCAAGGTAGCTGGAAAACTGAACTTGTTTCCTCAAGGAGGCCTAATGGAGGCCTACTACCTGACAGTCACGCTACGCAGGCTAGCCGAGCATCCTGACTCAGGAACTCGCCCTCAAGGGAGGCCTATTGAGGCCTACTACCTGATAGCCAGCCTTTAGGGAGGCCTGGAGAGGCCTGCTACCTGTTTGCGCCTTGTGCTAACTGTTTCTCAAGTGACTGGGCCCCAGGAACGCCTTAGGGAGGCCTGATGAGGCCTACTACCTGCCTCTGGGTAAATCCGGTGCGGGCCTACTGTCAGATAGCAATCCATGCTAACTGTTCACGTGACCACAACCTGGGAACTCACCTTCAGGGAGGCCTAGTAAGGCCTTCCACCTGATAACCTGCTAGGCAGCATACCATGACGCCGTGCGCCGGTACTCGCCTTTGGAGAGGCCTGGTTAAGGCCTTCCAACTAACAGCAGGCCTTCAGGGAGGCCTGATGAGGCCTACAACCCGACAGCCGGCAGGCTAGCTGTCCTGATGTGCCGAACATCGGTACTTACCACCAGTGAGGCATAAAGTACCTTATCCAGGAGGCCTGGTGAGGCCTTCCACTTGACAGCCGACCCTCAGGGAAGCGCAATGGCCTATAACCTGATAGCCGGCCAGGCTAGCTTTACCTCGATGCCAAGCATCGGTACCTGCCTTCAGGGAGGCCTAATGAGGCCTACCACCTGATAGCCTTCCAAGCTAAAATACACCCGATGCCACACATCGGTACTCACCTCCAGGGAGGCCTGGCTGAGGCCTTCCACCTGACAGCCGACCCTCAGGGAGGCTTACTGTGGCCTATAACCTGATAGCCAGCCGGGTTAGTTGTTCCAATGCCCTGCATCGATACTTGCCCTCCAGGAGGCCTGGTGAGGCCTACCCCAATAGCAAGTCATGCTAGCTGCCCGAGTATCCTACCCCGGGAGCTCACCTTCAAAAAGAAGCCTGATGAGGCCTTCTATCTGATAGCAAGCCCACTAGGGAGGCCTAGTGAGGCCTACCACCTGCTAGCATTTACTTTACCATGCTAACCGTCAAGTGACTGAGACTCAGAGCACTCCTCCAGCGAGGCCTAGCTTTAGAGGCCTGCCAACTGATAACAAACATGCAAAATGTGAGAGTAACAAAGGAGACCCTGTAGGCTCGTCTTCATGGAGGCCTGATGAGGCCTACCATCTGATAGCCAGTCAGGCTAGCCATACCAATGTCACACATCGGCCCTCGCCCTCAAGGAGGCCTAATGAGGCCTACTACCTGATAGCAAGCCGTGCTAGCTCCCCGAGTATCCCACTCAGGAACTCGCCTCCAAGGAGGCCTGGTGAGGCCTACCACCTGGTAGCAAGTTTACAACTGACTGCTATGAAACCCTTGACAGTTAGACCACTGGCTGACTAATAACTACCCATTGCACTGCTATGGGGACCCGTCCTCAGGGAGGCTTGTAAAGCCTACTAGCTGTAAACGAGTCTACAATAGCCAGCGTATCTGCCAGGCATTTAGTAAAAACTGGCTGCTTTGACCAAACGACTCTCAAGTGAGAGGAGGCTGACATACACAGGGATGGTACAAAGGGCTCAGAATCACGTAGTGAACAGCCAGACTTGACAGTGCCTCAGCAACGCACCTCCCTTATCCATATAGCCTAGGCCACATGCCCAACTGAAGCTCCAGCGTCAGTCTCTAGTAAACACACTCTAAAAGAGACAAACTACTCTAACCTGCGGTGGCTTAGGGAAACCTAAGACAGATAGTAAAAAACTCTTAGTACTCCGCAAACATTTCAAAGAAAAGAGCGGCGGCCTAAACACCACTCTCACCATGAGAGGAGGCCCTAATTACATACATATGATACCATGAGCGGTGGCCTGCCTCGCGATATCTTGACCACCAAGGGAAAGCCAACACACGCTCACCTCCACAGCCCAGCTCCTGGTGCTGCAATAAGCCACCTACAAACTTCAGTTAACTCCTCCTTCCTAATGGTTGCGTAAACCCACACTCTATACAGAGAACAAAGGTCTGTAAGAAATACATATTTTAGTGTTATCACACAAAATAGACCACTCTCACCTGCGGCGTGTAGAGCGAAGACTCACCACACAGTTCTCATATGACCGCGGTGTTCTACCGCCCTTGCATGCCTGAAAGGGGCGCTCTCACTGATCAAGCCAAGGCGGGCCGCCCCAGGCCTGATGTAAGAAGCGCCTGGAGAAACGCTCTATGAAGAAAAACTATGAGGGATCCCTCTTCCTACGGGAGACCGGCCTCTTCTGCGACCTACTCCTATGAGGGGGCGCACGAAAGGCAATACCTACCCCTGATCGAGATCCCCCAGCAGATCTGCCTGGTACGCCTGAAACACCGCCATGGTGTGAAAAGCAGCACCAGCCTGACCTGCTGCAGTGTATGCCCTGCCATTAAAGCACAACCTGATTTAGAGAGGTAGATGGCAGAGTTTGAGCTCTCAGTGTTGATGCCCACAAAATGCGAGAAATGTTCGCAAACTTTCCTCGCCAGTTGGTAGCATCAACAGATATCCATATTCCCCTTTCCCCTTGACATCAGCGAAGTTAAAACGCTGATGTCGATGAACATCGGGTCGAATATGGATTCTTCCATGCCCTCTCGATCTCTGTAAGAAGATCAGGAAGGAATGGAAGGCTCATCTGAGCTGATGGTTTACGGCTAAGGAGAAATCGATCGTGCAATCTATCACGAGCGATCTCTCCTCTAAAGCGCCAACATGGCAGCCGCAGCCTGCCTGCAGCGTGTTCCATAACATTCATCAGCTCAGTATACACGGTCAGGGTGGCTGAGAGGATTCATCCCACTCTCACCAGCCATCCCTGAGAGCACTTGCTGATTAGTCTCGTCAGCCGCCAGATCGTCCGAGAGGAATATAACCTCTCGCGACGATCGGCGAGCTGCATCTGAGAACCCATGATGCATGCCAGCGCTCAGCCTCAGCATGAGCGGGACAGCATCATCCAGTCCCAGATGCCAAACTCTCTTCCCTCAAGAAGAAAGCCAGACTAGAGTGGAGCGATCTCAGATTGAAAACCGCTCACACTAACACACAAATTCAACTTCAAATGAACTGACTGTGCATGCTCTTGATCCCAGGCAGTAAATACACGCTTGTGTGTATTAAATAATGAATTTGTATTACCTTAACTCGTATAGCACTTCAAACAGACAGTCCCTGAAGACGAGAAAGATGTGTATGTGTTGGCAAGGCACCCTTATATACTTCCGGGTCGCACATTGATGACATCATGGGCTGTCGCCGGTCAATAGGATTGACTTGATTCGATAGTAGCTTCAGACACCTGTCACGCTGGAGGCGTTCCCCATAGCGTCAGCTAGACGCAGCGAGAGTTCCCTTTCGAAAGGGAACACTGTATTAAAAAGTAAATATAAAATAAAAAAAATATAATATAATATTAAATATAAATATTAAAAATAAATATCTAGAGGTAAAAAAAACTACTTTTTACAGCCAAATATTATGTTTTCTCATTTAATTTCGAATATGGATCAAACAGGAGAGAAATTTGTTTAGATAAGTAAATATAAAGTAATAAAAAGAATATAATATTAAACAAAGATTAAACAAATTTTTACTGCCAAATATGCTTTTTTCATGATTTTACAAAAAAAAACCGATATAAATATTAAACATAAATATCTATAGGTACGTAGCTATACTACATTTACTGCCAAAGATACTTTTTATAGACATTATTAAGATAAAATAGGGAAAAATATATAATATTGCAGTATGCATATATAAGTCAGACCACTCCAAGTGCCACTAAGCTCCGCCTCCAGCCCCGCCCACACACCACAATGCCCCGCCCCCTGTACCACTGAACACAAAGACAGCTTCATTCCACACAGGTGCGTCCTGCTCAACAACCAGCAGCAGTTCATGAAAGAAGGTGTGTGTGTGTTTGAGGAAAGAAAAACAGAAAGCCAGTGTGTGTGTGTTTTAGCGAACGTCAGAAGACAGATAAAGAGAAACGCAGAGACAAACAGAGCGCATCTGTGTCTCTGAGGTGTGTTTAAATCTCAGCAGACATTTAATCTTAATCCAATTTCATCAACGCTCACGTCCCACCAAAACACTGGCGCTCTCTTTCTCCCGTCCCCACCCAAACAAACCCACATCAGAGAGAGGCCGGACCACACCTGAACCGGGAGCCAGATAAACACAGCGCTCAGGTGTTTTCATTACAGAAACTGAGCCAGCACAAAGAGCCGCCTGATATTTGTACAGGTGCATGAGAGAGAAGCAGAGGAGAGAGGAGAGAGAAGAGAGAAGCAGAGGAGAGAGGAGAGAGGAGAAAGAAGCAGAGGAGAGAGGAGAGAGGAGAGAGAAGCAGAGGAGAGAGGAGAGAGGATAGAGGAGAGTGAAAAGAGACGAGGACATTTACTTCTGCCGGCCTTTTTGAGCCAAACCAGACGCAAGTCAGGTTTACAATCCACACACGAGCTGCTTGTATCTAATATGCTTTCATTTTATTTTATTAACTTGTACGTTTTTCACTAATAAAATATACAATTAATAATAATAATAAGAATAATAATTAATAATCATTTTGAATATTTGCATTTTCCTGTAAAAAATATTTTACAAAATATTCCTAAAACAAGAAGAGCAAAATTGCTAATACTCAAATTCAAAAGAATATTTGAAGAATATTTCTTGAATTAAGTTTATATTTCTATTGGCAAATATTTTTAAAGCACAAATAAAACAATATAAATAAATAAATAAAAAATAAATAAATAAAATCCAATATTTACAGCACAATAAAAAAAAGCACAAATAAAAGTAAAATAAAATATTTACAGCACAAATAAAATAAAATAATATTTTGAAGCACAAATAAAATTAAATAATATTTTTAAAAGCAAAAATAAAAAATATTTTTTTTTTTTTTATTAAATAATATTTTTGAAGCACAAAATAAAAAAATAAAAAAATAATTTAATAAAATATTTACAGCAATCTAAAATAAAATAATATTTTAAAGCACAAATAAAATAATAATACAAATAAATAAAATATGTACAGCACAAATAAAATAAAATAATATTTTAAAGCACAAATATAATACAAATAAATAAATAAAATATTTACACCACAAATAAAATACATTTTTAAAGCACAAATAAAAAATAAAACAAATAAAAAATAAAACAAAATATTTACAGCAGTTAAATAATATTTTTGAAGCACAAATAATAATAATAAAAAATTAAAATGTTAATTTAATAAAATATTTACAGAACAAATAAAATATTATTTTTAAAGCACAAATAAAATAATATAAATAAATTATACAAAAATATTTTTAAAGCACAAATAAAATAATATAAATAAATAAAAATTTTAAATGTAATAACATATTTACAGAACAAATAAAATAATATTTTTAAAGCACAAATAAAATAATATAAATAAAATATTTACAGCATAAATAAAATAAAATAATATTTTTAAAGCATAAATAAAATAATATAAATAAATAATTAAGATTAAAATAAAATATTTACAGCACAACTAAAATATTATAAATAAATAAATTTAAAATAAAATATTTACAGCACAAATAAAATAATATTTTAAAGCACAAATAAAATAATAATAAAAATAAAATAATAAATATTTACAGCACAAATAAAATAAAATAATATTTTTAAAGCACAAATAAATAAAATAATATTTTTAAACCAGAAATAAATAAAATAAAGAGCACAAATACAACAAAAGTCTATGAGATTTTTGCTTAAAACAATAGAGTACAATGAGGTAAGAAAAATCAACAAAATGTAATATATTCTCTGAAAACAAGTGTTACTATGTGCATTCATCATTGTTTTGAACTGCTCGATTCAACAGAGCATTGTTTTGCCAATTGGTCTTTATATTTAAAGAAATTAAACAATTAAAGCAATAAAAGGGATTTAAGGGCATAAAGAAAAAGAAATAAGAGCAGTAAAAGAAGTTCTAGGTCGAACTGTAGTTGTGAAGTAATCGACTGAAACTATTTGAGAATATTTTATTTTAAAATATGCACACATTCACTCATGTCTAATATGTCGCTTCTCGTCTCATCTCGTCACGTTCAGTTATGCGTTGCATGAATCCATGATGGTGTATTTTCAGTTAAAGATTGCAACAAAAACAGTTGTTAAATATATATATGTTACATCAAACACACTCTTTCATTGTTAAAAGTAAAGCGTCTGCTGGAATTCACACACGCCTCTGCGAAGAGTAAAGCCCCGCCTTCTTTGATTTGATTGGCCGTCACTCAACACATTACCAAAATGATATATCAGACCAAAATAAACAAAAATGCCCTTAAAATCAACAAACTTTGTTTACTATTTTTAGGATGTAACCCAGCGGTTGAGAACCGAGTTAACGAGTATGTAATTTAAGAAAACAGTAATTCCATCTGCTCTCAGTGTTTATACTAATATTTACATTAATTTATTCATTCCCTCCAATTAACCTGCCATTACCTCCACATTACAGCAATATCACAGCATTACGTGCACACACACACCATCAGCAATCCCTCATCAACACACTCGTCAAACACTCGTTCTGAGGAAAGGTGAAATAATGTGACGCGCAATTACAATAAAATCAAAACCCAAACATTTTAATGTTCACTAATAAGGGGTTTATGGGAATGACGGGGGGTCAGAGGTCAAGCTCAATCCAAATAAACCCGGCGCTGAGTCGTTCAACGTGACCCCGCTCAAAAACAAAAGACAGAGAGCCCGGCATCTCACTCCCTGAACGGAGCGATGCTGCAAAAACAGCAATATCCTGTGTTTATTATTCTTTCCCATATTGTTTTCCTTTCTCCCAATTTCTGAAAGATTTGTTGTGGCACAGAACAGAAAAAACAGAAAGAAGAAATCAGGCAGACTGGCTGTTATTACCACAATCTGTAGGTGTGTGTGTGTGTGTGTGTGTGTGTGTGTGTGTGTGTGTGTGTGTGTGTGTGTGTGTGTGTGTGTGTGTGTGTGTGTGTGTGTGTGTGTGTGTGTGTGCATGTGTGTGTGAGTGAGTGAGTGTGTGTGTGTGTGAGTGCATGGGCATGTTTTTGTGAAATATCAGGACACAAATGTGTATAATGACACAGGTATTACAAAAAGAGGGTGAAATATGAGGACGTTCCCCATGTCCTCACTTTTCAAAATGCTTATAAATCACAGAATGAGTTTTTTTTCACAGAAAGTGAACTGCACAGTCTCCTGTGATGGGTAGGTTTAGGGGCAGGGGCAGTGTGTGTGTGTGTGTGTGTGTGTGATGGGTAGGTTTAGGGGCAGGGGCAGTGTGTGTGTGTGTGTGTGTGTGTGTGTGTGAGTGTGTGTGTGATGGGTAGGTTTAGGGGCAGGGGCAGTGTGTGTGTGTGTGTGTGTGAGTGTGTGTGTGTGTGTGTGTGTGTGTGTGTGATGGGTAGGTTTAGGGGCAGGGGCAGTGTAAGGGGATAGAAAATACGGTTTGTACGGTATAAAAACCATTACGCCAATGGAATGTCCTCACATTTCACAAAAACAAACGTGTGTGTGTGTGTGAGTGTTTGTGTGTGTGAGTGAGTGAGTGAGTGAGTGTGTGTGTTTGTGAGTGAGTGCATGTGTGTGTGAGTGTTTGTGTGAGTGAGTGAGTGAGTGAGTGAGTGAGTGAGTGAGTGTGTGTGTGTGTGTGTGTGTGTGTGTGCGCGAGTGAGTGCATGTGTGTGTGTGTGTGTGTGTGTGTGTGTGTGTGCATGTGCGTGACTGAGTGCATGTGCTTGTGTGTGTGTGTGCGTGTGTGTGAGTGCATGTGTGTGTGTGTGTGTGTGTGTGTGTGTGTGTGTGTGTATGTGTGTGTGAGTGTCCATGTCTGTGTGTGTGGGCATGTTTTTGTGAAATATCAGGACACAAATGTGTATAATGACACGGGTATTACAAAAAGAGGGTGAAATATGAGGACGTTCCCCATGTCCTCACTTTTCAAAATGCTTATAAATCACAGAATTTGTTTTTTTTCACAGAAAGTGAACTGCACAGTCTCCTGTGATGGGCTAGGTTTAGGGGCAGTGTGTGTGTGTGTGTGTGTGTGTGTGTGTGTGTGTGATGGGTAGGTTTAGGGGCAGGGGCAGTGTATGTGTGTGTGTGTGTGTGTGTGTGATGGGTAGGTTTAGGGGCAGGGGCAGTGTAAGGGGATAGAAAATACGGTTTGTACGGTATAAAAACCATTACGCCAATGGAATGTCCTCACATTTCACAAAAACAAACATGTGTGTATGTGTGTGTGTGTGTGTGAGTGAGTCCATGTATGCGTATGTGTGAGTGCATGTGTGTGTATGTGTGAGAGCATGTGTGAGTGTGAGTGTGTGTGCACGTGTGTGTGTGTGTGTGTGTGTGTGTGGGAGTGCGCGCATGTGTGTGTGTGCGCATGTGTGAGTGCTTGTGTGTGTGTGTGTGAGTCTGTGCGTGTGTGTCTGTGTGCAGGAGTGCGTGCGTGCGTGCGTGCGTGCGTGTGTGTGTGTGTGTGTGTGAGTCTGTGTGTGTGTGTGTGTGTGTGTGTGTGTGTGTGGGAGTGCATGTGTGTGCGTGTGTGTGAGTCTGTGCATGTGTGTGTGTGAGTGTGTGTGTGGGAGTGCGTGTGTGTGTGTGTGAGTCTGTGCATGTGTGTGTGTGTGTGTGTGTGTGTGTGGGAGTGCGTGTGTGTGTAAGTCTGTGCATGTGTGTGTGTGAGTGTGGGAGTGCGTGTGTGTGTGTGAGTCTGTGCATGTGTGTGTGTGTGTGTGTGTGTGGGAGTGCGTGCATGTGTGAGTGCGTGTGTGTGTGAGTCTGTGCATGCGTGTGTGTGAGTCTGTGTGTGGGAGTGAGTGCATGTGTGAGTGTGTGTGTGTGTGTGTGCGAACTTAAAATAATTAAAGTTTTATAGTTTCAAGTTTTTAATTTAAGTAAATATATTTATTAATTTTAAGAACGTGTGTTAATGTGTTTCTTTTTAAGCTGAAACTGAGCCGCTCTTTATGCTGATAGTGGAGTGTCCTTGTTACACAAGTAATAAATCTGGTGGAAATCCTGAATTATATTTGAGCAGGAGTCGGCGGTCCGAGCGCTTTAAGTGCTCAGCTCATTCCCAAACATTCCAAACAGCCAGAACAGAGTAAAAGATCTCCTCACACAACGCCACAGCAATTCATTAATTTGACACAAGCCTCTACAAATCCTGCTCTTTCATTTCAGTCCTCATGAAAAGACCTTTCATTGAGCCTGTCTGGTTAAACCGTCTCAAACCTGATCCCAGTTCAGCTTTCATGACTAAACGGACACTTTGAGGTTGGAGAAAAACACAAGCTTGGACATTCCACCTGACTCACCCGCAGCGCTGCTGATGTATCGAGCAAACACACACATGCTCCAGCAATGATATCACAGAGGCATTCTGGGATTGAGCAGGGATGAACAACGAGAGAGAGAGAGAGAGAGAGAGAGAGAGAGAGAGAGAGAGAGAGAGAGAGAGAGAGAGAGACCGTTGGTTCCCATTGAAGTCCATTATGTGGAAAAAAATCCTGGAATGTTTTCCTCAAAAAAACTTAATTTCTTTTCCACTGAAGAAAGAAAGACATGAACATCTTGGATGAGATGGGGGTGAGGAAAATATCAGGAAATCTTCGTGTTTTATGTGTTTTGTCAAAACACAGGATGAATTTTGAGCTTTAGAATGATACCTCATTTATGATGATTACTAAATATAGGATATAAATATAGGACAAAGGACAAGATATAAACAAAGAGCGCCAAGAGTGAGAGGTAAGAGCATTATCAGACTGATTCATTTGGACTGAAGTTATTCACAGTGCAAATGATCTCAATGACTCACAGATGATTTCATACTATCGAGACTCTGCTTTCTCCTCCTCCACTTCATCCTCTCATTATACTTTGTCTCAGACAGAGTTGTTTTGTGTCAATACGACGCGTGTTCCCACTCCGATCATTCTTGGCGAGTCTAGACTGAATATCTGACAGAGAACAATACACTTTTGTGGGCCGTTTCCTAAAGAGACGAAACAACTGTAGTGGAATATTTCAGAAAACAATGCCATTCACACATTAAAAGAGGCCATTTTATGCTCATTTACAAAGTCTTGATGTTGTTTTTTGGGCTCTATTAGAGCAGGTTTTCCTGCTTTAGTGATTATTTTCCTTATATTCTCCATTGTTGCAGCTCCTCTCTTCCCAGTTTGTCAGTAACGCTCTGTTCAGTTCCTGTCTCGATGAAGCCCCGCCTTCTGAAAAGCACACTGTGCTTTGATTGGTCGGCTGGAGCAATGTGTTGTGATTGGTCAAGCGCCTTCCAGTGTGTTTGGGAAATGTCCCGTCCCTTAACATAACCACCACTACTAACTAAGTTAACCAGGCCCCGCCCCTTTAATTTGTATTGGGAGTGAATTATTTTAATGAGGAATATTGTGATGTGTTCGTTCCCGGAAGAAAACTCAAAACTACAGGAGGCGTTTCAGGGAGAAACACTGACACTGATATGGAGAAGAACATTTTTCATGCTTAAACGGCAACATTACACACTAAATACAGTTGAACATGGAAAAAAAAGCACAATAGGTCCTCTTTAAGTCTCAGCTTGAATCCACAAAGAGGGAGGCCAATATTAAACCATTGACTGTGGCAGATTCACAGATGAGGTCAAAGGTCAAACTAACCAAACAACAGACCCAAATGACTTTAAGTGCGTCTGGGTGATGTTACATCTATCGAGAGAAAACGCGCACACAGGTCAATCTGAGACATAAAAATAATGGAAATGGATTCCTAAAAAAATCGCTAAACAAATACAAAACACTATTTTTGTCTCAATTACAGGTCAAATGTGAAAATTCTGTTTCTCTTTGATCAAACAGCGCTACACCCAGCATCTCTTTTACACGTCAGGCCGCCCACTTCCTCTCTCACGCCCTTCCTGTTCTTTATTTCCCCCCCTTAATATGAGCCTTCAGGGCTTCTCAAAGGCCCTAATGAGGGAGATATGCTTTCATTCCTCTTGACAGGCCCACGCTAGCACACCTCATCATGGGCGGCAGGAGAGCAGAAAGCGCCCAGTGTCAGGAAAACACGGAGCACATGCTTAAAGTCACATGAGATGCTTTCACAGGCGTGGCCAGCGGACAAAAACAAGCCCTGCTTGGAAACAGACCTGTGTTTCCAGCACTGCAAATGCTTATACGGACTAAGTCAAGTCATCTTTACTTCTATAGAGCTTTATACAAATACAGATTGCTTTGCAAAGTAGCTTTGCAGTGATAAACAGCTAAATAAGAGAATCAATGATGCAGACGTCATTAGATATGAGACAAATTCAAATTCTGCTGTAAAGCAGCTGTAAAACAACAATAGTGTCATTATTCAGCTTAAGTCAGTTCAAGTTTTGTTCTCATAAACAATATCACTGAATATTATGTGCCTTATTAATATTTTAAGTGTCTTATGGATGTAACACAGACTAAAGACTGTATTCATGTTGGCCTAAACATGAACAAAAAAAGTGTAGAAAGATGGTTTGGGCAAAGATCATGTCAGTAATATAATCTTCTTTGTGAATTTGTGAAAGAATCGTTCATTTGAGTTGGATCAGCTGAACAGGATCACCCAAGATATTCAACTAAGATCAACAAATGGAATCTTACTTTAAAGTGATACGAAAAAGTTCAAAATCACCACAGCTGAGAGAGAAAAAATGAGAGGATGTCTCACATAATCACATAATCAAATGTAAGGTACAGAAAACAGACAGGAAAGAGGAAGGGAATAAACAAAGAGGAAAAATACAGGAATGAAACCAAAAACAGACAGAAAGAGACTGGAAACAGACAGGAAAGACACAGGAAAGAGACTGGAAAAAGACAGGAAAGACTGGAAACAGACAGGAAAAAATAGGAAAGAGACAGGAATGAGACAGGAAAGAGACAGGAAACAGACAGGAAAGAGACTGGAAACAGACAGGAAAAAATAGGAAAGAGACATGAAAGAGACTGGAAACAGACAGGAAAGAGACTGGAAACAGACAGGAAAGAGACTGGAAACAAACAGGAAAAAATAGGAAAGAGACATGAAAGAGACTGGAAACAGACAGGAAAGAGACAGGAAACAGACAGGAAAGAGACTGGAAACAAACAGGAAAAAATAGGAAAGAGACATGAAAGAGACTGGAAACAGACAGGAAAGAGACTGGAAACAGACAGGAAAGAGACTGGAAACAGACAGGAAAGAGACTGGAAACAGACAGGAAAGAGACTGGAAACAGACATGAAAGAGACTGGAAACAGACAGGAAAGAGACTGGAAACAAACAGGAAAAAATAGGAAAGAGACATGAAAGAGACTGGAAACAGACAGGAAAGAGACTGGAAACAGACAGGTAAGAGACAGGAAACAGACATGAAAGAGACTGGAAACAGACAGGAAAGAGACTGGAAACAGACATGAAAGAGACTGGAAACAGACAGGAAAGAGACTGGAAACAAACAGGAAAAAATAGGAAAGAGACATGAAAGAGACTGGAAACAGACATGAAAGAGACTGGAAACAGACAGGAAAGAGACTGGAAACAGACAGGAAAGAGACTGGAAACAGACATGAAAGAGACTGGAAACAGACAGGAAAGAGACTGGAAACAGACAGGAAAGAGACTGGAAACAAACAGGAAAAAATAGGAAAGAGACATGAAAGAGACTGGAAACAGACAGGAAAGAGACTGGAAACAGACAGGAAAGAGACTGGAAACAGACATGAAAGAGACTGGAAACAGACAGGAAAGAGACTGGAAACAGACATGAAAGAGACTGGAAACAGACAGGAAAGAGACTGGAAACAAACAGGAAAAAATAGGAAAGAGACATGAAAGAGACTGGAAACAGACAGGAAAGAGACTGGAAACAGACAGGAAAGAGACAGGAAACAGACAGGAAAGAGACTGGAAACAGACAGGAAAGAGACTGGAAACAGACAGGAAAGAGACTGGAAACAGACAGGAAAGAGACTGGAAACAGACATGAAAGAGACTGGAAACAGACAGGAAAGAGACTGGAAACAAACAGGAAAAAATAGGAAAGAGACATGAAAGAGACTGGAAACAGACAGGAAAGAGACTGGAAACAGACAGGTAAGAGACAGGAAACAGACATGAAAGAGACTGGAAACAGACAGGAAAGAGACTGGAAACAGACATGAAAGAGACTGGAAACAGACAGGAAAGAGACTGGAAACAAACAGGAAAAAATAGGAAAGAGACATGAAAGAGACTGGAAACAGACATGAAAGAGACTGGAAACAGACAGGAAAGAGACTGGAAACAGACAGGAAAGAGACTGGAAACAGACATGAAAGAGACTGGAAACAGACAGGAAAGAGACTGGAAACAGACAGGAAAGAGACTGGAAACAAACAGGAAAAAATAGGAAAGAGACATGAAAGAGACTGGAAACAGACAGGAAAGAGACTGGAAACAGACAGGAAAGAGACTGGAAACAGACATGAAAGAGACTGGAAACAGACAGGAAAGAGACTGGAAACAGACATGAAAGAGACTGGAAACAGACAGGAAAGAGACTGGAAACAAACAGGAAAAAATAGGAAAGAGACATGAAAGAGACTGGAAACAGACAGGAAAGAGACTGGAAACAGACAGGAAAGAGACAGGAAACAGACAGGAAAGAGACTGGAAACAGACAGGAAAAAATAGGAAAGAGACATGAAAGAGACTGGAAACAGACAGGAAAGAGACTGGAAACAGACAGGAAAGAGACTGGAAACAGACAGGAATGAGACTGGAAACAGACCAGAAAGAGACTGGAAACAGACAGGAAAGAGACTGGAAACAGACAGGAAAAAATAGGAAAGAGACATGAAAGAGACTGGAAACAGACAGGAAAGAGACTGGAAACAGACAGGAAAGAGACAGGAAACAGACAGGAAAGAGACTGGAAACAGACAGGAAAAAATAGGAAAGAGACATGAAAGAGACTGGAAACAGACAGGAAAGAGACTGGAAACAGACAGGAAAGAGACTGGAAACAGACAGGAATGAGACTGGAAACAGACCAGAAAGAGACTGGAAACAGACAGGAAAGAGACTGGAAACAGACAGGAAAGAGACTGGAAACAGACAGGAAAGAGACAGGAAACAGACAGGAATGAGACTGGAAACAGACCGGAAAGAGACTGGAAACAGACAGGAATGAGACTGGAAACAGACAGGAAAGAGACTGGAAACAGACAGGAAAGAGACTGGAAACAGACAGGAAAGAGACTGAAAACAGACAGGAAAGAGACAGGAAACAGACAGGAATGAGACTGGAAACAGACCGGAAAGAGACTGGAAACAGACAGGAATGAGACTGGAAACAGACCAGAAAGAGACAGGAAACAGACAGGAAAGAGACTGGAAACAGACCAGAAAGAGACTGGAAACAGACAGGAAAGAGACTGAAAACAGACAGGAAAGAGACAGGAATGAGACTGGAAACAGACCGGAAAGAGACTGGAAACAGACAGGAATGAGACTGGAAACAGACCAGAATGAGACTGGAAACAGACCAGAAAGAGACTGGAAACAGACAGGAAAGAGACTGAAAACAGACAGGAAAGAGACAGGAAACAGACAGGAATGAGACTGGAAACAGACAGGAAAGAGACTGGAAACAGACAGGAAAGAGACTGGAAACAGACAGGAAAGAGACTGGAAACAGACAGGAAAGAGACTGGAAACAGACAGGAAAGAGACTGGAAACAGACAGGAAAGAGACTGGAAACAGACAGGAATGAGACTGGAAACAGACCAGAATGAGACTGGAAACAGACCAGAAAGAGACTGGAAACAGACAGGAAAGAGACTGAAAACAGACAGGAAAGAGACAGGAAACAGACAGGAATGAGACTGGAAACAGACAGGAAAGAGACTGGAAACAGACAGGAAAGAGACATGAGCAAGACAGGAAAAAGACAGGAAAGAGACTGGAAAAAGATAGGAAAGAGACAGTAAAGAGACTGGAAACAGACAGGAAAGAGACTGGAAACAGACAGGAAAGAGACTGGAAACAGACAGGAAAGAGACATGAGCAAGACAGGAAAAAGACTGGAAAGAGACTGGAAAGAGACATGAATAAGGCAGGGACGAGATGGCAAATAGACAGGAAACAGACATGAATCAGGCAGGAAACAGTACCTGGTTGTATTCAGATGCTGAGTAGAGACAGATTCTTCCTCTTTAGCCACAAACGGGCTTCTCAACAGACTGAAAGAGAGAAAGAGGCGCTTTCCTTCATCTCACGGCTGAGGAACAGGAAGATCTTGAGACGTTTCAGAGGGAAAAGGATGAAAAGCTGAGGATGCTTTAAAAGAGAAATGAAACGACAGGGGGAAAGTGGAAAATCCAAAAGCATCTGCTTGTCTACACCATATACGCAATCGCAAAACTCCTGAACTGAACAACATCAGCCAGCAAACGGCCACAGAGCTCGATGGATGGATGATAAACCACACTCACTGTGAAGCGTCTGTTACCACAGGCAGAGCGATGTCTTCACCGGTGAAGTCCAGTTCATCCACCAGGCTGTTGTTTCGGGAGATGTCGGGATCATCCGACTTTTTTTTAACTGTAGAGAAAATTAAATGATAGAATCGCCATTAAACCACAAACTCAGAAATCATAAAAGATAACAGGTCAGTATTTAGATAAAACTCAAGAAAAGAGACTGAGCAAGCAAGAGAAAGAAAGAGAGAGCATACACAAAATGGAGGCAAGGAAAAGAAGGACAGATACCTGGAGAAGAAGGACAGCTTTGAGTGAAAGCCGACCACGAGCGCTGACGGTCTATTGACATGCAGATAGAAGAAAAAGCGCAAACTGAGATCATGCTGAATGATGAACAACACACACTCGTTTAAAGTGGACGTTTTTACTGCATAAATAGTGTGAAAATGGCAAAAAGAAAAATGCACTTTAAATGAACGATGCACTTAATTGACTGAAACATTTAGTTGACTATGTTATGCATGCTAACTGATTAGCCTGATAAAAAGGTGTGTCCCAAATTGCGTACTTATGCACTATTCTGTCATTTTTAGGAGTGTGAAAATTATAAAAGGAAAAAGTACATTTCAAATATCCAGACGATGCACTTATTTAACTGAAAAAACTAAGTGTGGATTGTTGGACACTTCATGCACTCGACTGATGCAGTTTCCCTCACAGGCGCTATCCGGCAAAATAACCTTATAAAACTCATACACTAATCAGTTGAGTACATATATTCTTTTTCTATGCACTATGTACTCTATGCACTATATATATTTTAAAAAATATATATATCTGTGTGTGCACGTGAGTGTGTGTGCACGTGTGTGTGTGTGTGTGTGTGTCTGTGTGTGTGAGTATATGTGCGTGCGAGTATGTGTGTGTGCGTGTGTGTCTGTATGTGTGTGTGCATGTGTCTGTATGTCTATGTGTGTGCGTGTGCATCTGTGTGTGCGCGAGTGTGTGTGTGTGTGTGTCTGTGTGCCTGTGTGTGTGAGTATGTGTGTCTGTGCGTGCGTGTCTGTGTGTATGTATGTGCGTGTCTGTGTGTGCGTGAGTGTGTGTGTGTGTGTGTGTGTGAGTGTGTCTGTGTGTGCACGTGGAGTGTGTGTGCACGATAGTGTGCGTGTACGTGTGTGTGTGTGTCTGTGTGTGTGAGTATGTGTGAGTGTGTGTGCGTGTCTGTGCGTGTGCATGTGTGTTTCTGTGTGAGCGCACTTGAGTGTGTGTGCATGTCTGTTTGTGCGCACGTGAGTGTGTGTGTGTGTGTGTGTGAGTGCATGTCTGTTTGTGTGCACGTGAATATGTGTGTTCATGTGTCTGTGAGTGAGTATGTGTGCCTGTGTGTGTGAGTATGTGTGTCTGTGCGTTTGTGCGTGTGTGTCTGTGTGTGTGCACGTGAGTGTGTGTGAATTTCTCATCAAACTCCAAATGATCTGAGCTTGAGCTGAGCTGAGATTGATTTATACTCACAACTTTTACTCTTTATTCCCCATTTCTACTGATTAATCTTTTAAATATCCGTTTTAATGGAAGTGACTTTAAGCAAACCACTGCCTTTTACTCGTCACATTTTGCTCAAATAACACACATTTGAGTTTTTAAGCGTCTTTATGTTGCAAGCCACATCAACACAACATGCACTTGCAAAAAAGCAGAAGCAGAAAAAACCACAGCGCCACAGAAACAAACTTCTCACCTGAAGATCGGAAAAGCTTTGCGATGCCTGTGTAAAGGGAAAAACACGTAACCGTTCAAAACTTAGTGGGACATTTGATCTAACTTTTCCCAACCCAGTCAATTCCCAAAGCATAAAAACCAAGTCCCGCTATATTTTTCATGTTGAATATCCAGTTTCACTCAGAAATGTGTTACATTATGGGTTGCAAATGTCCCTTTTCCTAGAAGCGGAGAAAACGAGCGGAAAATATACTTCCATTCGGCTCAAGTCTTTGATAAGCCAAACAAGCTGAACATGATTTTTCCCTTTCCCAGTTCAAAGCACTGCAGACATGTGCTGCGATTTCATTATCTTTCCCCTCTTCAGCTCTAATTAAGCTTCAGAAGAGACGTCTCTGCTGGGGACCGTCTCTGTGTTGATGTGTCTGCTTTTATGATGAAGCCATTTGACAGGAAAACTCATAAAAACACACTTATTAACAGACCGGTTTAGCAGGGGACCGTTTGAGCACCGGATGCCTTCCACTCACATGTGGAAAATGACATTTATTCTATACGGAAAAGTGGGTCAGGTCGAAACTTCTTTCCGTTCTCTTAGCGTAACGCTTCCGCTCGATTTATGGGGTAAAGAATGGAGTAAGCAAACGACTGCGGCCTCTTTTGTGTCTTGTTTTCCGGTTGATGAAGTTCCCTGGACGCTCCAGCGGAGAAGAAACGCTCAGTTTTCTTGGACAGAAGTTGGACATTTTTACTGGAAGTCAGACCTGAGCTATCTGTTGAAAACTCCACACTCGTACACAGGACTTAATGAAATCAAGCTCAGATTTGCCGCGGTTTAATTCATTTAATGGTCTCATGTGACAGCGTTAAGAAGAAACATCAGGAGCAAGATCCTGTTCTTAACACTGGCCACGTTTACATGCACACTAATGATCTGTTAATCATCGGATTGAGGAAAACTCTTCAGGGAAACGCCTCAATCCATCCAATCAGCCACGGAAAAATCGGAATACTTTGTTAAAAAAATATTGTATTATTTATTAAAAAATAAATAATAAAATAAAATAAAATCTGATTAGCTATGTAAACCTTTGAATCCAAATACTTTCTCAATCGGATTTAAAAAATAAAAAAACATTTAAAAATATCTTTTTTTAAATAAAATAAATAAAATATATATATCAATAAAATAAAATTAAATAAATAAAATTAGCCACGTAAACCTTTGAATCCAAATGCTTTCTCAATCGGATTCAAAAATGAAAATAAAATAAAATAAATAAAAAATATATATAAATAAAATAAATTAAATTAGCCACATAAACCTCTGAATCAAAATACTTTCTCAATCAGATTAAAAATAAAATTAAAATTAAAATAATAAAAAAATATATATATAAAAAATATATATAAAAAAAATTAGCCACGTAAACCTTTGAATTTAAATTAATTAATTAATTAATTAAATTAAATTAAATTAAATTAAATTAAATTAAATTAAATTAAATTAAATTAAATTAAATTAAATTAAATTAAATTAAATTAAATTAAATTAAATTAAATTAAATTAAATTAAATTAAATTAATTAGCCACGAAAACCTCTGAATCCAAATACTTTCTCCATCGGATTCAAAAATAAAAATAAAATAAATTAAAAATATATATATATAAATAAATTAAAAAAATATATAAATAAAATAAATAAATTAGCCACGTAAACCTCTGAATCCAAATACTTTCTCAATCCGATTAAAAAATACAAATAAAAATAAAATATAAAAATGGCAACAACACATACATTTTAAATAAAATAATGTAAAACAAAATAAAATAAATAAAAAGCTAATAGAATATAATTGTTTAAAAAGCATAATGACAAAAGCACATACTGAAATAAAACTGAAATAAAAACGGAATCGGACTGAATTGTGTTCATGTAAACCTTTGAACCCAAACACTTTCTCAATCAGATTCACAAACTCCTTGAGCACATTAGCAGTGCCGTGGAGCGCATGTTTATTTACGTCTCGCAAACCTGCATATGGTCAAATATTTAGACACTTTGTTCAGATTAGATGTAATGCACATGTAAATGAATATTTGAATTGGATTACAAAGTTCAGGGTATAAACAATAATGATATAGGATTGGATTCATCGACGGATTGATGAAAATCAGTGCATGAAAACATACCCAGTGTGAATCCCGACCAAAACCAGTGTCATCAAATGAAGCTTCCAGTGTTAGTTTTGACAGTACATTTTTAGGTAGTTTTAGTCAGTATTTTAGTCACCTGAATTGTTTTTAGTTTTAGTCTAGTTTTAGTCGACGGCAAGTTTGAGCGCAGAATCTTGGGACATGTGGTCTTCACCTCACAGCCGGTGGGAAAGAATCGGGATAGGACTCGGGCAGAAATCATGTTGATGGATGTGATTATTAACGTTACTGTAGAGAAGCAGAGCAGGAGCGAGTGTTGTGGAGCTGAGGAACCGCTGGAGCGATTGTTAATGAGATGAACGCAACACACGCCTCGCGAACAGCGGGACTTTTATTATGGCACAGTCGCGGCGGGACTTTTATTATGACACAGTCGCGGCGGGACTTTTATTATGACACAGCCGCTTTTCCGCTCATGAGTGTGAGGAAACGGAAACACATCTGAGTGTGTTGATGATGGGATGGCGTTACTCTGTGTGTTCTCTCAGCGGCTGCTATGACACTTGTTCACACTGCAGTGAGAGTAAAGCGTTTCTGCAAAATAAAACCAGAAACCGAGAGTAACGCAGATATGATGTCATCGACAGGCCACGCCCTCACACGTCCCGGTTCCTCGGGTAAAATAGCAATTTCTCACGATTTACAAATAGTTGGAAACATTTTGAGATATTGTAAGTACTCAACGGAACAAAATATATAACACTGGCCTAGTGGTTTATGGGTATTTTACTGAAAAAATTTTACATATTGCACCTTCAACACTGTTCCATGGTATTTCAGTAGCTAAACTGAATGACATGTTACATGACGTATGCATGGTAATAGAGCAGAAGCTTACCTGTGGACTCCTCTGAAAACACTCCGTCTTTCTCATCGATGTGGTCGTAGGTGATTTGCGGGATGGAGAGGGCTCGTTCTGCTCCAGGACCCAGAGAACCGTTATCACGCGTGACCTTGGGCTTCCGTTTGTATCGCTTGCTCTGAGGAGGCACAACATTACACAGACTTTTAAAACAGGGTTCAGATACTGTAAAGTGAAAACTTCTACAATCAGAGATCGCACTCATCCAAACAATGCCTTTATTATCTTTCAAATTATAAAAAAGGTCAACAGATAAATAAAACATAAAACAAAAAGGGGCAAATAAAGTGCAGCACATGCAAAGATATCGCTTATTCAAACAGATTTAAAAAATATATATGATGGACCTAAAGAATGAAAGCTGTATCATATACTTTGATATTTATGAGCAATATCACGCTCATTGTCATGCAAAATGTGTTTCGTTGAAAAAATTAAACACTAATTTCATATATATTGTCTTTCAATAATTCGAGCACATTTCAAGGATTTTCCAGGACTTATACTTCCAAAAAATCTAACCGAAGTACTTCACGCATTAAGGAATATGCCATGTGTCACATGAACTACAAGTTTTATGATGCTTTTGGTCATTTTCAGAGCTGGATTACTCCTTTATTTATGTAAAACTAGGGCTGTGTGATATTGATGAAAAATGCGATATCCTTGTTAAATAATGTGATATTCGATATGCGATACGATATTGCTTTAAGTGTGTAAAATCCATTTAAATTATATATATTTTTTAAAATATTAAAAAACAGAATGATATAATTTGTGTGTTGTTTCATATTCTTTCTGGGAAAAGAAAGCATCGGTTCTGGGAAAAGGAAGCATTGACAGTTCGAGTGTGTAACAAGACACGAAAAAAGAACGGCTTGTGCGCACGTTTGATGTGTGTGTCAGACAGCGCAAGTTTTTCGCAACTTATTGCGTTTAATAACTCTTTTTAACCTCAAGCAAGTCACATAAGTAACAGTCGTGTGCTCAGTCTATTCTCTGCTGTATGCGTCGACCTAAAACATACACTTTTCACAATGTTGAAGTAGCTTATTAAAATCATTCAGATATTGCGTGCCCTTGCGATATGCATATTGGGATATGTACATTTGCGATATTTCGATCATTTCGATATATTGCGCAGCCCTATGTAAAACAATAACAAATGCTCTTCAACAGTGAAAGCAAGCAAGTCATACGGGTTTGGAGAGCGAGATGAGGGGAGTAAATTATGCTTGTCTGAACTAGCAAGTGTTAAAGGGTTAGTTCACCCAAAAATGAAAATTCTGTCATTAATTACTGACCCTCATGTCGTTGGACACCCGTCAGACCTCCGTTCATCTTCAGACACAAATGAAGATATTTTAGTTGAAATCTGATGGCTCTGAAAGGCCTCCATTGGCACAATGGCATTTTACACTCTCAAGACCCTTAAAAGGCACTAAAGACGTCGTTACAAAGTCCATCTCACTACAGTGGTTCTATAATAACTTTATGAATCGGCGAGAATAGTTTTTGTGCGCAAAAAAACCCTAAATAACGACTTATATAGTGATGACGATTTCAAAACACGGCCTCATGAAGCTTCGAAGCGTTATGAATCAGTGAGTCGATTCAGCAGTTTGAATCGCCAAATTTCAGCAGTTTGACACGCGATCCGAATCATGATTCGGCTCAGTGATTCATAACGCTTCGAAGCTTCATGATGCCGTGTTTTGAAATCGTCATCACTATATAAGTCGTTATTTAGGGTTTTTTTGCGCACAAAAACTATTGTCGCCGATTCATAAAGTTATTGTAGAGCCACTGTAGTGAGATGGACTTTGTAACGACGTCTTTAGTGCCTTTTAAGGGTCTTGAGAGTGAACCGTGCATTGAGCCAATGGAGGCCTTTCAGAGCCATCAGATTTACACTAAAATATCTTCATTTGTGTCTGAAGATGAACGGAGGTCTGACGGGTGTCCAACGACATGAGGGTAAGTCATTAATGACAGAATTTTCATTTTTGGGTGAACTAACCCTTTAAAGTGGTGAAAATCAAGTTTTCGATGTTGTCTATGTGGTGTTTTTAATATGCTTGTAGACAAACCATGTGCAAAATTCATCAGCCATTGCTGAGTATTTTCTCCTTGAAACTGCAGTGAACCACAGTCTCAAAAACGCCAGTTTCCTACCCGCACAATCATGTGACCAATCCCGTCAGCGTGGGGGCGGGGCTTTCAATGATGCTCGAACCGTTTCTAATGCTGCTGATGTTCACACCAAACGTGAATACAGCGTCAGGAGCGAGTGATTTCAATGTTAAGTCAATGGAAAAGCGTGTCTGGAGGTCGCCACTAATTTGCAGATACATTTACACTGAAAACAACTAATAAAACACTTTCAAAAACACTTAAATGTATGTTTTCATTCACTCATATTTTATGAAAAACAATGGCAAATACTTTTCAAATAATTTATGAAAAGCAAGCAAGTCCAAATAGTACAAAAAAATAAAATAAACATAATACATAAAAAGCTAAATATAATTAATAAAAACATTAATAACAATATTAATCAATACTATAATAACATAAATAATGCTAAAATAAATACAATTATAATAAATAAATAAAATAAAAATAAAATAAAAAGCTAAATAGAATTTTTTTTAAACATATTAATAATACTATAATATATAAATAATACTAGTTTGCAGATACATTTAAACTGAAAACAACTAATAAAACACTTTCAAAAGCACTTAAATGTATGTTTTCACTCGCTCATATTTCATGTAAAACAATGGCCAATACACTTCAAACCATTTTACGAAAAAGCAAGCCAGTCATACGCGAGACATAAGAGAGAGGAAAGGATGATTTATCTCTTTAAATGCCATTATTGCATGCGAGGCGAAATTCAGACAGAGGAAGTGTGACGTCCGAATCCTAAATCCACATTAAATCTCACATCTCATCTGATAAGCAATCGACACGGCGCTTTCAAGAAACTCTTTGTTGAGTCGCTGATAAGACTTGCGTAAAAAAATGATTCACGTGCAAAAAATCCCACAGATATGAATTTCAAATCTGCCCTTTATTGGAGAGCATCATGAATATGCATTTCGTGAATTTATGAATTCTGCGGTGACTCTGCAACCTACACAAGCGAATACCTCCGGGGTAAAATATTAGTCACGTCACACACACACACACACACACACACACACACACACACACACACAATCCCGGCTTCCCACTGGCCTGAATAACTGCAGTAGGGGACATAGGGCTGAATGAGAGGTTTATGAAGGAGAGCAGTCACACGCCCGCGCGGGAAGAGGTGGAATGGGCCGTCGCGCAGACCAATATGTTTGGAGTCAGAGCTACACAAAGATTGTTTTGTTGTTCTTGCGCTACACAAAGGTTTTGCTCCCAGGAGCGAGGCTGCGATGACATCATTGCGTTTGACTGTGTCTTTGTGCGGGACAGACAAAGGGGGGCCGAGGGGTCAAGCGGGTGACCGGAGAGACAGCCAGAAACCGCCGCGCTTCTCACACCTAAACCTACATCCTGACCTGCTTTCTCTTTTATTTGCGCGCTGTGAAATCCACCGCAGGGTTAAATCCGTCACACGGCACAGTGTTCATTAAAATGTTGAATGGCAAAAAGCTTCTGGCTCTGTGACAAACACACAAAGTCAGTCGAATGCAGTGTTGGGGAAGATAAACTACTGGCTTTGCATCGTCTGAACTCGTTCAATGACGGTCAAACGGTTTGATAATGAGGGGAAATATAGCTCGATACACTACAGGATACTAACAACTTCTTGTTGTTTTAATACTTGACAACATTTACATATTTACACTATAAAAACACTAATACAACTTTTTTTAAAAATTCACAAAAATAAGAATAAATCAAGTTTTGTTGAATATTGTAAACGTGTCAAATTAAGGAAGTAAAATTTGTTTAATTTTCATGTTGCTTATTACAACTAATAAAACTACAAATGTCTCTTCTGCTCACCAATGATGCATTTATTATATTATAAATACAATAAAAAGAGAATTATTGCTAATAAAACTAATAAACGTGACAAAAGCTCACTAAAATTAAATTTAGGATGAAAACTGATAAAATAAAAAATCAAGCTAATTCAAAATATTAATATAGCATATGAATAATGCTAAAATATAAAATTAAGCTCATTCAAAATATTAATATAGTATATAAATAATACTAAAATATAAAATTAAGCTAATTCAAAATATTAATATAGCATATGAATAATGCTAAAATATTAAATTAAGCTAATTTGAAATACTAATATAGCATATGAATAATGCTAAAATATAAAATTAAGCTCATTCGAAATATTAATATAGCATATGAATAATGCTAAAATATAAAATTAAGCTCATTCGAAATATTAATATAGCATATGAATAAAGCTAAAATATAAAAATTAAGCTCATTCGAAATATTAATATAGCATATGAATAATGCTAAAATATACAATAAAGCTCATTTGAAATATTAATATAGCATATGAATAATGCTAAAATATAAAATTAAGCTCATTCGAAATATTAAAATAGCATATGAATAACACTAAAATATAAAAGCAAGCTCATTCAAAATATTAATATAGCATATGAATAACACTAAAATATAAAAGCATTATATTCAAAATATTCAAAATATTAAAATAGCATATGAATAACACTAAAATATAAAAGCATTATATTCAAAATATTCAAAATATTAATATAGCATATGAATCATGCTAAAATATAAAATTAAACTCATTCGAAATATAACATGAATATTGCTAAAATATAAAATTTAGCTCATTCGAAATATTAATATGGCATCTGAAAAATGCTAAAATATAAAATTAAGCTCATTCAAAATATTAATATAGCATATGAATAATGCTAAAATATAACATTAAGCTCATTCGAAATATTAATATAGCATATGAATAATACTAAAATATAAAATTAAGCTCATTCTAAATATTAATATATCATATAAATAATACTAAAATAAAATAATTAAATGAAAAGCTAAATAGAATTATAAAAAAAATGAATAATATTAATAAATACTATAATAACATAAATAATATACATTTACACTGAAAACAGCTAATAAAACACTTTAAAAACTGTGAAATATTATTACAATGTAAAATAAGTGTTTTCTATATGAATATATAGTGAAGTGTAATTTATTCCTGTGATCAAAGCTAAATTTATTCTTCAGTATCACATGATCCTTCACAAATCATTCTAATGATGATTTGATGCTCAAGAAAGATTTATTATTATTGTTATATCGTGAATGCTTCATATTTTGGGGGAAAATCAAAAGCAGCATTTAAATGCAACAAAAAAAAAGAATCAGTGAATCGTTTTCTAAATCAGTTCACTTATGAATCATCCAAATGAACTAATTCAGTCAAACGAATCTTCACAAACACTGCATATGAGAGAAAAGACATTCTACTCGTAGAAAAAAAGGTCTCTGTCACACACTAAAGATGCATTTGAAGCGGCAAACACATTTTACTTGTGCAATCGAACATATTTCAAACCACAACGTGTATTAAAAGCATTAGGAACCATCTGAATGAACTGATTCAGTCAAACGAATCTTCACAAACACTATATATGAGAGAAAAGACATTCTACTCGTAGAAAAAAAGGTCTCTGTCACACACTTAAGATGCATTTGAAGCGCCAAACACATTTTACTTGTGCAATCGAACATATTTCAAACCAGGAACGTGTATTAAAAGCATTAGGAACCATCCGAATGAACTGATTCAGTCAAACGAATCTTCACAAACACTACATATGAGAGAAAAGACATTCTACTAGTAAAAAAAAGGTCTCTGTCACACACTAAAGATGCGTTTGAAGCGGCAAACACATTTTACTTGTGTAATCGAACATATTTCAAACCAGGAACGTGTATTAAAAGCATTAGGAACCATCCGAATGAACTGATTCAGTCAAACGAATCTTCACAAACACTACATATGAGAGAAAAGACATTCTACTAGTAAAAAAAAGTTGTAAAAAGTATCTGGAAAGGTCTCTGTCACACACTAAAGATGCATTTGAAGCGGCAAACACATTTTACTTGTGTAATTGAACATATTTCAAACCAGGAACGTGTATTAAAAGCATTAGGAACCATCCGAATGAACTGATTCAGTCAAACGAATCTTCACAAACACTACATATGAGAGAAAAGACATTCTACTAGTAAAAAAAAGGTCTCTGTCACACACTTAAGATGCATTTGAAGCGGCAAACACATTTTACTTGTGTAATCGAACATATTTCAAACCAGGAACGTGTATTAAAAGCATTAGGAACCATCTAAATGAACTAAAATGAGTGAGTTCTACAAGTAAAAGACAAAGAAAACACTTGAACAAAAACCCCAGCAAGGTATCCATGTGGAAAGTCGTCTGCTATTGGACAAGCTAAAAAGTCCCAATGTTAATGTGATCTAAAACGCCCATCACACCCTCTACTGTTCACCTACGTCCTGCAGGGGCCTTTACATGCATTCTGGGAAACTCTCATGAGCCTATAGAAAGGACTTAACGCACAATAAGCCCCTCTCGGAAAATGCTTTCACTGTCTCTGCTTTTGCAGTGGCCCGCTACGGAGGCTCAGTGGGGACAATCGACAGGAAGGGACATGACAATGACCAAAAAAAAACAACAACACAAAGGGCTTGAAAGACAAGACAGAGAAATATTCGGGGGGACTGAGGGATGGAGGGAGTGCTTCTCCTCACCAGCCGTCTGAAGTTGCCCGGGCTGGAGTTTTCCGAGTTTATGATGGGGATGTAGTCGCCGGTCAGCACGTACATCTTCCACGTGGCCGTACAGCCGTTGGACTTCTCGCAAGCGTAGCATCTCCACAGCGTCTGAGGAACAAATGCAGTGTATTAGGAACAGGGTTTCTGCAGGTTTCACCAAGTCAAATTTAAGACTTTTTAAAGGGTTAGTTCACCCAAAAATGAAAATTCTGTCATTAATTACTCACCCTCATGTCGTTGGACACCCGTCAGACCTCCGTTCATCTTCAGAACACAAATGAAGATATTTTAGTGTAAATCTGATGGCTCTGAAAGGCCTCCATTGGCACAATGGCACGGTTCACTCTCAAGACCCTTAAAAGACACTAAAGACGTCGTTACAAAGTCCATCTCACTACAGTGGCTCTACAATAACTTTATAAATCAGCGAGAATAGTTTTTGTGCGCAAAAAAAAACTAAATAAAGACTTACATAGTGATGACCGATTTCAAAACAAGGCATCATGAAGCTTCGAAGCGTTATGAATCAGTGAGTCGAATCAGCAGTTTGAATCGCCAAAGTCACGCGATTTCAGCAGTTTGACACGCGATCCGAATCATGATTCGACTCACTGATTCATAACGCTTTGAAGCTTCATGAGGCCGTGTTTTGAAATCGTCATCACTATATAAGTCGTTATTTAGGGGTTTTTTTGCGCACAAAAACTATTCTCGTCACTTCATAAAGTTATTGTAGAGCCACTGTAGTGAGATGGACTTTGTAACGACGTCTTTAGTGCCTTTAAAGGGTCTTGAGAGTGAACCGTGCATTGAGCCAATGGAGGCCTTTCAGAGCATCAGATTTACACTAAAATATCTTCATTTGTGTCTGAAGATGAACGGAGGTCTGACGGGTGTCCAACGACATGAGGGTGAGTCATTAATGACAGAATTTTCATTTTTGGGTGAACTAACCCTTTAAGACCATTATGAATTACATTTAAGACCTATATGACGCAATAAAAAACTTACAAAGGAAAATGCAGAATCCACATGGTTAAAGAGTATTTAAATGTATAAATTAAAAAAAAAATATATATATATATTATTATTTTTTTATTTAATTTATTTATATATATATTTTTTTAATTTATTAACTTTTTTTAGGGCTGTCAAAAGATTAATCGCGATTAATCGCATCCAAAATAAAAGTTTGTGTTTACATAATATATGTGTGTGTGTACTCTGTTAATTATTATTTATATATAAATACACACACATTCATGTATATATTTAAGAAAAAAATATTATTTTTATATATAAAACATTTATATTTATATATATTATAGATTATATAAATGTATATAAATGCAAATATTTCTTAAATATATACATGAATGTGTGTGAATTTATATATAAATAATAATTAACAGAGTACACACACACATATATTATGTAAACACAAACTTTTATTTTGGATGCGATTAATCGCGATTAATCTTTTGACAGCCCTACTTTTTTATATTATTATTATTTATTTTTTATATTTATTTTTTTATATGTATGTGTATGTATATGTGTATAATTTATTTATACAGAATATCTTAATTTAGTATTATTATTATTTCTTTCTGTATTATTCTTATTATTTTATCACTTGTCTCAGAAATTGTTCTCCTTGTTTTGTTTGGCAGAAAATATAAATAAAAAGTTAAAAAAAGAAAAGAAAATGCAGAATCACAAAATTACTTGCAAAGCAAAATAACACATTTATTAGCAGGCTATTAATAAACTTGCACTTCCTCATAGCTCAATCCCACCAGGATTGAAAAAACATTTTTCACAAAAAATAATATACATAAATATATATATATTATTTTATTTTATTATTTTATTTGACTGATTTTGTGGTGGTCATTTCCAGAAATGTGTATGTTTTTTGCTTTTTGTTTTTCCATAATTACCATATTATTATATTAGATGCACAATAGTCACACATGACAATAAAAGGTCCAGTGGTGTGCTATCTAGCTTTAATAGCATGACTGCTTAAAGTGGGATATATGACCAAAATCTTACAAGTAAACCCCATCAATAAGCAATTGCTTAATATAAGTAAAAAGTTCTCAAAGTAATCAAGTAAAGGGTGTGTGTATTTAATCGTATTTGTGTGTAATGTGTGTATTTAATCGTTCAGGGGCAATAAGCCTAGAAATAGAAAACAGTGCACAGAATCCAGTCAGTCCGACATCGGTCAGTAAAAGGGCTGCGTAATATATCGAAATTATCGATATATCGCAAATGTACATATCGCAATATGCATATCGCAAGGGCACGCAATATCTGAATGATTTTAATAGGCTACTTCAACATTGTGAAAAGTGTACGTTTTAGGCTGGGCATATGACTGTTACTTATGTGACTTGCTTGACGTTAAAAAGAGTTATTAAACGCAATAACTTGCGAAAAACAACTGCTTGCAGTCTCGCGCTGTCTGACACACACACACACCGAAACGTGCGCACAAGCCGTTCTTTTTTTCGTGTCTTGTTACACACTCGAACTGTCAAATACACACACAGTTGTGTCAAAATGGCTGTCTTGATGAGTATTCATGTAAACACAGTCGGTTATGCTTTAAGTGAACGATATCATTTGGAGAAAGAAATTGATTTTACACACTTCGAACAATATCGTATCGCATATCGAATATCGCATTATTTAACAAGGATATCACATATCGCATTTTTCTTCAATATCGCACAGCCCTAGTCAGTAACGAACTCAGTTTGTGGTTTATTAACTCTTTTTTAGTGCTATCAGGCATATCATACTTTTATTTGGTCACTTTGCGAGATAGCAAGTGAGAAAGATTCGTCTTTGCTTTCCCGATAACTATAAGAACTGGATGAAGCTAAAGAATAAAATCCGTTTGATGTGTCTGTGGTACAATCCGAAAGAGACTCGCGCAAATAACACGAAAGCTGATTGGCTGCAATATAAGATGCATGCTGGTCTCATTTGTAGTTGTAATACAGCGAACTATATTTGGACTAGCGAAAGAAAGAACTACAACACACACTTAAGCGCTGCGGGAGCATTTCAATGAGCATTAGAGTTAGCGTTACATGGACGTAGGAAAATTAAGACCTGTTTAAAACGATTTAAGACCTAGAACTCAATACTTCAGCGAATTTAAGACTTTTTAAGGCCTAAAATTTTAGACTTTTTAATACTTTTTAAGACCCCGCGGGAACCCTGTAGATGATCACTGAACGAGGCGATGTTGGAGGAGCAGTGTTTCGTCACCTGTATGAGAGAGGCTGCGGCGGGAATCTGCCGGTTGAAATGCTTCTGCCTCTGCTTCTGCTGGACTTTAAGAGCAAAGCCCGATCCCAGAATGCCCTGCACACAGAGGAAGAGCCGTCAGATAATCGCCTACCACCAAATAAACACACTAAATGGAAAAGCTTACTATAAAAATTTTATTAAATGTAACTATGTACTTCAAATCATAGTACGGTTACAAAATAAAAGCACAATAAATAATACGATAATCATGAATGATGTTGATAGAGTTTTATAAAAATGTCATTCATTTAAATTATATTTATTTTTATATATTTTTATATTAAATTATTATATGTTATATATATTTCTAAATATAGAAATATATAATTCTAATATATATATGTATATGTGTATATATATATATATATATATATATATATATATATATATATATATATATATATATATATATATATATATATATATGAATTTATTATAGAAGTATTATAGAATTAATTTTATAATTAATGTATTGATTATATATTAGTGTAATAATATATATATAATTTATACTTTATTATAATCATACAATTTTATATTAATTAAATATATATATATATTTATATATATATTTATATATATATATATATATATATATACCTACATACATACAATTATTATAAAATTATTATATAATTAATTGTATTATTTATTTATTGTTTATATATTAATTTAAAATGATATATAATTTACACTATATATACTGTATATATATTGATTCTATTATATATACACTATATATTTTTTTTAAAATATATAATTCTAATAAATAAATATACATATAATTAATATTTTTAATTATAATTTATGTTATTATATATATTAAATATATAATTTAAATTATAATTTATTATAGAAGTATTATATAATTAATTTAATTAATTTATTGATTATATATTAATTTAAAATGATATATAATTTACATGTTATTATAATTATGTAATTTTATATGAATAATTATATTTATATATATATATATATATATATATATATATATATATATAGTGTGTGTGTGTGTTATATATTATGAATTATATATGTGTGTGTGTGTGTGTGTGTGTGTGTGTGTGTGTGTGTGTGTGTGTGTGTGTGTGTGTGTGTGTGTGTGTGTGTGTGTGTGTGTCTGTGTGTGTGTGTGTGTGTGTGTGTGTGTGTGTGTGTGTGAGTGTGTGTGTGTGTGTGTGTGTGTGTGTGTGTGTGTGTGTGCGTGTGTGTGATTTAATATACAAATATGAAATATATAATATATATTTTTAATTTATTGTAGCATTAGTATATATTTATTTTATTAATTTATTGATTATATATTAATTTAAAATTATATATAATTTACATGTTATTATAATTATGTAATTTTATATTAATAATTATATATATGTGTGTGTGTGTGTGTGTGTGTGTGTGTGTGTGTGTGTGTGTGTGTGTGTGTGTGTGTGTGTGTGTGTGTGTGTGTGTGTGTGTGTGTGTGTGTGTGTGTGTGTGTGTAATTATAAATATATTTATAATTATATATAATATATTATGTGAATTAATTAATTAATATAAAAATATTATTATACTATTTATTTATTGAGTATATATATAATTAGAAATGTAAAAACGTTTTCTTTATCATAATTCTGTTTATATATATATTCTGATTTACTCAGTAATTGTGTTGGATTCTAATGTTGCAGATGTTATATAATGTGTAACATGAGGACCGCGGGCCCCTGAGGCCCCTGGAGGCCCTATCACTCTTAAATGGACCACATTAACCCCAGACCCCATTACTGGAGGGCCTCCATAGGAAAACACTGCCCCGGGGCAGCAGACAAGCTCGGAGAATGTGTGTGTGTATGAAAGAGAAAGAGAGCAGTCAGTGTGTTTACCGCAGGCAGAGCGAAAAAGGAGATGGCAAACACGCTAAAGCAGGAGGCGATGGCCTTCCCAATCCACGTCTGAGGGACTTTGTCTCCATAGCCTATTGTAGTCACAGTAACCTAAGAGAAAAACAGTATGGGATTCACAGTCATCCGCTTTAATGATGTTTGCCAAGATGTGAGAAAATGGACAAAACCACAAAGACGAGACAGTAGGAAAACACCCTAGCAACATACTATAAACCACTCAGAACAACTTGCAACTCACTAAAAATTCACTTTGAATACTTTTTCAGCTGCATAGAAATGCACAACCCAAACGCCTAGAATACTATAGAAACTCATTAAAAACACCCAGAACATCTTAGCAACCACAAAGAAATGAGCTAAAACACACAGAACACCCTGGCAACCAAATAACAAACCCCGGCGGCTAGTTCAGCACAGGCAAAACCATTTGTTAAACGTGAAATTCTAGTTTTTACTCTTATCTTGACCAGACATTATGTCTACACAACATGGTTTCAATATGAATGATGTTGATAGAGTTTTATACAAATTTGAATGTATATAAAATTATATATAATTGTATATATTTAATAGTAATTCATTACTTATGTAATTATTTAATATAAAAAATTATATATCATTTTAATAAATATATATAATTTATACTTTTATGAATTTATTATAGAAGTATTATAGAATATATTTTATTATTAATTTATTGATTATATATATATATATATATATATATATATATATATATATATATATATATATATATATATATATATATATATATATATATATATATATATTAATTTAAAATGTTAACAAATTTATTATATATATTTATTATATATACTATATTTTCTAAAATATTTATAATTGTTAAATATATATATATAATTTATATTTTTATGAATTTATTTTAGACATATTATAGAATTGATTTTATTATGCATTTATTGATTATATATTAATTTAAAATTATATAGAATGTATACTTTATTATAATTATAAACTTTTATATTAATTATATATATAATTTATATTTTTATGAATTTATTATAGACGTATTATAGAATTTATTTTACTATTAATTTATTGATTATATATTAATTAAAAAATATATAGAATTTATACTTTATTATAATTAACTTTTATATTAATTATATATATAATTAATATTTTTATGATTTTTTTATTATAGAAGTATTATAGAATCAATTTTATTATTAATTTATTGATTATATAGTAATGTAAAATTATTATTGTTTATATATTAATTTAAAATTATATATATAATTTTCACTATTATATAGTTAATATTTTTATGAATTTATTATATATATTTATTATAAATATTATGTATTTCTAAAAAATATTTATAATTCTAATAAATATATATAATACATTTTTTCATTTCATTCATTATAGAATTATTGTAGAATTTATTTTACTATTAATTTATTGATTATATAGTAATTTAAAATTATTATTGTTTATATATTAATTTAAAATTATATATATATAATTTTCACTATTATACAGTTTATATTTTTATGAATTTATTACATATATTTATTATAAATACTATATATTTCTAAAAATATTTATAATTCTAATAAATAAAATATATAATTTATTTAATATATTATATAATTTATTTTAATATTAATTTATTGAAATTAAAATGAAATATAATTTATACTTTATTAAAATGACAGAAAATCAAACAGAACACCCTGGCAACCAAATAACAACATTCTGGCAACCTCCAAACCCCGGCGGCTAGTTCAGCACAGGCAAAAACCATTTGTTAAACGTGAAATTCTAGTTTTTACGTTTATCTTGACCAGACATTATGTCTACACAACATGGTTTATTTACATTTTTGGAAGCAGCAAATACACATCAAATCGAAACGTCAGACGTGTCATATTTAAGGACATCCGAGTCTATTTTCTAAGGCGTCTATTGAAGTTCACGCCCGGTTGGCTTTTTCCCTAATCCTGCACAAAACGTGGGGTTTCAGCGAACGCAGGAAAACAAACACGGCTGTAGCAGCGCGTGAAAGTGCCGTCCATTGGAGAGGGCTTTCTGGTGACGAGGTGTGTTTGCAGTCTTTCCATTCAACACGGACAAAAAGAGCTAAAGTAGGACGAGGCGTCAAACAAGTGCTCTGGGTGGCGAGAGAGTTTAATCCCACCACTGAACATCCAAAAGACCACAAAGGCCTCGGCAAGAGGGAGTCCACAGTCACCGGGACTCAAGTGCCCTGGGTGGCGCCCCAGACTGTGTGTGTGTGTGTGTGTGTGTGTGTGTGTGTGAGACTTCAGGAGCCCTAATATTCTCCAACCAACCGATTCACGTCGAGTTATTGAGTCACAGAGTTCAGTCGATGCTCTACGTGTGTGGCAAAACCAAAGCTAACATCTCAGTGTGTGTGTGTGTGTGTGTGTGTGCTTGCATGTGTGTGGGCTGCGATTACAGCTCTAGTTTTTCCCCATCTTGTCTTTAATCTTGCTAAATTTATCTGCACACTGCTCTTCTTCTTTTTTACTCAAGATATATGGTTTCTGACATGTTTAAGAGCAACTTGAGAAATATAGCTACTTTAGCATCATGTGTTTATTTTAGCATCTAGAACTAAATCTGTTTTATAATCGCCTACCACAAAATAAATACACTAAATGGAAAAGCTTAGTATAACATTTTTAATAAATGTAACTACGTACTTCAAATCATAGTACAGTTACAAAATAAAAGCACAATAAATAAGACGATAATCATGAATGATGTTGATAGAATTTTATACAAATTAGAATTTGTGTAATTATATTTATTTTTATATTAAATTATTATATGTTATATATATTTCTAAAAATATATATAATTCTAATATATATATATATATATATATATATATATATATATATATATATATATATATATATATATAATTTTTACTTTATTATAATCATATAATTTTATATTAATTAAATATTTATATATATATACATACAATTATTATAAAATTATTATATAATTCATTTTATTATTTATTTATTGTTTATATATTAATTTAAAATGATATATAATTTACACTATATATATATATATATATATATATATATATATATATATATATATATATATATATATATATATATATATATATATATATATGATTCTATTATATATACACTATATATATTTCTAAAAAATATATAATTCTAATAAATAAATAAATAAATAAATAAATAAAAATATATATATATAGCTACTTTAGCATCATGTGTATATTTTAGCATCTAGAACTAAATCTGTTTTATAATTGTAAATACTCTAGAAGTTTGGACACATTTACTCCACTATTTATTCTATTTACAATATATATTTGTCTATAATGCTAATCTCAGAAGATGGCAACACTTTACAATAAGGTTCCATTAGTAAACATAGTTTAACATTAGTTCAAATCAATGCATTAATAAATACTGCAACAAAATTATTGCTCATGTTTCATTAATATTAGTTAACTGTCCATTGTTAAAGGATTTGTTCACTTCAGAATTAAAATTTCCGTCATGCGTGATTTTTCCAATGTGATTATGTAATATGTGGCGCAGCTCAAGACAAACATTTGTGGTTAAAAAGATCAATTTTTATATTTTTTTAGAAATGTACCAATGGTTCTGCTAGATAAGACCCTTATTCCTCGTCTGGGATCATGTCGAGCCTTTGAAACTGCATTGATTTGGACCTTCAACCGTTGGTTCCCATTAAAGTCCATTATGTGGAGAAAAATCCTGGAATGTTTTCCTCAAAAAACTTCATTTCTTTTCCACTGAAGAAAGAAATACATGAACATCTTGGATGGCGTGGGGGTGAGTAAAATATCAAGAAATATTAATTCTGAAGTGAACTAAACATTTAATGTCAGCTCAGATTCATTTCACTTCAGCTCTGCACCCCTCACCGACCCACCCATGGGTCCAACATTGCATCATCATAATCATTTGAAAAAATCTATAAGTTGTGCAGCACAAAACTAGACATATATGTTATTGTTTGAAAGATTAGAACCTCAGCTTTCTTGATAACCCAATCACTTTTGCATTTATGTTACATATAAGATGATAATCACCCCCCGCAATGACCACCCTTGAGAAAATCATATGAATAATATTACATTTCATATTTATATCACACAAACTCACCAAAAATAGACATATATGAAATGAAAGCTCTTATCCTTGCACTGTCTCAATACATTTGAATGGCTTAAGCAGATACAGCTTCACTATACAGGTGTTTGCAGCAAGTTTTGGTATACAGTACAGCATAGTGTGCATTGATTATTACGTCAACCATATTTACAGGATCATTATATTATGGAGAGTGATGGAGATGCTAAATGCATTAAACATTAACGCTAATGCTAATGTTTTTCTTGTATTTACCCCTCAGGTGTTCCTTACTAATTGGTGGTCAAATGTGACCATACACCTTAACTATTTTTCAATTAAATAAATGTTCTATATTTTAGTTTAATAATATTTATTGAATATTTTGGTACTAAATAGGCCTATATTTGTGCAATAATTATGGTCCATTAATGACCATTTAATGAATTAAAATATTTTTCTTCTAATATTTTTCTTATTTATATTACAATTAGTGTAATTAAGGTTAAAATAGAGAATTTCAATGCAAAGAGGCAAATTAGAGTCATGTTGTGGCTGAAAAAAATAATACATTTCATTTGTAAAGCCATGGTTTACCCACTATAGGTGCCTGTATGGCTCTTTAATAAATATTCATCCAGTCTAGTTGCTCAAAAAAGTTTTGCAGATCATAATTGCTTACTTATTTTTAAGTTTTGCATTTGAATAAATATTTAGACATGATCAAACACTAGATTTCTTTAAATGTGAAATTTGAGTACTTATATTTTTAATGATACTTATATAACAGTGTTAATTTTGACAGCAAATTTTGATTTAGTTTTAGTCATAGTCTTTTGACTAAAATGCCATTTAGTTTTAGTCATATTTTAGTCACCTGAATTGTTTTTAGTTTTAGTCGACTAAATATCATAAGATTTTAGTCGACTAAATCTACAGTAGATTTAGTCTCCTAAAATCTAATGAGTTTAGTTAAATTGTAATACATTAAGCATTTAAGCCTTACATAACCGACGGTCACTTGAACTGACATTTTGACATCATTTTGTTTTTTACATTAAAAATACACGAAAGAGCTCAATTCACTTTTTTGTTTGAAAATTATTCGTCAACGAAATTAACACTGTTATATAAGCACACACAAGTGAATATTAATGAATGCAAGCAAATAAAATTTAACCCAAGAAACGTTTAAAATAGTGCTAAAAAGGCAAACTTATTCAAGATCAAGATCGAATCAAGATCGAAATCGATATTTGTGTCAATCACTCCAACCTGAATTTAAAAGTTGGCAACCTTGGATTTCATTCACATAATGACGTTAAAATTAAAATATGTTATCTTTAGCATTTTATATGGAGCTAATAGCTACACCTGCTTAGCATTTATAATGTAAACATCCATTATTGAATTGTATATATAAATGTTACACATACAGTATTTTTCATTGTCAGTTCATGTTAAAGCTACACTGTGTAACTTTTTTAGTTTATTCTTAGCTAAAAACACTTAGTTCTTTCAAAAATATATGTACTCATTAATGTATATTTACTTCTTTCAAGTAATAAAGTATTCTCGTAAGTTTATAATATGCCATTGAAAATACATACGGGTGAGGGGTTCGAATGCCGGTCGCCATGTTGCCCCTCCATCTTGAAAGTACATTAGCCAAAGAGGGACATACCCGTAAATTCAAGCTTCGCCTTTCGCGTTTTAACACTCGATGGCACCGTGTCGAATGTGGACGAGGGCGAACTGGAAGCCATGTTAATGTTGGACTAAATCGGCCACTGTAGGAGTTAAAACGAAATCGGAATTGAGAGGAACAGAAACTAATATTCACTGGATGGTCATATACCTTTTCACCACTAGATGGGGGAAAACATCACACAGTGTAGCTTTAACTAATGTTAAATGGAACCTCACTGTAAACTGTTAGACTTTAGATATTTAGTACATAGTAAAGTGTGTCCAAACCAAATATCTAAAGCTGTTAAACTACATCTTTTAAGCTTCTCCAAACTTTTCGTAAAAAAACATTTGAATACTTTCATTATGCACATCTCCTTTCTTAAAAGAAACCGCGAGGCCAGAGGAAACAGCAGCAGCTTTGTTAAAGTTAGCGAGGAGCCGTGTGTCTGGCGAGAGCGGTTATGATTCATGTCGTTTCATCACACGGCTCTGGATGTGTCGCGCCAGCTGTGCTCTGCACCTGCAACTCCAGAGAAGAAAAACACAGACGAGAAACCAAACGGTTCCCCTTCTGTCCCGTGAAGCGAAAAACAAGAAAAAAAACACAAACGAGATCTCCTTAATGTCTTGATTGTTTCTCTTACACAATAAGAGAAACGTCTGCGTGCATTTGATCTCACATGTGTGTCTCCGCTAGAGTTTCAGAAGAGATCTCAATGTCTCCAGCACTGCTCAAATTTGTTTTTAGCATTTATTTTATAGCACTGTACTGGCAATTATCTGGTTTTATTTTCTTTAAGGGGAAACATCTAAGACACAAAAGTTACTATGTAAATAAAGCACTAACTCTGAGAAATAAAGCTACACCAGTCGGGTTCTGGAAGTAAAACCCCCATTCATTTTCTCCATAGGGAAACAGATTTTCTACAATAACTTATAAATCTTTAAAGACAGCCCTACTGTGAGCTCCGAGGTTGTTAATCCATGGTATTTGCCTCTGCTGAAGCCGTCAGCAATTGTTTAACAGCAGAATTCCTGAGCTTCGTCTGAAATCGAATACTTCTCTACTATATAGTATGCGAAAAAACAGTAGGCGAAAAGTACCCGAATGACCTACTACTTCCGGCGGGATTCTGAAGTGTGCATACGATCGACACTTTACTATCCCATGAGAGGATTTATGAATGGAGGTGATGGGACGCAACTGACGCTGGTAGGTCACATGATCATGACAACATGGCGGATGTAGTAAGTCCGGATTACATTCATATTAAACTCATTCATACTATACAGAACTTACTTTTTTAACGGTCGTGAAGTTTGTTCACATTCAAATGTAGAATCGCATGCGTTAACACGCTAATTTTGACAGCACTAGAAAATATATATTTCATATAAAGATTCAAAATGGTATTTTGTGAATTTTTTTCAAAACGAAAATTTTTAAATTGTATAACTTTTTTTCCAAGTTCACTTTTTTTACTTCAGCAATATTCTGCCAAGTGTCGTCTTTAAAGGGTAACTAAACCTTAAACCAACTTTTTTCGCATAGTACGCGATTTCGGACGCAGCCCTGGTGAAAAACTACATTTCCCATGATGCTGCACAGAAAATTCCACCAATCAGAGAGTCAGAAAAAGCGCCAAAAGAGCTCTTTAGCTCCGCCCACTCCCATGAAGCACTGTGAATGACGAAATAGAGTCGTTCTCAAAATACTTAAATAATTGTAAATATATGCATATCATTTTGCAATGAACGTAAAATATATTGTTTTTATTAGGGATGCACCGATATGAACAATTTGGCTGTTACCGAAAACCGATAATTATTTATATTTGAAAGCCGATAAACGATATATTGGCCGATAAATCTAAATCCAAATCCAAATTTGTATATATTTCTTTAGAGTCTCACCATGTCTCAAGCACTCAATTATGATATTCTCATAATAATGTTATGTAGCCGATATGACAAAGTTGAGCTGCACATGTTGCACTGAACCATATTTTCCTTTTTTGCACCTTAAGTTTAATAACAAGCACAAACTGTGTTAAATAGTTTGAAGTAAAATGTATCTGTAATACAGCGCCGTTTTCTACTTTACCACAGTAAATTATACAAACTCCTAATTAAAAGCAAACAAGGAAGAAACGTGTATAATCCCCTTTAATGAAGATTTTGGAAAATAAATGAGATATTCCATGTCCAGTAGAATAAAATGGAGTAAGCCTATTGTTAAATCGGGTGATCAGATCTCAAAACATAGGCAAAGCTTAAATTTGGCTCGCCTCACAAAGCCTACCTCTCTCGTTCGGCATAAATATAATATGTTTCCATGGCTGCGATGTAACATTTAATTGCGAATCTATTATTTATTTTGTTTGTGCCTCACTAGTGTCATAATATTCACATAAAACAGCTTTTAAAACAGGTTTTTCCCGACTATCGCTGGGTGACAACTATTGTAATATGTGGACAACATTTTGAAAATAACTTATAATAATCTATAATTATTCATCTATAAATATATATCTATAACTATAATCTTTTTAAATCAAACGATTTTGTACCATTTCCATGTCATTTTCTATACATAAACACTATCTCCCCCTGGTTTTCTGCAACGTAGCTGCGAGCAGATCATGTATGTTTACAAACAGTAAATTGGTCTATAATACTTAAATAAATGAATGTTTTCCAGTGTTAAAGTAGGTTTACGAACTGTTTAATACAAGACACTTAATTACAATTAAAAACAAATGAAAACAAAATTGATAAAACGATGGAAGTCATTTATGAAGCGCCCGACGGAACCCTTTAAGATTTCGTATAGAACCTTTTCTTTATAAGAGTGAAGGCCAATTTTCTTCAAATATTTTTCCAAGTTCAAGTCGATTCCATCAGTAATTCCTCCCTTCAATCTAAAGTTTTGTAGACTTCACAGAGACAAAAGCGAGTCCACCCCCATCAAGGGTTTCTCAATGCCGCCTGCTCCATACAAACAACTGCTTTTGTCCCCGATTCGAGGGCCAACGGGTGGCCATACGCTTTCTGACCCTCTTCCCCGAGAGGTACAGCCTCTGCAATTAAAGCTTTAATTAACGGATCCGACACTTTACGGCGCGGAGGAGAAAGCTCTTTGAGCGAGAGGTGAAAGGGACATTGGCCAAGCTTTTGTAGCTCTCGGATTCCCCCGTACGATTGGTTTCTCATTACGGTTCACGCTAAATTCAGCTTTTTAATTAACTGCACTGGAAACTTCATCCAGGGCCGATTCCAATGGCCTTTCGAGTGGGCTGATTTGGAGCTGGATGTTTTATGACCCTCTTTTCATGTGTGGTTTGCAATTTGACAGAACAAAAAAAAAAAAAAGTCTCTGTTGTGGGTATAAACATTCTCACCGTCCCAAAGCAAGACCCCGAAACTCACCAGACCTCACCAGCTATTTGAGGCATTATTGTTCATCTAACAACGCCATATAACACCCATGAACAATCCAAACTGAGGCTCTGTTCCGAAACCTAGTGAACTCAGTAAGTAGGCAGACTTTTATGGTACACACCTGACATGAATGCAAAAGGCATGCAGTATAATTACACTTTATACGATACCTCATTCTGGCCCAAATCGCCTGCACTAAAGAGGGTTTTCACAGAGATACTATAGAATCACCATTTTGGTTCCCCAAACCTTTAAGTGAACCGTTCTTAAAATAATCATTGTAAAAGAACATTTAAACAATCTAAAGAAGCTTTTTCCACTATAAAAGAAGATTCAATGGAACCATCAATGCCAATAAATAACCTTTGTTTTAAAGGGTTAGTTCACCCAAAAATGAAAATTCTGTCATTAATTACTTCCCCTCATGTCGTTGGACACCCGTCAGACCTCCGTTCATCTTCAGACACAAATGAAGATATTTTAGTTGAAATCTGATGGCTCTGAAAGGCCTCCATTGGCTCAATGCACGGTTCACTCTCGAGACCCTTAAAAGGTGCTAAAGACGTCGTTACAAAGTCCATCTCACTACAGCGGTTCTACAATAACTTTATGAATCGGCGACAATAGTTTTTGTGCGCAAAAAAAAACCTAAATAACGACTTATATAGTGATGACTGATTTCAAAATAATGCATCATGAAGCTTCGAAGCGTTATGAATCAGTGAGTCGAATCATGATTCGGATCGTGTGTCAAACCACCAAACTGCTGAAATCGCGTGACTTTGGCGATTCAAACTGCTGAATCGACTCACTGATTCATAACGCTTCGAAGCTTCATGAGGCCGTGTTTTGAAATCGTCATCACTATATAAGTCGTTATTTAGGGTTTTTTTGTGCACAAAAACTATTCTCGTCGATTCATAAAGTTATTGTAGAGCCACTGTAGTGAGATGGACTTTGTAACGACGTCTTTAGTGCCTTTTAAGGGTCTTGAGAGTGTAAAGTGCCATTGTGCCAATGGAGGCCTTTCAGAGCCATCAGATTTACACTAAAATATCTTCATTTGTGTCTGAAGATGAACCGAGGTCTTACGGATGTCAAACGACATGAGGATAAGTAATTAATGACATAATTTTCATTTTTGGGTGAACTAACCCTTTAACCCTCTGGTAGTGTTCGTGTCAAAAGTGACCTTTTTTTATTTTAATGAAATAATTGTACTATATTTTATTTTTTATTTAATATTTTAGGGGAATTTATGGTACTACATTTTATTTTTGCAGTAGGTATAATCCATCTATTCACTTTTTGAGCATGGACCTGAAAATGAAATCTTGAAGGCTTCAGTTTGGTCTCTTTTTAAAGGGTAACTAAACCCCAGCTTAGAGCTTAACTCCACCCACTGGCAATATTATATATGAAATAAATATTTTCTAGTGCTGTCAAAATTTAACGCATGCGTTAAATGTTTTCAGTTTAACGCGTTAAAAATATTTAATGGAATCAACGCAGCATCTGTTTTTTCTCTCATCCTTTAGCTAGCGTTGCATTATATGATAAGCGTGACAAGACAGAAGAGAACACGCTGTTTGTGAATGTCCTGACTATAACAGCACACCAGAATTGAGTTCTCTTTTTAGCTTGAATGAACAATAACACACAGAATCATGCCAAAATGCCCATTTTGTGGGGTATTCTCAAAAGAGCAGTCTTAAATGAATTAAATAACGTCTTAAATTAACTTAAAGAGTTTCAGCGGCAGATCTTAAAGTGACAGCAGCCACTAATGATGTCTGTTATTAATGCTAATCAAAGAACACAGGGAACAGAGAAAATACTAGCTTTAATAAGGATTCATCTATATTTAATTTATAATTTATGCAGTTAAAAACGGTGTTTGATTCAATTTCTGTATGCCTAACAGGTAGGAAGGCCATAGGTAAATATGACATTTATTATAATGTTATTTGGAGAGTAACTAAAATGATTAAAATATAAAAATATAAAAAACTTGGATGTTTTTTAATCGCGATTAATTACAGAAAGAATGTGTGATTAATTAGTAAAATAATTTTAATCGATTGGCAGCACTAATATTTTCCTAACCATGTTTTACTCTAAAACTGTGAGTAAATCAAAGCCATAAATCCATGGGCGTCGGAAACAACAACAAAAAAAGACGCATAGCATCAGTTTTGACGCAAATCAACCCGCGGTTCGAATCCAACTTTTGCCCAACTCAATCTTCTCCCTTTTCCCATCACATATCAGATCGGAAAGGCATTTATTTTCAATAAAAATGAAGAAAATATTAGAAAAGTGTAAATAAAGCGTCTAACATGTGTTTAATAATAAGTGTTTATCGGTTAGGGGTAGATGAACAGACATGTGCTGAATGTTAGAGACGATAAAAGTGAGCGGGTCCAATATCATTGATCGTAAAAAGTGGGTGGGTCTTGTCCCGCCCACATACAATGATTCCGACAGCCATGCATAAATCTGAACAAGCTGTGCTCCAAATTTGAGGTTGATATCTCAAAAAATGAGCTTTCAGTGAGATTTTGTTTGGGTGCAGTACCAAACACTTCCACTAGATGAAATTAGTCTCCCATTCGTTTCAAATGCGAACAATACAAGTGACTATTTCTTTCAGGACCATTTAACCTTTTTCCAATCATCATTTTTTTGTGTTCTCATACCATTCAGATGAAGTAAAACACTCTTTAAAAAAACATTTTTGGGTCAAAAAGGACCAAACAGCACCAGAGTTAAGAGTGTGTGTCCTTCACGGAGAATGCAATCCCATGATGAATTATAACAGATGGTGGAGAAAGCAGGAAAATGCAATAAAAATACTTGAGATGCATTCAACCTTGAAAAGAGATGTTATCTACTAGGATGTCTCTGGTGCTTCTGTTCTGCAGATAAGAAACTTCATGATGAAATGAATTAGATGGATAATGCCAGATCTCCAGAGGGCAAGATTTTAATTATATAAAAACCACAAACACACCTAATGGTGAATCACTCAAATGATTCATGGAAGACAACTACAATGATTGATGTGATGGTCTTGCATAATGTGCCTTACCGAAAAGACCGAATAGCTTGACTAGCAAGACTTCCTTAAAATGGAAGCTAGTCCACACTCTCAGAAAAAAAGGTACAGTGGAGGTACAGTTTCGTTCCTTGTGGAACAAAACGTATAACTGTACCTTTAAAGGTACACAATTGGTCCTTAGGGTTCAATTATACCATTGTTTTCCTCTACTTAGAGCCGGAGTAGGCAAGATCAGTCCTAGTGAGTCGCTGTCCTGCAGAGTTTGGATTCAACCCTGAAAGACATCTATAGAAGCTATAGAAAAACTGTTTGGTCACCATTATTGTGATCAATGTTTCATTTAGTTGGGCACTTTGACTCTTGGCTTTTTATGTGATTTTGTGGATTTTGTTACAGTTTTAACAAAACATAATCTATTCAAATCAAAAGAAGCCATAAACAAAAAATTATCATGAAGAAAAATGTCTGACTAAACTCATCACTGACTAAAAATGTTCATCAACAATACTTTCTCGCCACAGGTCAGACATTCAGAATTTAGATTTTTAAATACATTCTAGGGGGACATTTTTTTAGACGCACACAGATATCAAGAATCAGCGTATGAATCCCAACAATGGTGACATACGTAATGCTGCAATGCATGCTGGGAGCCATGAGTTTTATACTGTGGTGGCTTAGTAGGGTTGGAGCTAAACTCAGCTCTCTAGGACCGAACTTGCCTACCCCGACTTAGAGGTACAAAAATGTACCCTTAAGGGTCCCACCCCAGTGAAGGCCACGTGCACCTTAAAAGGTACGATTTTATACTCTTTTTTTTTTGAGAGTGTAATCTGTGGCCGGTTGCATAAACTGCTTAGGCTAGTCGATCTGACTAATTCTTCAGACACAATATGACTATGTTTATGCAACTGGCCCAGGTCTTATCTCTGCTTGTCAGCTCCAGTAGCCCCACTTTCTGATGAAGAGTGAACTCACCACGCCCCACCACAGAGCATCAGCGTAGCTGGAAAAACCCGTCTTCCCTTCCTCGTCTACCGCGTCCTTCTCGGCCAGATACACAAAATACGAGGAGAAGATCAGCCCCAGGAACCCGATGTACAGTGTGGTGATCAGCTCCTGAAACGGGGGGGGGGGGGGTGGCAGTTAATTAAGAACATGGATGAACCTATTTTTATGTTAAAACATACATAGAAATGTTAATAAGTAAGGTGTGTATTTAGCATTACGTGAACTTTTTTAAGAACGTCCTAAGATCTTAGATGTTATTGGTCACCATAAATTTTTTGCTAATTCACTTTCATAGTCCTCCTGTGGTGTAAAAAATGAATTCTTTAAACTTTAAATATATACATGTAATCTCTAAATTAATATGATGCCACATAAACTCCATGCAATTAACAAAAACAACAAAATTATAAAAATAAATATATATAAACGGAAAAAATGTATGAACAAACAAACAAATAAATAAATGAAGGTAATATTTTTTTCAATGTTTGTATGTATGTATGTATGTATATGTATACATTTATGTATGTATGTATGTATGTATGTATATGTATACATTTATGTATGTATGTATGTATGTATGTGTATGTATGTATGTATATGTATACATTTATGTATGTATGTATGTATGTGTATACATTTATGCTTGTATGTATGTATGTATGTATGTATGTATGTGTATACATTTATGTATGTATGTATGTATGTATGTGTATACATTTATGCTTGTATGTATGTATGTATGTGTATATATTTATGTATGTATGTATGTATGTGTATACATTTATGTATGTATGTATGTATGTATGTATGTGTATACATTTATGTATGTATGCATGTATGTGTATACATTTATGTATGTATGTATGTATGTATGTATGTGTATACATTTATGTTTGTATGTATGTATGTATGTATGTATGTATGTATGTATGTATGTATGTATGTATGTGTATACATTTATGTATGTATGTATGTATGTATGTATGTATGTATGTATGTATGTATGTATGTGTATACATATACATATGCATGTATATAACCCCAAAAATTTCGAATTAAACGAACAAAATATTATGGAAATATTTTGTATTTTTTTAAATATGACGGAAAAGGAAAACAATAAACTGAAGGTATTTATCATCTAACAAAAGATTTTGGCAAGAAAAGCAAACTACATCTACAGGTTTTATTTTACTATGCAAGAAAAAATGCATAGAAAAACAAAAACACAGGGAAAAGCTCACATCGACTACAACACTATCAGTTATTAATATTTAGTTGCTTCACTCATTATGGCATGTGTTCATAATTTATTTGTATGCCAGCCTAGCCGAAAATTCTGTTGCACAATTGAACATGTTTCATTGCATTATTATCACAAGTAAAACAAATGACTCGAAGCGATACATTGAATATGCTTATAAAATCTATAACACATTTTTAATAATATTTAAATAAATGGTCAATTTTCCTAGGCTTTTGGCTGCTTCCTAACACTGTATATATGTATATTATAAATAAATACATAAAATATCAATAAAAATATATATATAATTTTTGGGTAACACTTTATTTGACAGTGTCATTGTTACATATGTCACATGTAGTTACTATAGTAATAACTATAAATTGGGCATAATTACATGCAACTAACCCTCAACCAAACCAAACCAAACTCTATATAGTAAGTACATGTAGTTACTTAATATTACTCAGGACTTAAATATAATTACAGTGTAATAAAGACACCTTAAAATAAAGTGTAACCAACCTGGTATAGATTTTTGGGTACATTTATAGTACAATAAATACATTCATGACTAACAAGAACGCAGTTTAGTTTTATTTTGAGTGATGCACAGTGTATGGTGTGTGTGCTCATTTCTCATTTCGAGACGTGGCGTACGCCATGGAGTATAAAAGCACCTTAAAAGGCAAAGCGTCCCGAAGCCCATGACTGGATGTGAAGGCACACGGCGAGCTGAATGAATTAGCCCAATCATGCCTGATCCACTGAGAACCTCAGCCCTTTCATAAGACGTGCGTCAATGGTGAAGTGATTGAGAAAATGTGTGTGTGAAGTAGTCGGATTTAACGTGTAAAGCCTTAGATCAGTGAAACGGGAGCTCTCCGCTTAGATTATCGTAATGTGAATTCCTGAGGCCATATTTGGAGAGAAAATCGGAGGTTGGTAACGCCGGACGGGCGCCGATGAACTCTGTTGGATGAAATCAGTGGGTTTCGCTGTACTGTGAAGCTTGTTTAACGTGAGCATTACAGTCATGACGCAAACCAAGCGTACCTGTCGATGAATAAAAACCACTGATCCCAGAAGCCTCCATGTTCCACCCTGACGATCCACGTGCAGCATACGCAATATCTGAAGGAAACGGATCCCTCTACAAGTTCACAGACACAGAGCATTAGTCAACACACTACAATCAAACACGTGTGTGATGATATTTCTGAAGGTGTGTTAGGCGTATCTGTACCTGATTGCGGACGTGGCAAACACTTGCCCATTGGAGCCGACGCTCAGAACCACCACAGAAGCAACGACCACGATCAGATCTGTGTCGTGAGCACAAGAAGAGGTCACAAAATCATAAATATGACATTTCAGTGAAGTAAAAATAATGACATTAAGATTAAATAAAAACTTAAACAGCTGAAGTTACCAGGGTTATTAAAATATATTATATTACAACCTTAAAAAAAAAAAAAGTTTTTGTCTCTTGAAATAAAATTTATTTCAGCTATTTCAGGAAACGTTTAAGTTTAATGTGTACAAAAACGAATTACTAATAAAAATGACAAAAAAACATTACTGAAACTTAAAGATATAAATTAATAAAAGATGTAAAAAAATAAAAATAAAATAAAAACTATTATAGTATCTCAATGATAGTTAAATAAATGGTCATATAACAAGACATATACCAAAACAATTTTTTTTAAATAAAATAAATAAATCTTTTTTTGATCGTCTTTTTTTCGTATCATATGTTTGAGTAATTATCATAAATGAGGTATCATTCGAAAGCTTACGAACTCAAAATTCATCCTGTGAAAACCGTTTTGAAATTGGATGTTGCGTTACCATGGAAATGGTACTTTAAATTCTTCTAGCAGGCTCCTCCCCCTAGTGGGCGGTGTCATGTTTCATATTACAACAATTATTTCAACTACTTTATAATCTTGACAAAACGCATATCGTCGGAAAGGCCTGAGTCTCAAGGTTCCATATTTTGTGATGGAAGTGATATTTGGACAGACATGTACAGGAAAATGCTTCAAAAAAACAATCAATGGAATTTAAATGACACCCGGTGGCTATTTTTGGTACAGCGCCTAAACAAAATCTCATGGGGACTTCAATTTTTGTGATATCAACTTCAAATTTGGAACATAACTTGGTTAGACATATGGCTTTGATTTTATAGTAATATTAGATTAAAACATTTTTGTAAAATATATATTTTTATTTACATTATATATAATATATATTTTTATTTACAGTAGATTTAAACTTCCATAACTTTTTCATACTTTCATATTTTGAATTGCTTTCACTTCAGCAATAATCTGCAGAGTGTCTTCTTTAAAACTTAGGTAGATATTACAAAGCTTTCTTGAATTACAGCCCTTTAAGTTTGGATAGTGCATTTTCATGTGTATTCTCAAAAAGGGGGGTGACAGTTTAGGGGTTAAAATACATTATTAAAACCTAAAAAAAATAGGTTTTTGTCACTTGAAATAAAATTTATTTCAGCTATTTCAGGAAACATTTAAGTTTAATGTGTACAAAAACTAATTACTAATAAAAATGACAAAAAACATTACTGAAACTTAAAGATATAAATTGATAAAAAAATGTAAAAAAATAAATAAAAAAATTATAGTATCTCAATATGAAAGTTAAATAAATGGTCATATAACAAGACATATACAAAAAAATATATATTTAAAAATAAAATAAATAAAAATATTGAAATTGAAATTGAGACACATTTCCAGTGTGAGCAATGGACCTTAAGTAATAGAAGCCATACTTTTCCCCCATATTTTTCTTGGTTTATTATTTGATTGGACTGTCAAAGTTGAAGACGTATCGGATTAAAAATACAAAATATGGCATTCATATTATAATGTACAATGTATACTCAAGTATTGATTGACATGTGTATTGTACATGCCAAACGGCTCATGGCCATTTATTAGAAAAAGAAAGAAAAGCTAACTATAACTCAATGGTTAAGAGAAATATTTTCATGCATTGCAATGGAAAAGATACGCTATATTCTTAAAGAAAAAGAAGACAAATTTAAGAGGGTCTGGAGTCCCTTTTTATTATTTATTAAACATGGGGATATTAACCATATAATAGAGGAGGACAAAATGCTTGATTAAATTAATATGAAAATGTATTTTATTGTACCCTACTTTTTTGCATATATCGCTGGTTATTTTTGACTGTAATGTATTGTTAACTCTGGCTCCCAAAGTACATATTATATCACCCAATGTCGGTTTGTGTTATTGCACTTTTCTTGTAATATTGTACATTATATGTGTTGTTACAGACATGTGATGTGCATTGTTGTGTGTTCAAGAAAATGTAATAAAACAAACAAAATAATGTGCAATGTAGTGGGGTCATGTGACAACAACATAACATTCGGCTTACTATCTCAGCATATCATCTACTGTAGTATGCCTTCAAACAGATACCTATAATGGAGATGGGTTTCCTGATGAACCGCAGACGGCCTTTAATGCCCACATATTTGCTCCGACAGCCGGCCGACCACAGCCGGACCACGTACTCTGTCCCGAAAAACACCACCAGCACGATCTCCTGCAGAGCAGAAACAAACAGGTGGATCTTTGTGTTATGGGGTTACGTACACACTGATCTGGGGCTCCGCTCTGACCTCTGATTATAGTCGGACCCTGAACGGCTCAGGGGTTTCTGGGGTGATCTGGGTGGCCTGACATAAGTCAAATTACATAAGTCAAAAGAGCAATAGCTATAACGAGTCTACAAGCAGGAACATAAGAACTATCCAGAGATCATTTCATTGCTCAGCTGTTGTTTTTTCATAGCTAAGAAGACAAAATGGAGTTCTTATGTCACATTTAGGGGACATCTTTGCCTTTTTTACAAAATTTCATATTGGAGTAATAAGAACAGACACAAATATAGTATACATTTAAATTTCAAATAAATAAAATGAGTCGTCTTAGCTGGAGACATAATGGCGTTTATGGGTCAACTTTTCAACTAATATTCTTTAGGAGTAATAAAACCATTGGGGACCCACTGACACAGTCTGAAAACCCCTGGTCTAGAACTTTAAAATGAACAGTTTGGACCATTTGATGAGAAAAGTATAGAAATTATCAAATTAAATTAAAATAAAATACTTAGTATAAAATAAAAAAATATTTAGTAAAAAATAATTAAATATTTAGTATAAAATTAAATATTTAGTATTAAATATCTAGTATAAAATAATAAAATATTTAGTATAAAATAACATTTAGTATAAAATTAAATAAATATTTAGTATAAAATGAAATATTTCATATATAATATAATAAAATAAAATATTTAGTATAAAATAAAATAAAATAAAATATTTAGTATAAAATAACATTTAGTTTACAATAAAAAAATATTTAGTATAAAATTAAATAAATATTTAGTATAAAATAAAATATTAAGTATAAAATAAAATAAAAGATTTAGTATAAAATAAAATATTAAGTATAAAATTAAATAAAAGATTTAGTATAAAATAAAATATTAAGTATAAAATTAAATAAAAGATTTAGTAAAAAAATTAAATAACTTGTATATAATATAATAAAATAAAATATTTAGTATAAAATAAAATAACTTGTATATAGTATAATAAATTAAATATTTAGTATAAAATTAAATATTTAGTATAAAATAAAACAATATTTAGTATACAATTAAACATTTAGTATAAAATTTAATAATTTGTATATAATATAATAAAAAAATATTTAGTATAAAATAAAATAAATTTTAATATAAAATAAAATATTTAGTACAAAATAAATATTTAGTATAAAATAAAAAATATTTAGTATAAAATAATAAAATATTTAGTATGAAATAAAAAATGTTTTAGTATAAAATATTTAGTATAAAATAAAATAAATGTTAATATAAAATAAAATATTTATTATAAAATAAAATATTTCATATATAATATAATAAAATAAAATATTTAGTATAAAATAAAAAATATTTAGTATAAAATAATAAAATATTTAGTATGAAATAAAAATGTTTTAGTATAAATATTTAGTATGAAATAAAAATGTTTTAGTATAAAATATTTAGTATACAATAAAAAATATTTAGTATAAAATAAAAAAATATTTAGTATGAAATAAAATAATTTGTATAAAATTAAATATTTAGTATAACATTTAATAAAATTAAATATTTAGTATAAAATTAAATATTTACTTTAAAATAAAATGAAATAAAAATAAAAGTTCAACTTTTCTCCTAATATTCTTAATAAATACAGGCACAGATGAGTCAGTAGTGATTGACAACAGGATTGGCTGCCAGGGCTATAAAATTAACGTGGAGAGCAGCTCAGATCATGTGATGAGAAACTGAGATCTCTAACTTTTGATTGGAGACTTTGGGATCTAGGCGAGCCTAAAACTCTCTATTTTAAGGGATCTTTGGGTATTATCTCACACACACCGCCTAAATAGACTCACTCACTCACTCACTCACTCACTCACGTCTCTCATCAAAATCTGTCACCAGGCAGAGCAATTAAACACGCATTAAACGATGACAGTGCTGGTTTGATGAAGTGTGTCTGGACGCTGTTCAAAGCCTCCGGGTTTTCTCTGGGATCCGCCCCACTGCAGGTGTCTACAGGTGTGGGTGTACTGACACAAATCCAAACTACTAAATCCGTCATATTTCATGTTGTCCTTGGATGACAAGCCTCCGAGCCCTGTCCATGAACTCAACATCAGCTCAACTGAGATATGACATTGCCATCCAGTGGGAGTAAACGGTACTGCACTAGCCTACTGGATATTAAATAAAAAACTGACATACAGTAAATGGCTTAATCTGTGCATGTTTTCTAAAGAAAAAAAGCATTTGGGTTACCAAATTTGTCGTTAAATACCCTCTGAAATGAATGTAAATAAATGTGGCTTAGTTGGGTAAACAACAAGTACTTGGCACTGTAAAATCTACAAAATGGGGGGAATTGTTTTTATGATATCTTGTGAAGCACTCACCATCCAGAAGAGAGATCCTGAGGCGAAGTCTGCATACTGCTCGATGGTGGACAGGACACTGAATATCAGACACACTAGGACCATGAGAAACCTGTGGACATATAGGTAAGATCTGCCATTACACACTGGCATGAACTCAACAAATTATTCAAAACCACATCATTATCTGATCCCCATTGAAATTGCTCCAGGTCGATACTCTGAATTGGTTTTGATTCTGCAGGCAACATTGACATTATGGCCCCTGCTCACAAATCATCTCAATTCACACATGCAAATAATAAAAGTATGCATTTTCCTACTTGGGTCAGTATGCCAGTATTGTAACAAACTGCCTTGTCAATGCAATATTACAGAACTTTTTGTTTCATACTATTTGCATTGGCATCTAATTCAATTAATTACTTTAATATACAGAATTTAATATAACTTGTAGGTTTACACATTGAAAAATTCTGCATTCTTTGCATTCTTTGCATTCTTTTCCCACTGGAAAAGTCAAAAACTGTCATAAAACTCCTTCTCTAATGCAAGGGCTTGTGGGTAACATTATCCAAAACGTGAACGGATGCACACTCACCCGTTCCTCGGGTCACTTTGACCCAAAATAATTTTTTGGAAATCGTAGTGGTCTAATGGTGCGTTCACAGCGGACGAGAATGAGACGGCGCGAATGACGCGAATTGAGCGTTTTGAACGCTTTAACCAATCAGGAGCTTGCTCTAGTAGTGACAACAATGAGGAGAAAATCTGTATATTAATATCTGGTTCAGACAATATGATTATCACTGTGATAACATTTAATGACATGAAACACAACCCGGTCTCTTTTTGTTAAATGCAAGTTTATGTATGATCAATAATACAAAAGTATAAGTAAAAGGTATAAGAAGCTACACATAAAATAAAGCAAACAATTCAGTCAAACATTCAAAGTCAGTGCTAGTCGGCTACAACGGTAACGTAAAGTTATTGCCAAAAAATAAAAAAGTAATGAAACTTCACTTTGCCCTCAGCCTAAACGATTTGCCAGGGAACAAATTATAGATCCATGAGACCAAAGATCGGCCGTTACAAGACGAATTATAGCTGGAGACGCCACAGAGACATCAGAGCCAGCGGCAGACGGCAGAAGAACTGGCCGAGGAAAGGCTGCTCTCGCCGGGGTTAATGAGCGCTGCTGATCCACTGGAGCTCACAACTCCGAAAACGCCAGATAAAATGTTCAATAGGCGCTCTTTTTATAAATAAACCACAGATTTAAGCTTTAAACAACTACATTATCACCTGAAAAAGTCTAAAACTACGTTTTGTCACACATTAACAGTAGATTTTAACAAAAAAAGACGTGTAAACACAGCCCATGTTAGCCATTTCTCAAAGAGACGAGCCGCTGGCGAATTCGCGTCTGTTGTGAAGTGAATGTCACGCACGAATGAAGCAAATTTCACGCGCGAAAGAAGCGAGTAAACTCAAAATGTTCAAGCGTCCAACTTTTCGCGAATAGCACAAATTATTTGCGTCATTCGCGTCCGGTGTGAACGCCACATAAGACCTTAAAGGGATAGTAACAAAATCTATGAGAGTAAAAAAACATGCACAGACAAATCCAAATTAAACACTGCGGCTCATGACGACACATTGACGCGATCACTTCTGGCGTTTGAGTAAACTACGCCAGATCATGTGTAACGGAGGCCAGCTAGTAGTCGCTGTGCGAGTAAACCTCACTCCTCTGATCTCAAGAGATGCTCTAGTGACTGACACTAGAGGTTGCAGCCTTTAGCCTCCTTGTTAGAGAATCCGACTCTCATGCCGTCGGACCCGGGTTCAAGTCCCGCTTAGAGCGGGCGGATCGAACAGGAGGGGTTACATTGGTGCCGTGACCCAGGTGAAAGTGAGGTTTAGGGGGGTGAGTGTAACGGAGGTCAGCTAGTAGTTGCTGTGCGAGTAAACCTCACTCCTCTGATCTCAAGAGACCCAGGTTCAAGTCCCGCTTGGAGCGGGCGGTTCAAACAGGCTGGGTTACACATGTGCAGACCTCACGCACAGGAAGTGAAGTAGGTACTGAAGGCTGTTGGACAGAGTGGTGTATTAGAGGTAAAAAATTATATAAATACTGTTCGTTTTCTCGCACAAACCGATCGTTCGGTGTCTTAAGACATCAATGTGTCATCACGAGCCGCAGGGTTTAATATGGATTTGTCTGTGCATGTTTTTTTTACTCTCATCGATTCTGCTACCAATCACATGAATTATTCGACTGACAGACTGCAACGTTTGGAGTTAAACATCTTCATTTGTGTTCTACTGAAGAAATAAAGTCACCTATATCTTGGATGGCCTGGGGGTCAGCAGATAAACATCACATTTTCATTTTTGGGTGAACTATCCCTTTAAGGCAGGGGTGTCCAAAGTCGGTCCAGGAGGGCCACTGTCCTGCAGAGTTTAGCTCCAGCTCGCCTCAACACACCTGTCTGGAAGTTTCTAGTATGCCTAATAAGACCTTGACTAGCTGGTTCAGGAGTATTGAATTGGGGGTTGGAGCTAAACTCTGCAGGACAGTGGCCCTCCAGGAGCAGGATTGGACACCCCTGCTTTAAGGCCTTTGTCACACTTGAACCACGAATACACACACACACACACGCAATTGACTGAATGTGGTTGAAATAAAAAAAAATAAAAAATAAATCCTTCCCTTGCGGGTCAATTAGACCCCCATAGGAATGAATGGAATGCAAGGCATGCTTCAGTACAGATAGAAAACCCTCAAAATGAAAACTAATCTTTACCAAAAAATGATTTTATAATGTCTACATGTGTATCTGAATGCATTCTGAAGAGATAAACTCGAGAAACTGACTTTAGGACCCAGCGGAACAGCTCATTTGCTCCATATAGAGCTATAAGGCCATCTAACATGAAATATCATGTCATAACTTATATATATATATATATATATATAAAATTATTATTAATATTATTTTTTTTCCAAAAGAGGTCGGTAGAGACTAGCCTGGCTCCGCCCTCCTACGTACTTCCGCTCAATTTTCATTTTCCTTCAGTTCTCCGTCTGGGCCTGCGGTATATTCTCTGGTTTTCTCAGAACAAATTTTAACGGGTCCAATCAGCGAACAGAGGGAGTGGCTGAGAACGATGACGTTGATGTTGTGCGCTAGTTTGAGTTGTAGTTCAGTAATGGCGGTGAAGAAAAGATGCGAGCGAAGCCATTCATTCCATTGTGGCACCGCTGCCAAATATCCAGAAGTTAAAGCCTTTCCAGCTCGCTCCGTTAGTGGGGAAGGAGTTGCTGAAGTCCTATTCGGACGGTAATTGTTTCTCGTGCGGTCGGAAGGTATTGTCATCATTTACAGGGGCTAGTCAGTGATTTTATTTCCGTCCGTCTCCCACCACCTGTGTAAAAATCCCCGGCTGAATGATCTAACGTTACTGCTTTAGACAAACACCAAGTTCATGTGGTCATTTAATTGCTGTCCGAATCCACATCTCGGAGTTTTCAAGAATATATCACTTCAAAATTCACTGTTTATATCCTTTTTGACCCCTGCAGAGCACCGTACTGTTGCGCTTCGCTGTCATTTGGATGCATTTCTAGACTTGTATTTCTTTAAATGCTGGCAAGTATTTACAAGAGTAATATATTTCATCACCGCTCAAAAAAGAAAAAAAAGAAAAGCACGTAAACATTTGAATTGGGCCGTTATCACGGCAGCATTTATTCTTATCATACCAAGCATATGATATTTTATTTACAGCACAATCATGTCACGGACCACATGAGCAGTGTGTTCCCGATCACAAAACTCTCCCCTCCGCCGTGAATAAATCACCATCCGAATGCACGAGTTTTAGGTTTTATCACTGAGGTGGCTGCACATTTATTTTTACGGACTTCCATGTGAGAAACCGAGGCGAACGGCGCACGACATACGTCACGACCAAACGTTAGCGATTGGTTATGGCAGATCCAATAGTTTTAAACTTCAACAGAGTTCCCGCCTTCAAGGAAGTTAACGCTTGTCAATGGAGAGTGGCCAGACTCTCTGAACAAATGAAATGTACGAGAGTCTGGTAAGACCAGGCCAGCCAAATACACCCAATGTGAGATATTCTGAGCTGAATTAACAGGGTTATGCATGAAATGTTGAGTTATTTTGAATATAAGTTGAAAGAATGTGCTTAAATTACATTATTTATTGATCAAATCTAGTAATTTAAAGGTAAATGAAATAAAAAATCTCCAAATAAATTGCATTAAAAAAAAATAGGTCTTTAGGGCTTCGGGTCATTTTGACCCGCGAGGGACTGATTTGTTACATAGTGCGAGGGAATATAATATGAAACTATTTTTAACATCCTACGATTTGAGACACGTTAAATGCAATCTTGTATAACATTTAAGAACATTGGGACACAGATGAAAAGTGCTATATAAATAAAACTGACTTGCACTGATTTGTCTTTAACTCAATGCATTATCACTTTGTTCTTTATGCCCTTTTCTTGCACGTTCTGCAATTAAAACACGTTTGCAAAAGTTTTAAATTCATCCTCTTTAATGCACTGCCAAAAAATAAAAATAAAGCTAAAAATAGTACAAACGGTTTAAAAACACACCAGCAAACCCTAATTACACAGGACGTTCTTAACACAGAATAATCTAGTCATTGAGAAAACCCACAGACTAGTCATGGTTTTGAACATCCCTAGACACAGCACTGTTTCTTAATCTAGCATACTGTTAGTGTGTGTAAGAAGAGCCTCAAAACACACACACACACACACACAGTGGACAGATGGGAGAGAGTTTAACCACATGAGAGATTACACACTTGCGTAAACACACGCACTTCCTTCAAACACACTCTCCTTCTAACTCCAAAAGACAAACACACGATGTGACTCACACAGCAGTCCGAGATCAAAATGTCACATGTGTAATTCAAACGCTAAAGCAGCAAAGGCGTTCGGGAGTTGCGTCATGTCCAGATGTGCGCTGACCTCGTGTGTTCGGAGCGGCTCCAGTCTGTTGTGACTGAGGGTCACCCACTGATGCAGAACGCCAGATGGTGGCTCTCCAAACGTGATGCACACGACTGTTTCAAAGCACAGGTTAATTTCATAATAAAAAATACCATTGTTTTGCATTAATAAGTGCTAGTAGTAATAAGTTACATGTTTGTTTATTGGAAATTTCACAGTAAAGCACTTAACTTGAATTGAGATGCAGTTATAAAATGAACAATGACATGAAAAAACTAGGGCTGTCAAAAGATTAATCGCGATTAATCACATCCAAAATAAAAGTTTGTGTTTACATAATATATATGTGTGTACTCTGTTAATTATTATTTATTTATAAATACACACACATTCATGTATATATTTAAGAAATATTTGCATGTATATACATTTATATAATCTATAATCTATAAATATAAATGTTTTATATATAAAAATAATATTTTTTTCTTAAATATATACATGCTTGTGTGTGTATTTATATATAAATAATAATTAACAGAATACACACACATATATTATGTAAACACAAACTTTTATTTTGGATGCGATTAATCGCGATTAATCATTTGACAGCCCTAGAAAAAACATGTGAAAACCTCTATTGTTCTTTTATAGTCTGACACTGAACTGACGACAGCTTCAGTGATTACTAAAGGAGCGCTCTTTACTTGTTTTCTGTGTAATTGAGTCACAATTTGAATAGAAGTTTTTGTTTTTCATGAGACTGTGACTTCCTTCTTTTTTTTCCACATATTAGGGACTGGAAATGGCTAACAAGTCAATAAGTGCTCCTCTGCCGCCATCTACTGGTTATAGTGGTCATTTAATTGTATTAAAGGGTAACTAAACCCCAGCTTAGTCCTTAACTCCACCCACTGGCAATATTTGAAAAATGCTGGAAAAGTGGGCAGAGCCCAGCGGAGACAGAGGGGACAAACTGAGGGCGGGACTGAGCGGAGGGCGTGCACCTGAGACCCGCAGTGACGGATTGATTGACAGCTGTCAGACTCGTGATTCGCAAAGATGGAGAATGACTGGAGTGACGCCAGTAGCTTTGCAACAGAGCGGTCATTCTCCCGCACCTTCACCTGAACCCGGACATCCCGGAGCCTTATCAATCGCGCCGCTGACTCAAACTGCGTTAACTCCCGATGCCGACGATGCTAGCGAAGCAGCAGCACAAGAGAACTGACCTAATCTATGAACAGTCAATTCCTTACACTGAATGCCACTAATAGATCAGATACATACAATGTATTTTCATTCTAATTAACTGAATCAATAAGCAGCGCAGGACCAATACGTCTAATTATAGGCCTATTATAAACAGATTTCCTCAAATAAAAGTTAGACTATACACTCACCTAAAGGATTATTAGGAACACCTGTTCAATTTCTCATTAATGCAATTATCTAATCAACCAATCCCATGGCAGTTGCTTCAATGCATTTAGGGCTGTGGTCCTGGTCAAGACAATCTCCTGAACTCCAAACTGAATGTCAGAATGGGAAAGAAAGGTGATTTAAGACATTTTGAGCGACTTAAAATGTGTGTTTTTTGATAGGGTTGCCTGCTAAAATTCGCATTCCTGGGTCTAAATATCACATAATTGGGGTCGCTTCAACCCGCGGACATGGAAAAACATCCCACGGACTTGGCAACACAGGTCAGTTGAGTTCTGTTGACATTTGACAACTAACGTTATGCGTCGCTCCGTTGCTCTGATTGGTTGTAGGTCTATCCAATTGAGGTCTTTCCTGGTTCGGTTGAAACACGCCCCATAATCACAGCCCAACGGAGCAGATCAGACTCATATTCTGACTAGAATTGAGTATAACAACGTCAGGCTAAGTGGTCTGCAAATTCTTCTTAAGGTTCAATTTTATAGGGGTCTACCTACTATAGCTTCACTATAAAGCCCTGCTTTTAAAACAGTTTAATTCTATAGGGGTCTGTTCTAGTAACTGTTCTCTAAGTTTCCACTCAATATGGTTCTGCCCTATATGATCTATACATTTCTGCTCTTTAAGGTCGTGCTTTTTACTGTTCTATTCCATAGTTCTGCTCTAGTTTCTTAATAAGGTTCTACTCTATAGTAGTGTTAGACCGATATATCGGGCCGATATTTGCGATTTTTAAGTGTATCGGCCGATACAAGGCTGCTGCGTTCGCCGATATTTTTTCCCCTGCATTATTTACAGACAGGCGTCCACAGGGCAGCTCTCACCGTCTTCAAACTCTCTTGCTCTCCCTCGCGCATATTAATCAAAATCAATTGAGAATTGACACGATGGTAAAAGGAGGAAAGACTGAAGTTTCACGTGGAGCATTGGGAGATTTTTTCCTGAATTACCGCTGGTGTTGCTCTTCAAGAGATTAAGTTAAGTGCACCTACACTCTAAAAAATGCTGGGTTAAAAATAACCCAAGTTGGGTTGAAAATGGACTAACCCATCAATTGGGTTGTTTTAATCCAGCAATTGGGTTGTTTTAAGCAAACGTTTAACCCAACCGCTAGGTCAAAACAACCCAATTGCTGGGTTAGTCCATATTCAACCCAACTTGGGTTATTTTTAACCCAGCATTTTTTAGAGTGTAACCATTAAATGACTAGGTTGTAAATAGTTTTAAAATGAAGTATAGTGCAGTCAGTGTGCACTTTATTATGCTGCTTGCTTGTTGATACTGTGTGCAATAGTGTAATTATTTTACTTATGCTTAGATATTTATTTTCAGAATTTATTTTCACCACTGAACTCTTTTTTTCTTGTTCTACCTCACCTGTTTTTACCATTTGTTAAATATAGTTTTTTTTTTTGTTCAATAAATGTTCCTTTTTTAAATTGTAAATTTTAAATTGTTATCATCCTGATCATTGTGTCATTTTTATGTTGTAAATTGAGGGAGCAGAAGCAGTATCGGCTTCAAATATCGGCAGCCCGTATCGGTCATCGGCTAAGGCTGATGAAAAAAAATCGGTATCGGCACTAAAAAATCCATATCGGTCGATCCTTACTCTATAGGGTTCTACCCAGTAAGGATCCACAACAAAGTTCTATTCGTACGGAGCAGAAGAGACTCCTAAAAATGGAATCGCAGAGAGCAAATAGATTGGAACACTACAGAACCCTGCAGTTACTTAAATCACACCCTATTGAATTTTGTTAGAACCAGAACTAACCTTATAGAACCCTAGAGAGGAACCTTATAGAACATAATAATAATGGAGTGGACCCAAAATACAGTAGAACAGGACCCATATAAACCCCTATACCAGAATGATTCTATTCTATAGGGTTCTGTTTTAGTCTCTGCAGATACAATGATCCAAAACTGTAGGGTTCTGCTCTATATGACTCTATAGGGTTTCATTCTTAAAAACATTTTGCTCTGGGTTCTGCTCCGTATCATTCAGCACTGTATGATTCTGCTTTTAATGAGGTTTCACACTATAAGCCTTCAGTGGTTTTCTGCTCTACACTCTAAAAAAAAGGTTCTATATGGCACCAAAAATGGTTCTTGGCTCGTAATCATAGGGGAACCTTTTTAGTGCTATATAGCACCAATTTTGGCGCTTCAGCGGTTCTTCACTGGTTCTTTGACTAAGGTGCTATATAGCACCTCTGAAGAATCACTGAAGAACCAAAATTGGTGCTATATAGCACTTAAAAAGGTTCCCCTATGATTACAAGCCAAGAACCATTTTTGGTGCCATATAGAACCTTTTTTTTTAGAGTGTACAAGGAGTCAAATAAAAACAACATTAAGTAGTGGCTTTCAAACATTCACCCAGTTTGAAGTCTGAATAAGTCCTTAAAGTTCTGTCACTAAACACTCCCAACACTTTTCATGCAAAGCGATTATGTTCAGTGCATACTGTACGCTGTTTCAGAACATATTGGGCTTATGTAAAAATCCTAAACAGAAGTTTACAAGCGATCTCAGATGAGCTAAATGACTGCAACGCCACTGTATAGAAGGAGAAATGCTCCTCTAATCCGTTTCAGAAATGACCAGATGTTGTGATATTGCACCATCAACAGCAGGATTAACAGAAATGCAGGACGTCATGCTCGCAAATGGAACAAATATGGCCTCCTTCATTTTCTCAAATTTGGATTAAGAGCCAGGTCAATAGATAAAAGAGTAATAATGCTTCATAATCTGAATATCCTTTTAAATCTGTCTAAAGGTTCAGTAGCAGGGAATTGTTACTACAATCTAAAAAATGCTGGGTTAAAAACAACCCAAGTTGAATTGTGTGATATAAAGTCAGAATTGTGAGTATAAAATCAAAAAAAGAGAAAAAAAAGAAGAAAAAAAAAGCCTTTTTGACATTGACTTCTGTTTATAAATAGCCCCTTTCTTTTTTTTCTTTTTTTTCTGTTGTTGTTTTCTGTTTAGTTATTAACTTTTGTATTTTGACTACATTTGTAATTACATGTATGTGTATACTCTCTTTCCCCTACGAGTTTTGTATTTTGCTGTTTTTTGTCAATAAAAAAGAAAAGAAAATGGAATAACCCAGCGATTGGGTTGTTTTAAGCAAACATTTAATCCAACCGCAGGGTTAAAACAACCCAATTGCTGGGTTAGTCCATTTTCAACCCAATTTGGGTTATTTTTAACCCAGCATTTTTTAGAGTGTACACTGTCCACAAAATGGACAAATTTAACGATTGGGTTGTTTTAACCCAGCCCTTGGGTTAAATGTTTGCCCAAAGTACTAGGCTTTATTTTTTAACCCAACTATTGTTTAAAAATTACTATATGGCTGGCTTAAAATGAACTCAAAATAGGTTGGATAATTGCTAGAGGCAACAATAATAATCAAAAGGTGAACATATATTAATAAGCAATTTAATAAATGTTTATTGTTTAATTATTATTCATTGAACTTAACAAAAATATATAATAAATGTTAATTTTGGGTTCATTTTATGCAAGCAATACAGTGATTTTTAAACAATAGTTGAGTTAAATAAAACTACCCATCAGGTTGGGAAAACATTTAACCCAACGGCTAGGTTAAAATAACATTCACTGGGTTAAAAAAACCCAATTGCTGGGTGTGTCCATTTTCAACCCAAGCATTTTTTAGAGTGTATGAATTGTTTGGGTATATAAAATAAATGTTTTTCATGTTTTTAGACTATGATGATGCACTGTTTCCAGTTCAGTTTCCTTTGTCTCTGTTCTTCACTTCATTCTAATTAAGAAAAACTGACCCTAGACTGGAACTGTGCATCTTCTAAAGGTCTTGTTGAGTTTGACCTTCGGCTGCTTGACCCTATACGACCCATGAGTTGTTTCTCCCAGATCATTGTCTCTACGTGCAGATGTCTAGTCTCTATGTTTCTGTCAATCCCATGGACACATGCAGGGCTCTCGCCTTTAGCCAAATTAAATTCCAAATCCAAACCAGATTCCCAGTCCAAAGAACAATAACATTTACCTCAAAACCACAAGCCATTTTCAATCAACCTCCCATTGCGTTAAGAAGTCATGGCACATCGGCACCTAACAGCATCACGAGCTGGGGACAAACTCGGTCACTGGTTAAAAATAATACAAAAAAAACCAAAGGACATACTCTAGACCTGATTAAAACAAAACAGCTGGTGCATTACTGAGCCAGATCCCCAAATCTGCTCATTCACTGATCTACAAAATCGAGACGTTCAGTGCACATCAAACAATCTACAATGTCACAAATCATATACAGCTACATTCGCTTAAATCAAATGTCAATTACCATCTTGTATGGCTATTTCCTGCTTCATTTTGTGGGTATTTTTGCATAGCAATAACACCAGATTCAAAAAGACTTGTTTCAGGGGTCAGGACATGAGAAATCAAATTTGCCTTGATCTTTGTACCATTAAAACTTCCTGTAAGCTTAAAACACCCTCCTCATTATAAACAAATTCTTCAGCGGTTCTTCAGGGGTTCTTCAGCGGTTCTTCAGGGGTTCTTCAGCGGTTCTTCAGGGGTTCTTCAGCGGTTCTTCAGGGGTTCTTCAGCGGTTCTTCAGCGGTTCTTCAGGGGTTCTTCAGCGGTTCTTCAGGGGTTCTTCAGCGGTTCTTCAGTGGTTCTTCAGCGGTTCTTCAGGGGTTCTTCAGCGGTTCTTCAGGGGTTCTTCAGCGGTTCTTCAGCGGTTCTTCAGTGGTTCTTCAGTGGTTCTTCAGCGGTTCTTCAGCGGTTCTTCAGGGGTTCTTCAGTGGTTCTTCAGGGGTTCTTCAGCGGTTCTTCAGTGGTTATTCGGTTATTCAGGGGTTATTCAGCGGTTCTTCAGCGGTTATTCGGTTATTCAGGGGTTCTTCAGGGGTTCTTCAGCGGTTCTTCAGTGGTTCTTCAGGGGTTCTTCAGTGGTTCTTCAGTGGTTCTTCAGGGGTTCTTCAGCGGTTCTTCAGGGGTTCTTCAGGGGTTCTTCAGTGGTTCTTCAGTGGTTCTTCAGGGGTTCTTCAGGGGTTCTTCAGCGGTTATTCAGCGGTTATTCAGCGGTTCTTCAGGGGTTCTTCAGGGGTTCTTCAGCGGTTCTTCAGCGGTTCTTCAGGGGTTCTTCAGGGGTTCTTCAGCGGTTCTTCAGCGGTTCTTCAGGGGTTCTTCAGGGGTTCTTCAGCGGTTCTTCAGTGGTTCTTCAGCGGTTCTTCAGGGGTTCTTCAGCGGTTCTTCAGGGGTTCTTCAGGGGTTCTTCAGCGGTTCTTCAGCGGTTCTTCAGCGGTTATTCGGTTATTCAGGGGTTATTCAGCGGTTCTTCAGCGGTTATTCGGTTATTCAGGGGTTATTCAGTGGTTCTTCAGCGGTTCTTCAGCGGTTATTCGGTTATTCAGCGGTTCTTCAGCGGTTATTCGGTTATTCAGCGGTTCTTCAGCGGTTATTCAGCGCTTCTTCAGGGGTTCTTCAGCGGTTCTTCAGCGGTTCTTCAGCAGTTATTCAGCGGTTCTTCAGGGGTTCTTCAGGGGTTCTTCAGCGGTTCTTCAGGAGTTCTTCAGCGGTTCTTCAGTGGTTCTTCAGGGGTTCTTCAGCGGTTCTTCAGCGGTTATTCAGCGGTTCTTCAGGGGTTCTTCAGGGGTTCTTCAGCGGTTCTTCAGGGGTTCTTCAGCGGTTCTTCAGCGGTTCTTCAGCGGTTCTTCAGCGGTTATTCAGCGGTTCTTCAGGGGTTCTTCAGCGGTTCTTCAGTGGTTCTTCAGCGGTTCTTCAGGGGTTCTTCAGGGGTTCTTCAGCGGTTCTTCAGCGGTTATTCGGTTATTCAGGGGTTCTTCAGCGGTTCTTCAGCGGTTATTCGGTTATTCAGGGGTTCTTCAGCGGTTCTTCAGCGGTTCTTCAGCGGTTATTCGGTTATTCAGGGGTTCTTCAGCGGTTCTTCGGTTATTCGGTTATTCAGGGGTTCTTCAGCGGTTCTTCAGCGGTTATTCGGTTATTCAGGGGTTATTCAGCGGTTCTTCAGCGGTTATTCGGTTATTCAGGGGTTATTCAGCGGTTCTTCAGCGGTTCTTCAGTGGTTCTTCAGCGGTTCTTCAGCGGTTATTCAGCGCTTCTTCAGTGGTTCTTCAGGGGTTCTTCAGCAGTTCTTCAGCGGTTCTTCAGCGGTTCTTCAGGGGTTCTTCAGGGGTTCTTCAGGGGTTCTTCAGCGGTTCTTCAGTGGTTCTTCAGCGGTTCTTCAGGGGTTCTTCAGCGGTTCTTCAGGGGTTCTTCAGCGGTTCTTCAGCGGTTATTCAGCGGTTATTCAGCGGTTATTCAGCGGTTCTTCAGGGGTTCTTCAGCGGTTCTTCAGCGGTTCTTCAGCGGTTATTCAGCGGTTCTTCAGGAGTTCTTCAGGGGTTCTTCAGCGGTTCTTCAGCGGTTCTTCAGGGGTTCTTCAGCGGTTCTTCAGGGGTTCTTCAGGGGTTCTTCAGGGGTTCTTCAGCGGTTCTTCAGCGGTTATTCGGTTATTCAGGGGTTCTTCAGCGGTTCTTCAGCGGTTATTCGGTTATTCAGGGGTTATTCAGCGGTTCTTCAGCGGTTATTCGGTTATTCAGGGGTTCTTCAGCGGTTATTCAGCGGTTCTTCAGCAGTTCTTCAGGGGTTCTTCAGTTGTTCTTCAGCGGTTATTCAGCGGTTCTTCAGGGGTTCTTCAGCGGTTCTTCAGTGGTTCTTCAGCGGTTCTTCAGGGGTTCTTCAGCGGTTCTTCAGGGGTTCTTCAGGGGTTCTTCAGCGGTTCTTTAGCGGTTCTTCAGCGGTTATTCGGTTATTCAGGGGTTATTCAGCGGTTCTTCAGTGGTTATTCAGCGGTTCTTCAGTGGTTCTTCAGCGGTTCTTCAGCGGTTCTTCAGGGGTTCTTCAGCGGTTCTTCAGTGGTTCTTCAGTGGTTCTTCAGCAGTTTTTCAGCGGTTATTCAGTGGTTCTTCAGCGGTTCTTCAGCAGTTTTTCAGCGGTTATTCAGCGGTTCTTCAGGGGTTCTTCAGCGGTTCTTCAGGGGTTCTTCAGCAGTTCTTCAGGGGTTCTTCAGTGATTATTGAGCGGTTCTTCAGCGGTTCTTCAGTGGTTCTTCAGCGTTTTTTCAGCGGTTATTCAGCGGTTATTCAGGGGTTCTTCAGCAGTTTTTCAGCGGTTATTCAGTGGTTCTTCAGCGGTTCTTCAGTGGTTCTTCAGGGGTTCTTCAGTGGTTCTTCAGCGGTTCTTCAGCGGTTCTTCAGGGGTTCTTCAGCGGTTCTTCAGGGGTTCTTCAGTGGTTCTTCAGGGGTTCTTCAGCGGTTCTTCAGTGGTTCTTCAGCGGTTTTTCAGCGGTTATTCAGCGGTTATTCAGCGGTTCTTCAGGGGTTCTTCAGCGGTTCTTCAGTGGTTCTTCAGCGGTTCTTCAGCAGTTCTTCAACGGTTCTTCAGTGGTTCTTCAGTGGTTCTTCAGTGGTTCTTTGACTAAGGTGCTATATAGCACCGCTACCATATACAGAACATGTTAAGATATGGTGCTATATAGCACCAAAAGTGGTTCCTCTATGATTACAACGAAGAACCATTTTTGGTGCCATATAGAACCTTTTTTTTTAGAGTGAAGCATTTATTTAATCAAGCTCCATAAATGGCTCGTTTTGATATTGCAGGATCTGTGACGTCACCAAGCGGCAACCTCCCCCGGTTTCTCTTGAAGCCAATACGGAAGTGACTTAAACTGCACTTCATCCACTGGCCACTAGACACAGACTCCAGAAGGAGCAGAATCTCATTGAGCTCATGTTAAAATGCCCAACTTGACAGCAGAAGAACACATGTTTACAGTCTGAGGCAAATTGTGCTTTTGGTCTATACGTCTAATTTTGCCCTTCATGACGACTGTGAGGGGGGTGATTTATTTTATAACTCATTCGTTTACATTATATAAAGCCTTAAAGTTCTGCATAATTAAGGGTGTGGCCACTTTGAGCGACTGTCTGTCTGCTGTCTGTTAGTCATCACGTCACCTCAGCTCCGCCCACGTCCCGCCTCTTTGCCCATTTTCTGTTATCCAGGAGTGATGCGCTGCCAAGATGGCGACAGCCAGCTCGACCCTTTACGCTTCAAAACTGCTCTTCCGAATCCTATGGGTGACGTCACGGACACTACGTCCATATTTTTTTACTGTCTATGGACGTCACACAGGAAATACATTTGCATATGACATTGACATCATCGCATCATAGCCCGCCCACTGGCTTTCAGTCACTTAACAGCTGACATTTGCTCACACCGGATGTGAGAGTTGCATCAAAAGCGAAAAGAAGCCATTATAATCACGGGCGCTGTCTACACTGGACACAATATACAGGTGTGTGTTCAGTTTCTGACATACTCCACACACTTGAGTTTGCCGACAACAGGACAAATGGAAGAGTGGAAGAACATTCGCTTTGACGCGTCCAGTTTAAACAGCTATTTTACTCACTTCTATAGAGACTTCAGAAGGATCCCAGTGACTGAAAAAAACATCAGAGGATTATATGTTTGTTTGTTTATTTTAATGGCTTCCCAGATCACGTCAGAGTATTATATGTTTGTTCGGAGCATTTTGTTTTATTTTTGGATTATATGTTAGTTTGGAGCATTTTGTTTTATGTTTGGATTATATGTTAGTTCGGAGCATTTTGTTTTATGTTTGGATTATATGTTAGTTCGGAGCATTTTGTTTTATGTTTGGATTATATGTTTGTTCGGAGCATTTTGTTTTATTTTTGGATTAGATGTTAGTTCGGAGCATTTTGTTTTATGTTTGGATTATATGTTTGTTCGGAGCATTTTGTTTTATGTTTGGATTATATGTTAGTTCGGAGCATTTTGTTTTATGTTTGGATTATATGTTTGTTCGGAGCATTTTGTTTTATGTTTGGATTATATGTTTGTTCGGAGCATTTTGTTTTATGTTTGGATTATATGTTAGTTCGGAGCATTTTGTTTTATGTTTGGATTATATGTTTGTTCGGAGCATTTTGTTTTATGTTTGGATTATATGTTTGTTCGGAGCATTTTGTTTTATGTTTGGATTATACGTTTGTTCGGAGCATTTCGCGTCCAGTTTAAACAGCTCGTTTGTGTCTCTGTACAGACTTCAGAAGGATCCCAGCGTCTGAAACAAGTGGATGGTTTATTTTAATGGCTTCCCAGATCACGTCAAAGGATCATATGTCTGTTCAGAGCATTTTGTTTTGTCAGCAAGGCACAGTGTAATGGAGAGTTCATAAAGAAACTTTTATTGAAAGATGAAGAAGCCGAGTGTATTGGATCTGACAGCAGCGGCATCATAAACCGCAAGTAAATGATTTCATAATGCTTTGTCTGTAAATTATGGTTTATATGGATAATGTTGGTTAATGTTTTCAAAATGGCTGTTGATATTGTTTCCTATGGAGTGACGTTAGCCAATCATAAGAGTGGCCGTTTTTACTGAAGAGCCTTAAAGCTGCACTATGTAAAATGTTTTCAGTAAAATATCCAAAAACCACAAGGCCAGTGTTATATATTTTGTTCAGTTGAGCACTTACAATATCCCAAATGTTTCCAACTATTTGTAAATCATGAGAAATGGGGCGTGTGAGGGCGTGGCCTGTCGATGACATTATATCTGCGTTCCACTCGGTTTCTGGTTTTATTTTTTACAGAAACGCTTTACTCTCACTGCAGTGTGAACAAGTGTCATAGCAGCCGCTGAGAGAACACAGAGTAACGCCACAACATCATTAACACACTCAGATGTGTCTAATATGATCATCAGAGTTGCGTTACCTCACACTAGGGCTGTACGATTAATCGAAAAATAACCGAAACCGACATTCAGAACCTCTAACCGCCGTATTTTTCCCATGTCGGTTATTTCGGTTTTCACGTGACTCCGCCCCGTCAGTCACATCAAGTGCAGTTTGAAGGCACACAGAGATGCAGGAGCAGTTATCTGTGTTAATAGATGCCCAGAATCACTATAGTAACTGCATGTTTTACACAGTTTATACAGGTCAGTTAATTGCTGTTCTTATAGCCTACGCGCTGACACACACACACACACACAGAGAGAGAGATGGCGCGCGCAAGCCCCGAAGCCGCTTTCACTTTCGTGCTCGTAAAGTTTGTCAAGTAAATGCGTTTAAACGCGACAACTGCCCTGAAGGCAGACCTCTTTCACCTGCGTCCTTGCAAAGCTTTGTCATTTGTATGTGGTTTAAGCCGTCAGTTTGAACATTAAAGCGTTTGGACCATCAGATGTGTATTATGTTGAACTAATGCCTGATTTATTGTGACAAACGAACACTCAGACAGAAGCTCGCACATCACGTGAAGATCGCGCGCAGATAGCAGCGCAGAAACGCAGGATCAACGCTGTCCTGTGACTAAAGTAAAGTCACTAAAGTAGCTTAGAAACTCAACCGTTATTTTAATACCTTTGAAGTAAGTACAAATCCACCTTTAATAGTAGAAAATATTTACAGTACAAACCTTATCAGTGAACTTACTCAAAAACCTTATGAGGGCAAAAAAAAAAAAGCGAAATAATCGTTCATTAATCGCAATCGAGGTCAAATGTTCAATTAATCGAGGTTTTTATTTTTGGTCAAATCGTTACAGCCCTACCTCACACTCATGAGCGGAAAAGCGGAAATGGCGACGGTGGCATCATAAAAGTCCCGCTGCTCGCAAGGCGTGTGTTGCACTCTTCTTATTAACAATCACTCCTGCTTCTGCTTCATACTACAGTAACGTTAATAATAGTGTTGTCAAAAATATTGATATTTCGATATGTATCGATACTGAAATATCTGAAACGATACGATACTCCTTTTCTACAGTATCGATACCAGCTGCGCTCTCCTCAATTTGAAATCAAGCTTCCTTGTGCTGTATGTAAGCTATTGCAACACAATTAGTTAGCAAATATTTGTGAGATAATTGTAATGGTAATTGATCAACGTTTATATATGAGAAAAAGCTTTATCATATAGGCTAAAGTGATCTCTTCAGAAGAAATTTTTAATTGCCTAGACTTTCAATAGACGGACAAAAAATAAATTATATTAAAAATATCTATTTGACAGTATCTGCAGCGTTTCCCCGTGGTATCGAATATCGATACTTTTTTAGGTATCGTATCGAAGTTAGAAATTCCAGTATCGTGACAACACTAGTTAATAATCACATCCATCAACATGATTTCACATGATGTGAAGACCACATGTCCCAAGATTCTGCGCTCAAACGTGGCGTCATCAAACAACGCCTTTGTTTTGAATAGGCGACCTCTAGCGGACGGAAAGGTTACATAGGGCACCTTTAAAGGAGCCATGCCTTAAATAAATGCCGAAAAGTTATTATTTTCAACCCTCATTCTGACTCTCTGTCCGAAATGATCCGTTTTTTTTTTTTTTTTTTTTATTATTGTGAAGAAACAAATCTCTTTTGTGATTTTAACAAATCTCATACTAACCAACATATTAAAATAACAAAATATCTGCCATAACCCCTTTAACAAATGGAAAGTGCCAAATGAAAAATGGCTTTGTCAGGTAAATAAAAGCTGCTTGTTAGACAGCCGGAACCTTTATTAGAAAAAGAAACATAATAAATGGCTTTAATCAAATACTAAGAACACCAATCTGACCTTTACTGATGTGACAACCCATTTAAATCAAAGACATTCAAATATCAAACAAAGAAAGCATCTGTTTTTGTGACTGTTTCACAGAAACTTTTGAATGTTTGTGTGTATATATACAGTATAAAATGCTAAATTAAGTTTTGTGGCTAATACAAATATGTATGCATTATAAATGTCCTTAATTTAGAAAGTTTTGACCTGTGCTTGTTATTAACAATTTTCCTTTTTGAGAATTTAGGCTCCTTTAAGTTTTTCAAAGACATTTTTGTTCCATATTTTTTTGAGTCAATTCTTTTTTTTGTCAACAAGCATGCACATACACACATCAAGGTCGCAACAGGGGACAGATCGGTGACAGAGGACGAGTTTCGCGAGTGCCGACCTATTTGACAGCGATTACAGCTTTCCGGTCATTCAGGAAAAGCCGGTGATGGCCGTTTCCCAGAGGGATGCCAGAAGTCATGCTCCTCATATCGGAGTTATCCATCAGCTTAGCAAAGATAATAACACTCATTAGCAGGGTGATGTAGAGGATTATGCCATCATATACAGTACATTTGACATACTGCAAAAACAACTTCTTAAAGGGACAGTTCATCCAAAAATGAAATTCCTCACAATCTTGTCGTATGAATTTCTTTCTTGCACGATGTAGTTAGTTTGGAGATTAAGCAAATAATGTAACCAAAGAAAGAAAGTCATATGGGTTTGAAGGAAATACACATTTAAGACCCTCTGGTGCTCCTCATTTAATTAACTCCTCAAATGTAACTTATTTTCAGTAAAATCAAAAATGTTTTGTTCAATAACATTTATTTAATATTTTGTATTTTGAGGGAATTGTATGGTACTAATTAATGTTTATGCAATAATTATGGTCCATTTGTTTCCATAATATTTGCAATACAATCCATCATTTGTGTTGTATATTTTTTATTATTATTTTTCAATTAACCCCTTCATTGCTGTGTGCTTTTTTCTGTATCATGGCTTATTTTTACCATTTATTTCTATGGTGGTCAATTTTGATCCATGAGGACCATTTAACCTTTATGAATCATGATCCATGACAGGGTTTCTGCAAAATTCTGTACATTTTTAAGACCAATTATATGAATATATAAATGTAAGGAATAAATTGAAGGGAACATAACACACATTATGTTCTCTAAATGTTAATGTCTAAGCACACAAAGAGTTGAATTAGTGACACTTCAAAGTTTGAAAATACAGTTTCTAACAGATCTCCATAACCTTTTAATTCATTTTACAAAAAAAAGCTTAATGTTTGAGAAGAAATCTTGTGAAATAAGTGATTTTATGATTAAAACAAGAACAAACATCTGTCAATGTGTTCAGAAAAATCAACTTAATTCAAATGCAAGTCATTTTCATACCCACTGACAGATATTTGTTCTTGTTTTAAGCATAAACTCACTTAATTTTGTTCAATTTCTCAGAAAACGAGACTTAATTAATTCATTTAGCATGTCAGTAAATGTATCTTGATCTAAGGATGTTTAGATATTTGTGCTGGAAATCAGAAATCCTGAGGAAGAACATCATTTTTTGCACGATCTCCATGAAGAACCTATGAAATCTGTTTTATTTATTGTGTTTTATAGTTTATTCTGCTTTAATTAATGGTTGGATTAAATTTGACTGACTTTCGTTCATCTTCACACAAATGAACACAAATGAAGATATTTTTTTTATGAAATGGGAAAGATTTCTGTCCCTCCATTGACAGTCTAAGCAACTACCACTGTGACGCTTCATAAAGTTCATAAAGAGATCATAAAACTGATCCATATGAATAGAGCGGTTTATTCCAGATGTTCTAAAGAGACTCGATCGCTTTATATGATGAAGGAAAGTCTTGCGGGTTTGGAGCGACATTAGGGCGAGTGATTGCATTTTTGGGTGAACTGTCCCTTTAAGTGTTCTGACCTACTTTTGATTTATTCATCCAAAATCTGACAAATACCATGACATTCTGAATCACAGCAAATTCAGTTTTTATGAATGGATTCTGCATTTCCATCCATGTTTCATAGGGCCCTAATTTAATGCCATGATATTTAAGGCCTTAAATTGTAGAAAGTCAAATAAAGACATTTTTAAAACCTGCAGACGCCCTGCATGATTTTTTTTAATGTGTGTCCACATAGCAAATGCCACAAAAGTCACCAAGTGCCAAACCATTTTGATTAAGTAAACAATTTAATCAAACCTTTTTCAGTTAAGTGACCGAAGAGCATCAGAAGGATAAATCAAGAAATGTACTAAATCACTGAGAATAATAATATGCAAATGTATTCATTTGTCTAGTGCGACTCAAAGCAACACAAGCAAACCAAAAAGTGTGATTGTAAATCCAGAGCTGTGAAGTCCAGCGGCTCATGAACATCACCTGACCCGGCTCTGGCCTGAGATTACTTATTGATGGCAGGCGGTTTTAGGATCCTGACAGGGAAACAAGAGAACATGAATGTAATCCAGTCGACAGCTCGACTTAAGCACGAAACGGGACACTGGTCTCCGTGGCTGCCGTTCGGTAAGTACAAATCCGCTCTAAGTGCAAATAATCAGAGACAATTAAAGTGAGCAAGTTCTCTGAGCATCATCGGTGAAGCAAAAAACCACCAAAGCCATGTGAGATATCTAACGGGAAGTTGGAAATGGTTCAGAATGATTCCTGATTCCTCTAGCGGTCCAGCTGTCCGGAGCGGATTAAATCACCAATGAGTTATGATCTCCTCTGGGACAAACTGATTAATCTCACGGCTCAATTAGTTCTCCTCTCAATGTGACAATTATGGCCACAAACAAGGAAATAAATACCGTAATTACAAGTCGCACAGGGTTAAAATTGCATTGTTGTGGCATCAAGGTGTAAGTCAGTTTTATTATTACATTCAGAAATAATGTAAAATATCCGTAAATAAACATTATAAACACTATAAACAAGTATTTTAGTTCCCCTCACTCCACAACAAATCGTTTAAAGGGGACCTATTATGCAAAATTCACTTTTACATTTTGAACATAAATGTGTGTGTACACAACCAGCCTATAATGGTAAAATTCCACCCACTCCACCTTTTTTAATCCCCATAAATCATAAGCAGTGTCTCAGAACAAGCCGTATGCAGATTGTAGGTTTTATGATGTCACAAATGCATAGGCCCCGCCCATGACTGCTGACTGACTCCGCCCTATTAGCTTAGCTCCGCCCCTCAGTGAGCTCAGCCTGCCATGTTTATCTCCTCGCCAGAGCATTCAAGTAAGAAATGTATTCTTATTAAAGCTACTAAAGTTATTCAGTCGAGAGCAGTGAGTGATTTTTCTGTTTTTCTTCTGTTGTTTGATTCATATTAACCCTCAGAGCCCGACGGCATCGCCCACGACGTCACACGGCACCCCCGATAAATATCTATATTATTTCATGAAACTTTTATCGATTTTCTTACCGTTTTTTCCAGCAGACAGCTAACGAGCTAGCCATCACGGGGGTGTCTTTGTAGCCTTTACAGAAGGTTTTCTATCCAGCCTGGAACATGTGCATCTTTTTGGAGTTGTTCAGCAATAAATCAAAACGCTTACATCCAAGATATATCCACTTGATGTCCATAATTTATACATTTTCCGTCATTTTTGCCGCTAGCGCGATGCTAGCTGCCATTTTGGATGAGGGTTTGACCAATGACAGGCTGATCTGTCATCCACGTTGGTGTGCGTCATTACGCATGAACCACAGCTCTGTTATTGTGGAGAGATAGAGACGCACGGCTAGTGTTGAGGAGAGAGAGAGAAAGACGCGCTGCAGTTTTGAGTAGTTTTGTGGAGAAAGTTTGAGGAAAAAGTTTGAGGAGAAAGTTTGAGGAGAAGTTCCTGATAGGAACTGTTTTGAGGCTTGGCACCAGTAAATATCCAAAATCCAAAGAGGCCAAAAGCGCCTGGATTTTTTTTGGAAAAATGTAAATAGTTTTGGTTCTGTATAAGTTATCATGTTTATTCCTGAGTTCCAGGACTCCAAAGACTTGAACAAACTGTTTTCCAGAGGAAATATGCTTAGCTTTTATTTATTTGAGTGTGTTTTCAATAAATATTTGAGTGATTCAATTTCCGTTTTATGTTTTCATTTGTCTTTATGGTCCCATAACTTATTTTACATTCAGGTGACATCAATGCAACACAAATATACTGACAGTGCAACTTGTCTTGAAAAAAAAGAGGTGTGTCAATTGTCTGTGCACAACAGGGTTGATGTTTTACAAGCTTTTTTAGTAAATAACACCAGGCGGAAAATTAATTGTAAAAATACCCTTAGGTCTTAAAGGGTTAACAGCATATTTAGCAGTAGGTACTGTATATAATGCTACTGTCACTTTAATACACAGATCGGATACACACATGTGATTTCTTTACGTTCACAGACATAAGCGACTGTGTTTATGTGAGCCGTGTGTGTTTTTGAAATAACCTTGTGTGTGTTTGACAGTTGAAGCGCAATAAGACGTGAAAGAGCATTTAGTTTAATACTCACGGGACGTGACGTCCAGCTTTCTGTGTGTGTGCTTCGGGTGTGTGTGTGCGCTCAGAAAACCATATATCAGAAGATTAGACTGATACGACTGATAAAGAAGTAACTTCTATTTAGTTGTGTATTCTACTTTTCATTTTATTACTATAACAACAGCGCCCTCACTAAAGAGGCTCTATATAACATTCTAGAAGGCAGGCACTAGGACCTGGAGGAGCTTAAGCTGCTGTGGAGGCTGCGCGCGCTAGAGAGTGGGGAGTCGTGATTGTGCTTGTTTTGGGCTAGTTTTGTTGTGAAAACCTGGCAATCCTGCGTTGATTCACAAATTCAAGGCAGCATTTAAAAACTGTAAATATAAATCACCATACATGCAATGCATTTGCTTGTTTTCACTTCAAGAATGACCACACGGCTGACGTGATCTTATCGCTATCTGTGCTTGCACACGCAAGTTATTGCAGGCTCATATCAACACATTATCATATCGGCAAGGCATATCGGCATAATTTTTTTCATATCTGCCGATGCCGATTTTTATATTTTAAGCGTTTATTGGCCGATTCCGATATCGTGCCGATAATATCGTGCATCCCTAATTATCAGTGCTACTGTCACTTTAAGATCTACCTCAGCCAAACATGATGTGGATAAGACGCGCTGACCCGCGCATCTTATTTTCTCTCAAGTTCATTTAAGGCATTATTTTCCATACAGTACATTAAAGTGCATTAAAAACAAGGCAAAATACAGCAAGGAACTCCTCGGCTCGGGACTGAGGGCTTAGCGTTGAGTTTCTTAACTCTTTCGCCGACGAAAGCAGAGCCGTTTCGCCATTCTTTCATTGTTTTGAAGGGGGAGCTGAAATGACGGGAGGGGTTGTGTTGCCCAGTGTTTGCTTCCCTCGGTCTGCATTTTCCCCAGACATACGTTCTTCTCCCACACAAAACCGCATTTCATTCCAAATATGTCAAATTCCGCGAAATTCCGCGTTAACAATAGATTCCGCGTTAATATGCCAATTCCGCGATTCCGTCCGCGATTCGGTGATCGTGGAAATCATAGGGCCCTACGATAGAGATGATTGAAACCAAACAGATGGCTGAGTATCGGAGGCACGAGCTGTACAGGCTCCGCCCTCTTCTGAAAAGGGGGCGGGGAGCAGCAACTCATTTGCATTTAAAGACACGTGCACGAAAACAGTTTTTCCTTCCACTCAAACATGGTTTAATCAATGATCTGTGGGATATTTAGAGCTGAAACTTCACAGACACATTCTGGGGACACCTGAGACTTGTATTGCAATTTGTAAAAAGGAGCATACTAGATTACCTTTCAATTTTACCGGTATTCATAAAAAAAACAGGAATTAAAAGTATAAAATACGTAAAAAAAAAAAAAAAAATTCTGGGCCTCTGATGAATCTTACGCTGTGATCCACATGCACCATTTCGCTCTTTGCATTTGCTCGACTGCATTTGTATATTTCATGTAATGCATGGATGCAGCGTCTGTGAAATTCACCAAGTTTCTGCCTCCGCTTGTAAATGCGTCACTACTAGAGCAAGCTTGTGATTGGTCAACGCGGCGCGAATTTCCGCCAAAGTTCAGATTTTTCAACTTGAGCGAATCGCGCGAATCTCGCCGCCTCATTCGCGCGAATCGCGCCGCAGAATGCCATTTCGCGTCTCTGCATTGACTTAACATGTAAATCACTCGCGCGAATCGCGTCCGGTGTGAACGCACCATTACACACGATTTATGCTTCTTCAGAGAGACATGCCACACTGAGACTCAACACACATCAACATGCAGTACTGTACACAACACAAGCTTCTTCCGTAATGTAATGGGATGTATTTCATGTGAGTGAGAGAGAATATTTAACAAGAAGCAAAACATGCGTATTTTGTTCCAACGCGCTCCTCAGACATCCTGACCTCTGTTCTTCAAGATCTGTCTGTATTTCTCATTTCAATTACAGCGCCCTGAGCAGCTTAGTTATGATGGGACTATCAGCGACTGCTGCAGCTCAGCCCGGATAAGCTTTATCATTGATCCTTATGGGCCGAGAGAGGGGGATGGAGAGCTATAGGATCATCCAAGGTCGTAAAGATTTCAGGAAGCAAATTTAGCATATCTTGTTACTTGAGGCATGTGAGGCGTCAAAAAAGGGTAAAATAAACAATTAAGGAATTTTAAACGCAGCAATTAGGCTTCCTGATGGAAACTCCACTGATCTATCAAACTCTTAACACTCTAAATGGGATCTTTCCATTGCAAAAAAGTGTCTTTACAGTGGGAAAAGGTTCAAATGTTCCTCACACTTATAACAAGTGGTTAGAAATTTCCACTGAAAGGTTCCAAAAATGGTTCTTCTATATGGCATCACTGTGGAAAAAACCCAATTTTTTTCACTCCAATTTTGAAAGCTCTTCATTGGCTGCCTATCCAATTCAGAAATTGTATTATTTGAAGGGCTTTAAAAAAAATCAGTTGATTCACTCCGAGTAACGTAACGTTTCTGTTTCATGTATTCGTTCTGTAGCATTACCGTTCTGAAAAAAATATGGTTAATGTTATTTTTGAAAAATTTTACCTATACTTATACTAAGAGCTTGTGTCTAAACCTCATAAATCCATACACTTAAAAAAATGGTGAGTTGGATTCACATGATTTTATCATGTACATCAGTTCCACATGAATCAATTAAGTAAAACAAACATAATTTGTTCACATAATTTCAACATAATGGAATGAAGTAATTTTTAAGTAACCGAATTGAGTAGTCTCAATGATTTTAAAATGGCTCCCTAACAACAGTGGTGCACAAAAACACATAAAATAACACTTAATTTCAACAATTTTACTCTAGTCGTCAAGTCCCAAGCAAAGCATTCTGGGAACTACAGTTTCAGCAAAAATCATTTTCAAGTACTTAATTGGTTCACACTCACCCCAAATAATTTAATCTAGTAGATTGCACCATTTAGAGAATTACATTAATCGAAAGCAATGAAATCATGTTTAGAAGAGAAACACAAATTTGTTGCGTAGATCACAAATAATACGATTAAGTAAATTGGACAACATGTGTTTTCCTGTTTTTTCAGTGTAGTTAACGCGGTCGTATCCACCACTGAGGTCCCTGAGGTCCAGACTTCTGTATTTTTTCGAGGTGTATACAATGAAGGTTATATACAATAAAAACGAAATGTCAAAATATTAATAAAAACTATAATATCTCAATGACCCTAGAATAACACTGATTCTCAGAAGTTTGCAATCCAAAGTCTAAGATCTCAATATGAACTCAATCATTTCTCATCAAATTCTGAGCAGCTATTTCCACATTCATTTATAGCTCAAACACTCCTACAAAAAATGTATTTCAAGAGAAATAGTCAAAGCTGATACCTCAATGAAACGTAACTGAGAACTGAGCTATGAAAGAGCAATCTCTGAGCATTACAAATGATTTCCTCCCGAGTGAGATAGTCAACACTGTAAATGTAAAAATGTGATATGATCATGATCAATGAGTTATGACAACACACTCTAAAAAATGCTGGGTTAAAAACAACCAAAGTTGGGTTGAAAATGGACTAACCCAGCAATTGGGTTGTTTTAACCCAGTGAATGGGTCGTTTTAACCCAGTGGTTGGGTTAAATGTTTGCAACAACCCAATCGCTGGGTTAAAACAACCCAATTGCATTTTTTTAGAGTGCTTGTTTTACATTGCAACTCTTCGAAATAAGTTACTAATTTTTAAGTCAATTTAAGTTGAAATTTTTGTCAACTTTGTTTTTTCACTGTAGTAGATTCAAGCAGTTCAAGTCTCATTTCAAAACCCAGACAGGATTTATTTAAAACAATGTCCTGGCACAAAATCTCCTTTCCATGTCCACCTGAAGACCCAGACAGGTCATTAGTCTGTCAGAACGGATGCGTTCGGATCTTTATGCGATGGCAGATCGGCCAGAGAACAACATGGCATCGATAACCATCGGCAAGTAAGAGTTAGTTAAAGAAGCGGCGGCACACAATATCAGTCAGTGCGGTTTAATTTTGTACGAGGCCGAGATCAGGTTCACCACTGCGACTGCAACTCTAGATACTCAGTTACACAGAGAGACCGAGAGAGAGAGAGAGAGAGAGAGAGAGAGAGAGAGAGATTATCAGACCACCAAAGCAAACAGCACTGAAGGCAGGCAGGCCGCCAGAGACTTTCCATCGCTGTGTCATGACATGCCTGTGCGATAAGCTCAAGAAAACTATTAATATGTGCCAAACGCGCCGGGCAGAGCGCCACATCTGAACATGCATTATTCTCCTGAATTTGGAATTCATTCATTTAAAAAATGTGGGTAAGACAAGAGTTCTTAAAGGGATAGTTCATCCCAAAAAAATGTCATTATTCAATCACTGCCATGTCAGTCCAAGCGTAACAAAGCATAGTAGGGCTGCAACAAATTATTATTTTAATGATCGATTAGCCTAACGATTATTAGAACGATTAATCGACTAATCGTCGATTATTGTCATTGCCATCTGTAAATTGAGCGATTATTCAGCTTTCCCAATTTGTTAAAACATTGAGTTATACAAATTCTAACTATAATATATAAAAAAGAAAGTCACTTCAGCTTTTGAAATGGTTGTTTTAATGAACTTTGAGCCAAATTCTCAGAACTCAAATCACACACAAATGCTCTCTAAGCATTGTCTAAATATTCTGTTCGCTTTCAATTGAAAAAATAAATAATAATATACAAAAAATTAGCGGCATTACAGACAAAAAAAATAGATGTTTGAATGTAAACCTCTCTTGGCATCAGTATTAAGAGCTTCTTTTGTAAAACAATAATAGGCCCACTGCTTTTCTTAGAACTGAAACAGAAAAAGATGAACATTTACTTCAGGACACAAAGAATGGTAAAAATATTAATCTGCAAATGACATTGCAGACAAAATTACATAATATAAATCTCTTACATGACAATTGAGCTGACAGATTCACCTTTTAATTAACAGTATGAAAAAGTAACTGATGTGATATTCTTCCTAACATCGCCTTTTGTAAGTCTTCATGCATATGAACAAAATACAGGCAAGTGATGAGACTATAATACCTAATAGTGTTATAATAATAAAAACAGTCTTGACTCCAAGCTCGATCACACTTTATTCTATGCTAAATAAATCATCACATTACTGTAATTATATTATTATTGTTAATATTATTATTATTATTATTATGGTTATATTAAAGGAACACGCCGACTTTTTGGGACTTTATCTTATTCGCCGTATCCCCCAGAGTTAGATCAGTCCATACACACATTCTCATCTCCGTGCCATAACTCTTTCTGACGCACCCACCGCTAGCCTAGCTTAGCACAAAGACTGGAGGTAAATGGCTCCAGCTAGCCTAGCTTAGCACAAAGACTGGAGATAAATGGCTCCAGCTAGCCTAGCTTAGCACAAAGACTGGAGGTAAATGGCTCCAGCTAGCCTACTGCTAATCAAGTAATCAAAGAACTTTGCTGCCGTGCCATGGCTGCAATGATATTACGCAGCGCCTGAAAATAGTCCCCAGCGCTCTCTGTGCAAGCAGGTTGTCCTGTTGGTTATGCTGACAGAAGTTAGCCTGTTTTCAGGCGCTGTGTAATATCATTGCGCTGCTGCACTCATGGGACGGCTCAAAGCTCTTGATCATTACGCAGGAATGAGAGTATAGTTCCTAACCATATCGGTCTAGAAAATCACAACTTTTCATTTTCTGTCGGTCTTAGTACACGGTGTAACTGTACACATTAAAACATGTAAATAGGAACATTTTGCCGTTATTTTTGTCACTTATTGAGCAGTAGGCTAGCTGGAGCCATTTACCTCCAGTCTTTGTGCTAAGCTAGGCTAGCGGTGGGTGCGTCAGACAGAGTTATGGCACGGAGATGAGAATGGAATGGACTTATCTAAATCTGTGTAATAATAACAAAAAAAATCCTTTATTCATAATCATAATTAAAAAACATAGACCGTAAAAAAAATATGAACGTAGTGTCCATGACGTAACCCATAGGATTCTGAAGAGCAGTTTTGATGTGTAAAGTAGGGTCGAGCTGGCCGTCGTTTACCCTAAAATGGGCAAAGAGGCGGGACGTGGGCGGAGCTGAGGTGACGACTAACAGAAAGCAGACAAACGGCAATCCACCTGTCACTCAAAGTAGCCACACCCTTAATTATGCAGAACTTTAAGGCTTTATATAATGTAAACGAATGAGTTATAAAATAATTCACTCCCCTCACAGTCGTCATGAAGGGCAAAATTAGCCGTAGAGACCAAAACCACAATTTTTCCCAGACTGTAAACATGCAGGGCTGTACAGTGCGACATATATGTTGCACGTGCTACAAAAAAAACGGTCTATGCGATGAATACATTTACCCCTGTAGCACGCGTGCGATAGGCTACAGTTTATTTGATACAGAGCTCGTTTGAGTGAAGGGAGAATGTGTTTTGTGCTCGTGTGAGGTTAATCTAGGGCTGCACGATTGACTGAAATTAAACCAAAATCGAGATTTGTCTTTGTGAAATTATGAAAATCGCTTCAATTTTTAATTAAATAAATATATGTGCAGATGAAGCGCAGCACTGTTCAGGGTGGATCGATCAGTTCGCAATAAATGCTGCTCTATCTCTGCATGCACTGTGAGATGGAGTCATTGGCATTTTAGTTCGAAAGCGACACGGTTTGCATGAAAAATTGCTAATAAAAGCTGTCAATCGCAGGCTCATTGCGCACCAGACCTGAGACTCTGAAGGTGGTGGCGCTCGAACTGTCCCGCGAATCACATGAATCACGTGAAACAGACTCGGGTGCGCATTTGTTCAGGAAGAAACGTAACCTGCATAAGTGTTTTAGCGTATTACAATGTATTTCGTTCAATAAAACACATGTAAGGGATTATGGTGTTGATGATTTACCTTGGATACGAGTGTATTCACGCATACGCGTGCAATAGGCCTTTATCACACTTCCTATTTCCGGTAAGTGAAGCAGTGCACTGCTACTTCCGGTCCCATCGCGACACAATCAAAACGCGGGTGTAGCTGCAGCGATCCGGTGCTCTAATACTAAATAATGACATCCTTACCTCAGATTTGACCATTTCCTGACACTAAAAGAATAGAGGAGAGCATGGGTGAGACTGATATGGCGGGATCAAGTTGTATGTTTGTGTGTTGTATGCATTTCCAAACTGCAGATGTTTACGTGTCTCATATCGTCAGCCTGCTGAAATGTTCCCATCCAAATGTGCATTCTGAATAATAAATCAATTTCTAACCTGCCGCAGTCCAGTGATTGAGTCTTCTCATTAACAGTGTTTCTCTTACTAATCATATTTCATACCTGTTGTTACATTTTTAAATTAATTTGACTGATAAACACCCTTACGAAAGTTAACCATGGTTTTATTATAGTAAGAATGTAGTAACCATGTTTTTTTTTTCGTGGATTGACTACCATTTGTATTACTTTTACTACAAATACCATGATAAACTACAAGAACCATATTTTATTTGTAATAAAACCATGGTTCATTTTCATGTAATAAATAGATGAATGAATGCGCGGTAACTGCCTTAAAGAAAGTTAACGATGTTAAAGGGTTAGTTCACTCAAAAATGAAAATTCTGTCATTAATTACTTACCCTCATGTTGTTCGACACCCGTCAGACCTCCGTTCATCTTCAGAACACAAATGAAGATATTTTAGTGTAAATCTGATGCTCTGAAAGGCCTCCATTGGCACAATGGCACGGTTCACTCTCAAGACCCTTAAAAGGCACTAAAGACGTCGTTACAAAGTCCATCTCACTACAGTGGTTCTACAATAACTTTATGGAGTGACGAGAATAGTTTTTGTGCGCAAAAAAACCCTAAATAACGACTTATATAGTGATGACGATTTCAAAACACGGCATCATGAAGCTTCGAAGCGTTATGAATCAGTGAGTCGAATCATGATTCGGATCGCGTGTCAAACCGCCAAACTGCTGAATCGACTCACTGATTCATAACGCTTCGAAGCTTCATGAGGCAGTGTTTTGAAATCGTCATCACTATATAAGTCGTTATTTAGGGTTTTTTGCGCACAAAAACTATTCTCGCCGATTCATAAAGTTATTGTAGAACCACTGTAGTGAGATGGACTTTGTAACGACGTCTTTAGTGCCTTTTAAGGGTCTTGAGAGTGAACCGTGCATTGAGCCAATGGAGGCCTTTCAGAGCCATCAGATTTCAACTAAAATATCTTCATTTGTGTCTGAAGATGAACGGAGGTCTGACGGGTGTCCAACGACATGAGGTTGAGTAATTAATGACACAATTTTCATTTTTGGGTGAACTAACCCTTTAAGCTTTTAATTAATCTTAAACAGTAATACGTTAACAGCATGACAGAATTTTGGCATAAATGTGTGAATTACATATACTGTAGGCTACAGTGAAATGATTGTCAATGAAAAGTGACAGAACAATGCTAAAATATTAATACAAATCAATATTTTGATTCAGATCTTATTCGTCAGGTCTCACACACACTTCATCGCGGTCTATTTAGACGAGGACTGACACCGTGTGGTGAAATAATCACGTATGCTTAAAAAACTACAAGTTCAGCAGAGTTTGGAAAATCCTGTACACAGTAATGATCAGTTTATCTCTTCTCCTGTCTCGGAAAATGTCCGGATTTTTAAATCATCCTCCAGATGCTTATTTTAATTGTCGTTTGTTCAGCTAGGTGTTCACAGCACATTGAAAACCTGCATAACCGGAAGAATCAGCACTGCTTCGACGCGCACTTCCGGTATTCAATTCCTCTGTGATTAAGGCCTATTGGCTTCGAGAGAAACTGCGGGAGGTTGCCTCTTGTTGATAAAATGGAATAATGCATCCATTTTATTAGTTGTCCTAATGTACTCATTAGCTAAACTAGCTCACATTTCATGATGATTTAACACTGAAATCCACCATTTTCCTCTACACGCTGTCATTAAATCACTTTGAGGCCAATAAAAGCTCAAGGTGATGTGAGTCTGCAGTGCATCACAGAGACAGACGGGCTCAGAGGTGCTGCTCTCAGGATCAGGTTGACCCGTTTCAGGTGCTGGGAGACATCCAGGGCCACAGAGAGCACGCTGCTTTAGTTACTGAGATCCACACGCCATCAGCTGTAATTAACGCACGCCTCGTGCACTTTTTGGTGCTTGTACATGCAAAACATGGCAGGAGTTTGTTCGAATCACTCCACTAAGGCTGTGTTTACACAGATCAGGTTTTTTACTAGCATCTGGCACAGATCAGGATTTGTTGCACATCCATTCAGCATTTCCAGTATGTGAATAAAAGTACAAATTAGTGTTAGACCGATATATCGTATTTTTACGTGTATCGGCCGATACAAGGCTGCTGCGTTCGCCGATATTTTTTCCCCTGCATTATTTACAGACAGGCATCCACAGGGCAGCTCTCACCGTCTTCAAACTCTCTTGCTCTCCCTCGCGCATATTAATCAAAATCAATTGAGAATTGACACGATGGTAAAAGGTGGAAAGACTGAAGTTTCACGTGGAGCATTGGGAGATTTTTTCCTGAATTACCGCTGGTGTTGCTCTACAAGAGATTAAGTTAAGTGCACCTACACTCTAAAAAATGCTGGGTTAAAAATAACCCAAGTTGGGTTGAAAATGGACTAACCCATCAATTGGGTTGTTTTAAGCAAACATTTGACCGCTGGGTCAAAACAACCCAATTGCTGGGTTAGTCCATATTCAACCCAACTTGGGTTATTTTTAACCCAGCATTTTTTAGAGTGTAACCATTAAATGACTAGGTTGTAAATAGTTTTAAAATGAAGTATAGTGCAGTCAGTGTGCACTTTATTATGCTGCTTGCTTGTTGATACTGTGTGCAATAGTGTAATTATTTTATTTATGCTTAAATATTTATTTTCAGAATTTATTTTCACAAATTAACTCTTTTTTTTCTTGTTCTACCTCACCTGTTTTTACTATTTGTTAAATATTGTTTTTTTTGAGTTCAATAAATGTTCCTTTTTTAAATTGTAAATTTTAAATTGTTATCATCCTGATCATTGTGTCATTTTTATGTTGTAAATTGAGGGAGCAGAAGCAGTATCGGCTTCAAATATCGGCAGCCCGTATCGGTCATCGGCTAAGGCTGATGAAAAAAAATCGGTATCGGCACTAAAAAAATCCATATCGGTCGACCCCTAGTACAATATTCCATACTGTTGCTCAATCAAAAATGAGCACATTGGAAACAATTCTTACTGAAAGCTGAATTTTTTTGTGATATCAACCTCAAATATGGAGCACAGCTTGTTTAGATTTATAGCTTTGATTTTCTCACAGTTTGAGTGTAAAACATGGTTTGGAAAATATATATTTCAGATCAAATTTTGAAATAATATTTTTCATAATAATAAACTTAAATCAGTTGAAATTTTCATTTTCTGGACTTACTCAAAAAGTGATTAACAGGTAATAAATGGATCATATAACTATTCCATAAATATAGTTTAGTACCATAAAATCCCCTAAAAATACAAAATATTATCAAAACACGAGCAGCACCAAAGGGTTAAAGGGATAGTTCACCCAAAAATGAAAATTAGCCCATAATTTACTCACCCCCAAGTCATCCTAGGTGTATATGACATTCTTCTTTCAGACGAATAAAATCTGAGTTATATTACAAAAGTCCAGGCTAATCCAAGCATTATAACGGCAGTAATAGTTGCTCTGTTTTTGAAGTCCATAAAAAGTGCATCTGTCCATCATATAACTGCTCCACGCGGCTCTGGGGTGTTAATAAAGGCCTTCTGAAGCGAATCGACGCGTTTGTGAACAAAAAATATCAATATTTAAAACTTTTTCACTTAAACTTTCGACCGACCGCCTTCTGTGGAAAAGTGTTGAATGTTGAAAGTGAAACTCAAGATGTGTTCGTGACGTCATGACGAGCGGACCTGGTCGCGTTAGTCTTTCGATCAGCAGGGGAACTTTCAACAATTTTTCCATAAATTGAACAGGGAAGTCGGTCAGCCGAAAGTTTACGTGATAAAGTTTTAAATATGGATATTTTTCTTACACAAACGCATCGATTCGCTTCAGAAGGCCTTTATTAACACCCCAGAGCCGCATGGAGCAGTTATATGACGGACAGATGCACTTTTTAAGGACTTCAAAAACAGAGCAACTATGAATCCAATTATAAAGCTTGGATTAGCCTGGACTTTTGTAATATAACTAACTAATATAATTTTATTCGTCTGAAAGAAGAATGTCATGTACACCTAGGATGACTTGAGGGTGAGTAAATTATGGGCTAATTTTCATTTTTGGGTGAACTATCCCTTTAAAGCTACACTGTGTGATATTTTCCCCCATCTAGTGGTGAAAAGGTATATGACCATCCAGTGAATATTAGTTTCTCTTCGTCTCAATTCCGATTTCGTTTTAACTCCTACGGTGGCCGATTTAGTCCAAGATATGGCTTCCAGTTTGACCTCGTCCACATTCGACACGGTGCCATCGAGTGTTAAAACGCGAAAGGCAAAGCTTGAATTTACGGGTATGTCCCTCTTTGGCTAATGTACTTTCAAGATGGAGGGGCAACATGGCGACCCGCATTCAAACCCCTCACCCGTATGTATTTTCAATGGCATATAATAAACTTACGAGAATACTTTATTACTTGAAAGAAGTAAATATACATTAATGAGCACATATATTTTTGAGCGAACTAAGTGTTTTTAGCTAAGAACAAACTAAAAAAGTTACACAGTGTAGCTTTAAACTCCCCCATTAACCAATCAAAAATTTCACATCTACACCGCGTCACAATATGTCACACCATGGGACGTCAGTAGCATGATTAAAACCCTATCAAGCTTCATACAAATGCAACATTCAGGCGAATAAAAGCGAAGAGGTGTACTCACACGAGGAAGTGATACAGGAAGCACCTCAGGCCGGCCGGTCTCTCTAGGAAGTTGTACACATCGCCCTGCATGCTAGTCTTGGTGTGGTAGGGGCTGTGGGTGAAGCGGGCGGTGGAGATGGAGTGCGCCGGAGGCTCCTTTGTGAGTCCACCTGGAGCGACGGGAGCGCTTGATCCATTATTCACCATGGGCTCCGGTTCCAGTGAAACAGGAGAGCGGGAGCTGGACGCTGCTGCTGCCTCCTCCAGGCTTTGCAGCGAGCTCGGCACCGGGAAATCGTGGCCGTTGTGGCCGTAGATCTTCAGCTTGATGCTGTTACTGGAGGTGGACCATCCAAACGTACGGCCACGGGACAAAAGAGGAGTTGTGCGGCCCAGTCTATCCCCCATGGTGGGGATTTTCCAATGTGTAGAACTGCTCCGAATCGGTCACAGCAAGCCGATGCGATCTATATCTGCCATGCCACCAAACCTGTAAAGGGGGGAACAAATTGAGGAACGCGTTCCCAGGTTGAATTCCCGTTTTAAAGGATTAGTTCACTTTTAAATAAACTTTTGCTGATGATTTACTCACCCCCATGTCATCCAAGATGTCCATGTCTTTCTTTCTGCATTTGAAAAGAAATGAAGGTTTTGGATGAAAACAGTCCAGGGTTTTTCTCCAAATAATGGACTTCAATGGGCTCCAAACTGTTCAAGGTCCAAATGACAGTTTCAGTGCAGCTTCAAAGGGCTTTAAACGACACCAGACGATGAATAAGGGTCTTATCTAGTGAAACGATCAGTTTCTGTGAGAAACCCAGCAGTATTTATGCTCTTATTTTACCTTTTATCAGATGAACGTGATCATCTCTGAGCTCCGCCATAACTTCCGGAGAGTGAGGTCAAATTCGATCATGGTTATAGATGTATACGTAGATGCCTCATTAGCGACTGCACGGATCAGTAGAATGAGGCATCTATGATCGATATATCTATAACCATGATCGAATTTGACCTCACTCTCCGGAAGTTATGGTGGAGCTCAGAGATGATCATGTTCGTCTGATAAAAGGTAAAATAATAGCATAAATACTGCTGGGTTTCTCAAAGAAACTGATGGTTTCGCTTATTCATCGTCTGGTATCGTTTAAAGCCCTTTGAAGCTGCACTGAAACTGTCATTTGGACCTTGAACCGTTTGGGTCCCATTGAAGTCCATTATATGGAGAAAAACCCTGGACTGTTTTCATCAAAAACCTTAATTTCTTTTCGACTGCAGAAAGAAAGACATGGACATCTTGGATGACATTGGGGTGAGTAAATTATCAGCAAAAGTTTATTTAAAAGTGAACTAATCCTTTAAGGCTGTTGACAGTCTGCGTTGCTTGTGATCTTGTGTATTTGGTTGCGTTTGATTGAGCACCAGTTGTTGGGACGCACTCCAAGTCTGCGGGTTTAAATTAGGAGCATCTCAGATGTATTAATATTGCATGAGGATGTGCTGAAGATCACCAGACACATCCACTGACAGCCACCAAGTGCCTGGACGTCACACACTTCAGAAAGTAAATCAAATCTGTGTTTCTTAGATTCAGTAAAGAACACTTTTTGGCTGTATATACACAAAAAGATATAATAAATGGACGCATTAACTTGATCCAAAGTGACATTTATAATGTTACAAAAGATTCTATTTCAAATAAATGCTGTTGTTTTGAACTTTCTATTCATCAAAGAACCCTGGAAAAAAATGCATTATGTTTTCTACACAAATATTAATCAGGGATATATTAGGCAGCAAGTGAACATTTTGTCCTCAGAGTTGATGTGTTAGAAGCAGGAAAAATGGGCAAGCGTAAGGATTTGAGCGAGTTTGACAAGGGCCAGATTGTGACAGCTAGACGACTGATAGAAACCTTGGGTCCTCCATCCATGTGGATGTTACTTTGACACGTCCCACCTACCTAAGCATTGCTGAGACCATGTCCAGCCTTTCATGGAGACGGTTTTCCCTGCTGGCTGAGGCTCTTTCAGCAGATAATGCTCCTGACACAAAGCACAAATGCTTCAGGAATGGTTTGAGGAGCACAACAACGAGTTTGAGGCGTTGACTTGGCCTCCAAATTCCCCAGATCTCAATCCAATTGAGCATCTGTGGGATGTGCTGAGCAAACAAGTCCGATCCATGAAAGCCCCATCTCGCAACTTACATGACTTAAAGGATCTGCTGCTAACATCTTGGTGCCAGATACCACAGCACACCTTCTAGTGGAGTCCATGCCTCGACGGGTCAGCAAAAGGGGGACCAACACAATATTAGGTCATAATGTTATGCCTGATGCGTGTGTGTGTGTGTATATAATTACCTTTCATCTTATAGCCCATGCAGGAGCAACAATGCATTCATCAAAGTCTTTAAAAATGAGTGAAACATCAAAATATAACCAGTAAATTGACATTTAGATGCCAATATGTATTTATAGTTGCCTGTTGCTATTGCAAGTTTACATTAATATGTCTGCGTCTAATATATTTTACATATCAGAGAATAAACAGTTCTGTTTAGTCAAAATTAATGATATCAAAAACTTTCCTGTAAAATTTCCAGCTCAACATCCAGTCCCGATTCACACTAATGAGTTTCCTGGTAACACAAATCGTCTCTGTTTATTGCCTAACAGTGGCACCAGCAATAAAAGTTTAACTTTGAATTCATTAAATCAGACCATCCAACCTTAAATACACTTCCTCAGACAGAGCGAATGGCTGAACGAGTGTGTCATCACCTCAGCTCGACTGTGATTGACTGAAGTCTTCCTCAGTCACGGATCAGAGAGGAAGAGCAGTATAATGAGGTCAGTCTTTCACGAGATCTCCATCATGAGATGACCAGCGGATGGATGGACACACAAAGCCACTGGAAAAAGCTTTGTGAGCGGAGACAGATGGAAACAGGACCCTGCCATCCTCTCTGCCATGTCTGTCAGTCAGAGTGGCAGAACAGAAGCTGCGATCACAGATATGGCTTCAGACGACCGCTTTAAGCTCACAATGTCAAGAGACAGAAACCACTCACAGTCAGAGCGTCGAGAGGATTTACTGGAGATAAACACACTCACACACATTCATTTCTGCATCAAACACAAATGTAGGAAATCAATGAAAGCAGTCAAACCACTGTAATCATTTCCTACACATTTCTTGTAATTTATGTAGGCACATTTTATATGAACATACGTGTGTGTGTGTGTGTGTGTGTGTGTGTGTGTGTGTGTGTGTGTGTGTGTGTGTGTGTGTGTGTGTGTGTGGACTGGTAATCTACAAAATGTCCCCACAAAGATGGCAATATCCAAAATCCTCGTCCTTGTGGGGACATTTTTAGGTCCCCATGAGGAAAACATCTTATAAATCAGACTCAGTGATGTTTTTTGAAAAAGTAAAAATGCAGAATGTCTCCTGTGATGGGTAGGTTTAGGGGCAGGGGCAGTGTGTGTGTGTGTGTGTGTGTGTAATGGGAAGGTTACGGGCAGGGGCAGTGTGTGTGTGTGTGTGTGTGTGTGTGTGTGATGGGTAGGTTTAGGGGCAGGGGCAGTGTGTGTGTGTGTGTGTGTGTGTGTGTGTGTGTGTGTGTGTGTGTGTGTGTGTGTGTGTGTGATGGGTAGGTTTAGGGGCAGTGTGTGTGTGTGTGTGTGTGTGTGATGGGTAGGTTTAGGGGCAGTGTGTGTGTGTGTGTGTGTGTGTGTGTGTGTGTGTGTGTGTGTGTGTGTGTGTGTGTGTGTGTGTGTGTGTGTGTGTGTGTGTGTGTGTGTGTGTGTGTGTGTGTGACGTACACATTATTATACACACACATATATATAAGATATACACACACATATATATATATGTATGTATGTATGTATGTATGTATGTATGTATGTGTATATATATATATATATATATATATATATATATATATATACATGTGTGTGCATATTATATATATACAATATATATATTACAAACTTATATGTTTATATATATATATATATATATATATATATATATATATATATATATATATATATATATATATACACATACATACATACATATATACACACACACACATATATATATATATATACACCACAACATATATACGGTATATATATACATATATATAATTACAAACTTCTATGTTAATCTATATATATATACACACACACAAACACACATATATATAACTACACCATATACAACATATATATATACACACACACACACACACACACACACATATTTACAAACTTATGTGATTAATCGTGATTAATCGATTTGACAACACTAATATTTATATATAGATCTATTAGATTTGCATGCATATATACAAATATATTTACAAACTTGTAAGCGATTAATTCTTTGTATATATATATAAATCTTTAAATAATTTAAAATCACTATTATAATGTATAGTTGTTTACATTAACATTAGTTGACACATTAGATATCATAAATAACAAACATTTCTTTGCAGCATCTTTATTAATCTATAATAAATATACAATATATTGCTCATTGTTAGCTCATGTTGCTGTACACAACTTTTGATGATAAAGTAGTATAAATGTACAAATTAACCAGATATATAAAATGCTGTCTAAGAATAGTTTGTTGTTATTTAATGCAATAACCTAAATAAAGCTAGGAATATCATACATTGCTATGCATATGTACTCAGAAAATGTGGGGGGAGGGTTTGTAGCCTATTTATATCCACAATATGCACATTGTCTTGTAATATTTAGACTTTTTACCTTCACATATAGACACTACACAACACACACACGTATTTTAACAGTGAAATATCATAAATCATAATCACATCGAGCTTAAAATAAATTATTTCAATTTGTCAACGATGGACAACATCACTTTAAAGGCTCAAATAAAGGAAATTAACTTTTAAATCAACAATACCTCCAGCAGGGCTCCTGATATATCTCGTGCGGGTCTTCGCCATCATCTGAAGTGATGTTTAATCGCAGTGATGAAGATGAAGATGATGAAGATGAAGAGATGGATGTGCTTCAGTGTCTGTCTGTGATGCTGTGAGGGAAACACATGTGGAGATATGCTACGAGCGCGCGCACACCTGACTCGCGGCCGCGCGCGGCATCAGCGTCTGTCAACGGCTTTTGAAATATCTGTCACGAACATAAACATAAACGTCTTCTTCACTGAAAAAAACATATTATTTATACACTTGCTTTACTGTTCGATTTTTTAAAACTATTTTAGGGGGAAAAAATAGTTTTCAAAATCGAGTCAGTTAAAAACGGTCTGTTAAAAACGCTTCTCAAAACATTGAACGCAAACAATGCTTATGTTTCAGTGTTACTCGCTCTCTTTTCTTTCCCATACGTTTCTAGTCCCTCAAAGTTACACTTAAATGTTGTTTGTCAGCAGATGGTTTGTTTTATTTCGAAGCTGTGCTCTCACGTTTGTCTTTCACATCTTTTTAGCTTCGCTTTGTTTGCGTTCATCCGAGCCGCCGTAGTCACGTCTCAGGTTTCCCCCATCATGGCCGCGTCTATCGCTCACCCTGCGCTGTCCTCCTTATGCAAAATAAACTCTAATATTAATGGAATATATAGTTTAATTTCACTAAGCAGGAGGATTTCAATCTCCTCTGTCCTCTCAACAAGCGCCGTGGCCACAGAAAGCGGTAAAGGTAGCGTAATCTCTTATTTAATCTATTTACGGTATTAATATCATATGTATATGAGTTGTATGTGTATATATCATATTTGTGTGTGTGTGTGTGTATATATATATATATATATATATATATATATATATATATATATATATATATATATATATATATATATAATTAGTCAGGTAATTGTATTTATAATATACATTTTGAGTATATGGATTGAAAGTCTGAATATATGGATTGAAACTTGAATATATGGAATGATAGTCTGAAATATATAGATTGGGACTCTGAATATATGGAATCAAAGTCTATTTTCATTCCATAATTTCATATATTCCATATATATGTTGTTTTTAATAAATATATTTATATTTTGTACATGAAACTGTAAAATGTTTCATTGTGTCCTTAGTGTTACATGAGGCAAAAATCTTTAAAATAAATAAATTATGAAATATTTTATTGATATTGTTTTAGTGTCCAATTTTAAGCAGGAAATAACAAATAATTTTTCCCTCATTGATATCATATTGCGTACCATAGAGGGTTAATAGGTAAGTAATTCGAGACAAATGAGTAGTATTACAATAACACTTCAGCTACTACTATTAACTAATATGCAAATCAGTAAAAGTAATATCAAATTTACATCACAACATTGATTCATGTCTTTTTTTTAAACTCAGAACATACTCATAAGATGCATCACTAATTATTCAAGTGTTATCTAGTCACTCTACAAGAACTACTAGTGAAATAAAGATGTTTTTCACTTTAAAATAATGGTCCAGATCTCTAGTAGGCCCTGCAGTGACCAGGTAAACACTTGAGTAATTATTAGTGATGCATTTTATGACCTATATTCAGAGCAAAAACATTTATTACACACGATAATGTTGTGATTAGTAATCAATTGGTTATTCTTTATAATATGTCATAAATGTGCATACCACGCTCTTGCATATCAGTGATATTTTAGCCAACATTTCCCCAAGAGATTCGTAAATTCCTTCGATAATGAAATTATTTTGATGAGCATTACTCATAAGCATTAAGAATGTTGCATTAATGAAAATATGATGTAGGCTCAAAACTGTGTTGTTTGGAGTATGACCAGCTGTTGCAAAAAAAGTTTTCTAGTTCAACAAAGTATTGGAAAATTTCAGAGAATGCCATTTTTTTTTAAAGCCATGGAATCCAGAAGGTTATTGCTCTGATAACAGGGATATAACTAGCTATACATTATTCATTAAGTACTGTCAAATTTGCAATTTAGTTCTACTTTCATTCCATATACTCAAACTTTATATTATAAATAAAATAATTACCTGAACGGCATGACATATTTATTTATATATATATATATATATATATATTAGTGCTGTCAATTCAGTTAATCGCATCCAAAATAAAAGTTTGTGTTTACATAATATGTGTACTGTGTAAAATTATTATGTACTATAATACACACACATGCATGTATATATTTAAGAAATATTTGCATGTGTAGAATGTATATATATTTATATTAAATACAAATATTTTATATAAAAATAAAACATGTTTTAAATATATACATGCATGTGTGTGTATTATATATACATAATAATTATACACAGTACACACAAACATTTATTTTGGATGCGTGTGTGTGTATATATATATATATATATATATAAAAGATTAATCGCATCCAAAATAAAAGTTTGTGTTTACATAATATATGTGTGTGTACTCTGTTAATTATTATTTATATATAAAAACACACACAAGCATGTATATATTTAAGAAAAAAATATTATTTTTATATATAAAACATTTGTATTTATATATATTATAGATTATATAAATGTATATACATGCAAATATTTCTTAAATATATACATGAATGTGTGTGTATTTATATATAAATAATAATTAACAGAGTACACACACATATATTATGTAAACACAAACTTTTATTTTGGATGCGATTAATCGCAATTAATCTTTTGACAGCCTAATATATATATATATATATATATATATATATATATATATATATATATATATATATATATATATATATATATATATATATATATATATGGATATGTGTGCCATAGTATTAGCATAGTTTACATTATGCGCCAGTTGCTTAATTGTTCGTCTGACATGTTTTTTCTATGTTAATGGTTTCTTTTAACCTAATATTACCACATCTAGTATTGCTTGCTGTATTTTTGAATGAGGTTAAATGTTGAATTGTACTCTGAATCTCAGCGCTCACTGAATGTGTGATTGCAGAAGCTGCAGGTAGAGGTGGTGGCCGGGGTCAGTGGAGGTCAAAGAGACAGGTGGACTATCACACTTTACCTCAACACAAGCGTTTGTTTGCGTTCTGGTCTATGATTGGGCAAAGCAGAAAATTAATACTATTGATAATGAAACACAGGCTGGGGATCCCAGGACAGAGCGGATGGTCCCGGATCAGGACTGGACCGCGGTTTATCCCACCGCTGCGCCATTCAAACCGTCCGCCGTTCCCCTGCCGGTGCGGATGGGATATCCCGTGAAGAGAGGAGTACCGCCTGCCAAGAAGGGCAACCTGGAACTGATTAAGGTGATCCTTGAAAATAAACACATACACAAGCAGATGTGCAATATACCATGTTTATTTGTTAGCTATTTATTTATGAGTTTTGATGTCACAGCGCCACAGCAGAATTATAAGATCAGTTTGATATACAACTTTTTTGAGCAAACATTTTTATAATGCAGGACATTTCTTCCGTCATGTGAAAGCATTGCTGAGTTGCATCATGGAAACCTGTCTTAAATAACATTATAAGACATTTTCTAAACCTTCTGCTTTTTTATTGGCTATATTGGTCAAAAGTAGAGTTGCAAAGGGGCTGAAAATGGTCAAAAAATAATGGAAAGTTTCCAAAAATCCAGGGAAGTTCATGGAAACTTTGCAACCCTTATCAAAAGTGATGTCCGGAAGGGGATGTTTGGTGTTTTTATGACCCTACAAATCTATTTAACCATCAAAATATGAGGAAAATATATTCTGTTTTTAAAATATTTTAAATATAAGGGAAGAACAAAACACTAAACTTGGTTAAGATATTTATCTGACCAAATTATTTGGCAAAACTACAGCTACAGGTTTTTACTTTACCATGCATAGAAAAACAAAACGTTCACAGGAAGGAAAAAAAACATACATTGACTACAACATAATCAGTTATTAATATATCTTTGGTTCTCTCTCGTTTTTTGCATGTGTTCATAAATCATAAATGGCCAAAAATCCTGTCTGCACAATTTGGTTATCACAAATAAAATATTTAAAGGGGTGGTTCCGTGTTTTTTTTCTAGGCTTGGTTGTGTTTATGGGGCGCAGTGTAACATAGTCTTAATACTTCTTTTTTTTTTTTTTAAACGCCATATTTTTCTTCTATTTTACCTTTATTCCACACGCTGTCTCCTCTGTCCTTTGAACGGCTGGTTTGCTTCCTGCTTCTGTGAAGCCCATCCCTCCGAGAAACGCAATGGTCTTAGATTGGTTAGATGGCCAAATGTAGTTTGTAGTTCTGCAACAGCTCTCTCTCTTTCGTAATGACTGCAACGTGGCCCCGCCCACTTTGTTGCGTGTTCGCGGGGGCAGTGTTTATGTTAATAGCAGGTGTTTATGATGTCACCAACCCGGGAAGAAGCTTGTTGTAGTCCAAACCGGCCGTTTTTGTAGGCAATAAACTGCCATAACTTTAAAAGACAATATCTCCGTTTGCATTGAACTTTCAGCGCTGTAACTTTGCAGATACTGTTTATGCTCAAGCAGCAACATTACACACTAACTAAAGTGAAAAAAAGTGAAATCGCATGCAACCACCCCTTTAAATAAAAAAAGTGACTATGTCCATTTTCCTTTCACCACTGCTGTACATTAAAATGTGTGCACTTTTTTTAATCACATGCTCAAATGTCTTTCAGATTCCAAACTTTTTACACTTGACCCCGGTTGCCATTAAGAAGCACTGCGAGGCCCTGAAGCGTGAGTTATACATGTGATTGTTGCAGTTATTAATATCGGACGGCAGTTGATGACATGCAAATGTTTAATTTGTCCAGCATTCTGTACGGAGTGGCCATCAGCCCTGGCCTCTGATGAGAAATGCATGGAGCACTTCCCAATCCAGGTGCAGAGTAAGGAATTTGTATCCGCTGGACAGTCGCTGAGAAACCCGGACGCGCGGATAGTGACACTGAAGGTGAATGTTTATTAATTTTTTAAATCTTTAATAAATATTTTTCAAATAATGAAGAAGTTTTTGGATATGGCTTGTTTGATTGAAAAAGAGTGCATTAGCGCCCGCCCCCTTTTTCAGCGGCGCTGATTCCGGAAGTATTTTTTCCATACATTTTTCCCATTGGGATATCAAAAAAGTCTTTGTTAAAGAGTTAAAAGCCCATCAGCTACGAGGTGAATCACAGCACTACAAACTTTGATTTGAAGCAACAACAAAAAATCGGACAAAGATACAAGACTGTGTGCTTAACAGCTTTAGTGAGGGAAAGAACTACAATCCCATGAAGCATTGCGAACAACATAATCAAATTAAACTACTCATTTAAAAATGTTGATACAATATATTTTAAGTTTAATGCAAAATATGCATATATATATATATATATATACGGCTTATATATATATATATTAAGGCTGTCAAAAGATTAATCGCGATTAATCGCATCCAAAATAAAAGTTTGTGTTTACATAATATATGTGTGTGTACTCACACATAATTATTATTTATATATAAATACACACACATGCATGTATATATTTAAGAAAAAAATATTATTTTTATATATAAAACATTTATATTTATATATATATTATAGATTATATAAATGTATATACATGCAAATATTTCTTAAATATATACATGAATGTGTGCATTTATATATAAATAATAATTAACAGAGTACACACACATATATTATGTAAACACAAACTTTTATTTTGGATGCAATTAATCGCGATTAATCTTTTGACAGCCCTAATATATATATATATATACAAAGTATTTTGAGAGCGACTGGATGGGAGTGTGCGGAGCTAACAATCTTTTGGGGCTTGTTGCATCATGGGTAATGTAGTCTTTCACCAGGAATTCCACTGTTAAACACAATTATTTTAAAACCAAGTTGAAATAATGTTGGCTGACAGCTTCAGCAGAAGCTAATACCATGGATTAACAACCTCGCAGCTCACAGTAGAGCTGTCTTTAAAGATTTATAAGTTATTGTTCAAAATCAATTTCCTTATGGAGAAAATGAATGGAGTTTTTACTTCAGGAACCGACTGTTGAACTCTCTTGCTTTATTACGAACACTTAGATTTGCCAGGTTTATGGCTTCTAATAGGTATTTTGTGAGAAGCAAGCAAATTGAGATGTATGTTGTTTATTTTCTGTGAACTAATCGGTTTGGATGGGCAGATATTCAACACATTTTCTTTAATTTCTTAGGTGTTTTCTGTGTAAACCTTTTTCCCGAGGTACCTATTTAGAATAAACTGTGTGTAAATGGCGTGTCAATACAAAACTAACCCTAGTTGGTCACATTACATGGTCTCTCTCAGGTTAATTAGGTGGTTTTTGGACAGAATATGACGTTTACTGATGATCAAGAGTCTGTGTACACAAGACTACCTTTAGTTTAGCATTATGATGAACTGTTTTTCTGTCCATATAGTATGTCTCCTCTTAGCAGGATTAGTTATGATTATAGGCTCAGTATTTATTTGAAAGGTACGGGAGAATTCAATAACCATAAAACACTGGATAATTAATAACTCATTTCTGCTTGAGTAAACAACACTGGGACTGTTGTCAATAAACAAATGTACCTGTTCATGAAACGCCCTGTGACTTGAAGACATGCGTGATGGATTTCGATATATATTCTCCTTTATTTATAATCTGAAATGTTATTTATCATAAATCTCTCACCATCTGCCTGGAAAACCGTTAGATTATGACTGCAATTCGGGAATCGCCATCTGACGTTAATCCCGTTGGATTAGGGCTAGAAGTGAAGGGGATCAAAGGGCAGAAATACGGGATGAGTCTCCGGGTGGGAGAGTCTGTCCTTCCTTGACTGAAACACCAAGAAAACCCCAGATGAATGAAGTGATATTGCATTGTGCACTATTGTTTTTCTTGGATCTGTTAGTTGGAGAGAGCTTAGTGACATCACTGCGTGTTGTGTTTGATCCCATTGGCCAATCCGGAGCAGGATTTAAAGGGCAGAGCTGTTAAAAATAGTTAGTCATTTTTGAGGTTTTGTTGTTTGGAAGAATAAGTCGATTTTGTTTATTTCAGATGGAGGAAGGCCAAGTGCAATTAAAGTGAAAATGATTGCTGTAGATTTGGATTAAGTGAATCGTGGAGGTCGTCCTTCGATGAACTTTGATTTTTAAGTCTGGGAAACTTTTCTTACGTAACTGTGCTAGTTTCATGTCTCTCCCAAAACTGCTCTATTTCTTCTCACATAATGTACTAATTAAACCTATTTGTAATTAACATTAAAGTATTTTATATCCATTAATGTAGTGGGATCCTTTTCACGTCAGGGTTTATTTTGTACTTTATCCCTCATGTATTCTCAATTCAGCCTGGCTCTGCCCTCCTACATACTTCCGCTCGATTTTAATTTTCTTTCAGTACTCCATCTGGGATTGCGGTATATTCTCAGGTTTTCTCCAGTCCAATTTTAACTGGTCCAATCAGCGAACAGAGGGAGCGATTGGTTATGGTAGATCCAATAGTTTTAAACTTCAACAGAGTACTCGCCTTCAAGGAAGTTAACGCTTGTCAATGGAGAGTGGCCAGACTCTCTGAACGAATATGAACGATGAATGTACGAGAGTCTGGAGGACCAGGCCATTCTCAATTATGATGCAGAGCTCTTTTTTTTTTTTTTCTACCGGTGCGATTGAATTTTGTTAGAGGTCACGCAGAAGTGGAACGAAACCGTGCGACTGGTTTGAACTAGGGATGCACGATATTGGATTTTTGCCGATATTCGATATGCACATATTTTTCAACTCATTTTGGCCAATGCCGATATCGAGACCGATATATGTTTATTTTTTACCTTTGTTTGGAAACAACACCATTTTGAGCAAAAACATTTTTTTTTTTTCATTCTGGTTTCAGATTTCTGATGTCTCCTTGCTAAAAGGATACTTGTTAAAGATAAATAAATGTTAATAAAGTTATTTTTATAATAAGAGTATATTTTCTCTAAAAATAATAATAATAAAGTCGGTGATTTTTCATCCCAGACAGATTCAGTTGTAATCTAAATATTTTATTTTTGGATTTTATGTTTGTGCCTATGAAGTGGGGGTGGCGTGGCATCAGTTGATGCTGTCTTTAGCTTCAAATAAAAAAATATACAATTATTTTAGTGCTCTTTGGATTATTTTTCATCATCCATTTCATAAAATTTTATTACAGATTAATAAACTGTATATACAAGTATTTAATTTGAAACCGTGTCATGTTTGTGATTTGACATCATTACTGCTTTATTTATTCATATTTATTCAAATAGTAACTTCAATTTATTTGTGTATTCTACTTTTCATTTTATTACTGTAACAACAGCGCCCCCTCTACATATATATAATATTTTAGAGGGCGGACACTAGGACCTGGAGGAGGCTTCTGCTGCTGTTGAGGCTGCTGCGCGCTAGAGAGTGGGGAGACGCGATTGTTTTTGGCTAGTTTTGTTGTGAAAACCCGGCAACCCTACGTTATCGGTCACGTCCTTCTGTACATTCACAAATTCAAGGCAGCATTTAAAAACGGTCAATATAAATAACCATACATGCAATGTATGTGCATGTTTTTGCTTCAAGAATGACCACATGGCAGACATGATCTTATCACTATAGCAGTGCTTGCACATGTGAGTTATTGCAGGCTCGTTTCAACATGTTATCATATCGGCAAGGCATATCGGCATAATTTTTTCATATCAGCCGATGCCGATTTTTATATTTTATGCATTTATCGGCCGATTCCGATGCTGTGCCGATAATATCGTGCATCCCTAGTTTGAACGCGAGCTTAGGACAGGTTTATTTAAGAGCCGATCTCGATCACATGACACCGCTACTACACAGCGCTGGAGATCCAGTGAGAAAGAGTTTGAATTCACCGCAAAATTAATAACATCGCAGCGAAATCTAGTGGGAAGCATTGACATGGAAACCAGGAGAAACATTGTGCCATGAATGAGCAAGTAATAGAAGGCTTTTCATTTCACAAATCACCAACACTCACCATGGATTTAATGTAGCATGCTAACTGTAACCATGGTATTGTGGCAGAAATAGTTGTGTTTTTTTTTACATTAATTATCTCAGGGTTCGTACAACCTTCTGAGAGTGAAATTCAAGCACTTTTCAAGGGATTTCAAGAGCTTCGTACTTTTTCCATCACTTCAAAGCTCTAAATATTATCCAATTTTAATGTTGTTTTTAATGTGTTTAAAGATGTAACTAGCAGAAAAATAACACTTTATGGCAAACAAATAGCCTGGTCCTCCCAGACTCTCGTACATTTCATCTGTACAGAGAGTCTGGCCACTCTCCATTGACAAGCATTTATTTCCTTGAAGACGGGAACTCTGTTGACGTTTAAAACTATTGGATCTGCACCGAGCCGCTCTGGATCTGCCATAACCAATCGCTATCGTTTGGTCGTGACGTATGGAAACCACTGGCCGGAAACCATGTAGGTTCTCAGGCTGTAAACAACATCCATCCCCCATTGGATTGAGCAGAGGAGTGTGTGAAGATGTCTGTCAAACGAGAGCTGCAGGTTTTGTTCGTCAACTATTGTAAATTCTAGATTAATATTTGACACTAAGGACAGGGATAATGTACACAGTCAACTGTTGCCACAACGGACCGAATGGCTTCGCTCGCATCTTTTCTCCGCCGCCATTACTGAACTACAACTCAAACTAGTGCACAACATCAATGTCATCGTTCTCAGCCACTCCCTCTGTTCGCTGATTGGACCGGTTAAAATTTGGCCGGAGAAAACAAGTGAACCAGGCTGAATCCGAAATCGCCCCCTATACCCTCAAATAGGGCACTATCTGAGGGGACAGCCATTTGTAGTGGTGACTGAAACCATAGTGGACGTTATTGAGTGCACTCATTCAATCCCACAATGCACCGCAATTACGAGTGTTCAGTCGATGTACACACAACAGCTGTCCGACCTAACACTCGTTTTCATTCACTCCTTCAAGTGAACTATATTAGTGGTTAACGTAGGGAATAGTGAATGAGGGTTTAGGGGTGATTTCGGATTCAGTCCCAGACAACGTACTGAAGGAAAATGAAAATTGAGCTGAAGTACGTAGGAGGGCGGAGCCAGACTAGCAAACAAACACTTTTAATGAATAAAGACATGAAATTACCGCTATAACCAGTAGATGGCGGCAGAGGAGCACTTATTGGCTTGTTAGCCATTTCCAGTCCCTAACATATGGACAAAAGTAGGAAGTCACAAAGTTTCATGAGAAACAAAAACGTTTCTTTGAAATTGTGACGGAATAACACGGTATGCAATTAAAGAGTGCTTCTTTTATAATCTCTGTATGATACTATAGAAGAGCAAAATGAGTAGAATATTAAATTGTCCGTATAAAAATGTGTTTTTTGCAAGATACTTTTGTTAATATCTTGTTTGTTATCTGCATTTCAATTCAAGCTCTATGCTTTACTGTCAAATTTCCAATAAAAAAACATGTAATATTTTTAAAAACTGCACTTATTTACCTCCTTAGCTCTGAGACCATTTTGGGGGATTTCCGCCCGGATTTGGCCTCCCCAAATTGAAAAGCAACTCATACCCACATAACTCTCTCATACCCATCTCTAAATACACAATACTGGTGTAATTTTACAGGAAACCGTTTGAAGTTACATAAAACACTGCTAAAAGTGATACACATGTAAGTATTATGTTGTCAGAGCTGTAAAAAAGAGGAATTTTTGGTTATAAATTAATTTTTGAAAGTTTATAACTCAGGCCGTGTGAGCTCTAGCACCCTGCTGACAGTTTGGGCTGTTTCCACTAGATGGCAGCAATAATTAATCAAATTTAGTCATTATCCTGTGCAAGATTTATTCCAATAGATCTAAAGTGAGGAATATTACCTTTTTTTAATGTTATTTCCGCCTACACAAATCTCTCCAATATACAAGTCTCCGCATATACAGTGGTGTAAATGCGATATCCCAGTGTCACAAAATTCATTTTTCTGGTGTTTGCTGACATATGCTGGAAACAGCCCAAACTGTCTGCAGGGTGCTAGAGCACACAGGACCTGAGATATACACTTTCAAAAATTAATTTATAACCAAACAATCAAAAAGCACCTCTTTTTTGGGGGGATGTATTACAGCTCAGACAACACATACTTAAATTTGTATAATTTCTAGCAGTGTTTTATGTAACTTCAACAGGTTTCCTGTGAAATTAAACCACAATTGTGTATTTCGAGACACTGTATGTGGGTATGGGAAGCTTTTCAATTCGGGTAGGCCAAATACAGGCGGAAATGGTCCCAGAGTAATTTAGTGTAAAAAAGTTGCCAAAGTGATGCATATCTCCAGAAATTTGACATTTAAGCTCTCAAATGGTCAGAGCTTCTCCACAGACATTTAAAATTTAAAGTATATACATGATGATGTCATTCCGGACTCTTATCAGGGTCTGCATGGTTTAAGAGGTTAATGCAAAATATTAGTAATTTATAATTAAATTAACTTTATTGCACCTCCATCTGTAGAACTTAGTGGCACCGCTCTGGAAGCGTGTGATGCATCTTTAACTAATCAAACTCTCTCTTTAATTATAAAAATAGTTGAAAAGTGTTTCTATTCTTTGCAGGTGAAGCTCTCCAGCCTAAATCTGGATGATCACGCCAGAAAGAAGATGATCAAACTCTGCGATGAGCGTTACTGTAAAGACACCGACACACTCACCATCACCACTGACAGGTGTGTGATATGGATGCATATATTCTGTGCTGTATTTTCCTCATTTCCCAATCATAGATTGTCTTTAATATAAATCTTCATGCATGTTTTTAGTTGCCCGCTGAGACAGCAGAATTATGATTACGCCATGTACCTCCTCACCGTGCTTTACCACGAGTCCTGGGTGAGTCTCCACACCACTTCAGATGCATCTGTGCTTTATTAGCTGTCATGTACAGGTCTGTTTAAGGTCATGTCCGGTCACATCTGGACAGGATTTATCAAAAACAAGAGTATATGCTACAGGGGCGAATCTCACGAAAACTGCCGAGAAATATCTAGTTCATACTTCACCCCAAAATAAAACATTTTGCTTAAAGCTACACTGTGTAACTTTTTTAGTTTGTTCTTAGCTAAAAACACTTAGTTCTTTCAAAAATATATGTGCTCATTAATGTATATTTACTTCTTTCAAGTAATAAAGTATTCTCGTAAGTTTATAATATGCCATTGAAAATACATACGGGTGAGGGGTTTGAATGCGGGTCGCCATGTTGCTCCTCCATCTTGAAAGTACATTAGCCAAAGAGGGACATACCCGTAAATTCAAGCTTCGCCTTTGGCGTTTTAACACTCGATGGCACCGTGTCGAATGTAGACGAGGTCGAACTGGAAGCCATGTTAATCTTGGACTAAATCGGCCACTGTAGGAGTTAAAACGAAATCAGAATTGAGAGGAACAGAAACTAATATTCACTGGATGGTCATATACCTTTTCACCACTAGATGGGGGAAAATATCACACAGTGTAGCTTTAAAGAAAGAGAAGCCTATTTTAACAGCATGTAGATAGTTGGAGTGAGAATGGCCAGGGCATATGATATATCTGTATCAATATCAGTCACAATAATTTAATTTAGGGCTGTGCGATATTGAAGAAAAATGCGATATCCTTGTTAAATAATGCGATATGCGATACGATATTGATTTAAGTGTGTAAAATCTATTTCTTTCCCCAAATGATATCTTTCACTTAAAGCATAACCGACTGTGTTTACATCAGTGATGCGCGGGTTGATCCAAAATGAGCGGGTGCCCGCGGCCACCCGCGGTTACCCGCGGTTACGAGTCATCCAAAAATATTTTTAATGATATTCGGGTCACGGTCGGTCGGATCGTCAATAAATCCTTATTTACCTTTTGAATGTTGAGCGTTTGAATAAATGCTGGCGCGGGACAAAATGCCCGATTTCCCAAAACGTTGAACTGAGCAATGCCATTGTACCATTTTAATAGGCTACTTTTAAACGCATTTAAAGTCAGTTTTATGTATTTTCTGAGAGGGGGCGGGATTTTTGTTGGGAAAGTCGGGGGAGAGACGCACACTTCGATTAGACTGGATAAACACATGCAGCATCTTAATTGTTAAGAAAATTAAACGAAATAAATGAATAAATCAAGCCTGTATTACATAACACTAGGCTATATCATACAGCATTCAGAAAAATAACAGTTTGCGCTCCTAAGGGCTTTCACACTTTTCCAAATGTGGGCTGATGAATTCTTCAAGCCGGGTCGAAACATAAACATCGCGTTCATCAATAATATGCATCTGGATTTAAATTGGAAAATGATGGGCCGCCTCAAGAACTGCCTGCTCTCGCCGCTGCACCTCTGAGCACCACGCCAGGGCCTGAAACATTTTCTCAATGGCCCAATGAGCTACGATGAGCATTTACTACTTTTAAAAAATGCGGGTCAGGAAGCGGGTCGGGTACAATATTTTCTTCTTTTTTTTTGCGGTCCGAGTTGCGGGCGGGTTAGTTGAAAACGTCGGTCGGGTGCGGGTTGTTTATACATTGACCCGCGCATCACTGGTTTACATGAATACTCATCAAGACAGCCATTTTGACACAACTGTGTGTGTATTTGACAGTTCGAGTGTGTAACAAGACACGGAAAAAAAAACGGCTTGTGCGCACGTTTCGGTGTGTGTGTGTCAGACAGGGCGAGACTACAAGGAGTTGTTTTTCGCAAGTTATTGCGTTTAATAACTCTTTTTGACATGAAGCAAGTCACATAAGTAACAGTCGTGTGCCCAGTCTATTCTCTGCTATACCTAAAACGTTACATTTTCACAATGTTGAAGTAGCCTATTAAAATCATTCAGATATTGCGATATGTACATTTGCGATATATTGTGCAGCCCTAATTTCATTGGTCATTTACTGTTGTTCAAACTTATGTTTGGAATGGCAGAAAATTGTAAATTATGGCAAAATTTTGTTTTTTGGTGAACAGTGCCTTTAAGCATGAGCAATAATAATAATAATATGCTTGCCACTGATGATTATGCCTTCTGTATCGGTGCATTGATTGGTTTGTGATCAGCTTCTCTCTGATGGAGGTTGCTCTGTTTTCAGTCCTCACTCGACACATGAATATTTCACATCTCTATTGTGCCTCTTATGAAAGTTTCAGTGGGGGCCCGGGGTGGTATCCATGACTGAGGCCCCCCTGAGGGCCGACATGAAACGATAGGATGAGGGGGGCAGGAATAAAGAAAGGAACAGAGGCTGGGAATCCGCAACAGTGACGGTGCACTTTTGTGTTTTTACATTCCCAGCCTTTAGATTGAAGTTAACATGGAAACCCTGGAGGTTTAATCTAAGGATTTTTCAGGCTTGAAAAGGTGGAAATGGACATTTTAGTAGTGAAGTTTTTCCTATTCGAATTCGAATTCGAATTCGACTCATCTCTGATGTTTTTGATGTGTATATATATATGCATGTATGTTTTTGTAAATGTATGTTTTTGAAAGTAGTCTCTTCTGCTCACCAAGGCTGCATTTATTTGAATTAACTGTTTAAATATGTTTAAATTAACTGTTTTCTATGTGAATATATTGTAAACTATAATTTATTCATCATTACTCCAGTCTTCAGTGTCACATGATTCTTCCGAAATCATATAATTTCTTATTATTATTATTATTATTTTATTTTTTTATTCGGGGTGAGTAAGATTTAAGAAAAAAAAGAAATGAATACTTTAATTTAGCAAAGGCGCATTGAATTGATAAAAAGTCAGTAAAGACATTTATTAAATTAATAAATATTACAAAAAAAAGTTGTATTTATAATTTTCATCTTTCTCTTCATCAAAGAATCCTGAAATAATAATCATAAATGTTTCTTGAGCATCAAATCCTCATATCAGAATGATTTTTGAAGGATCATGTGACACTGAAGACTGGTATAATGATGATAAATACAGCTTTAATCACAGGAATAAATTACACTTTAACATATATTTACATTTAGTCATTTTTACATTTAGTCATTTGGCAGACGCTTTTATCCAAAGCGACTTACAAATGAGGGCAATAGAAGCAACTCGAACAGTCAAGGGGAACAATATATTAAATAACCATATATATATATATATTATAACATATATTATAACCAAAAACAGTTATTTTAAATTGAAATATTTCACTGTTTTTACTGTATTTTTTATCAAATAAAAGCAGCCGTGGTGAGATTAAGAGACTACTTTCAAAAACATTAAAAACCTTAATGTTTCCAAACATATATATTAGATTAGATTAGATTCAACTTTATCGTCATTGTGCAGAGTACAAGTACAGAGACAACAAAATGCAGTTTGCGTCTAACCAGAAGTGCAAAAAAAGCACAAAAGGGCAGTGATATATATAAAGTATATGACAATAGTAGGCATTTGGTTTACAGAAGGTGGTTTAGAGTAATATAAATATGTGTAGTGGATTAAGTTACCTTGTATGAGCAGAATATATATGGCTATGAATATGAGATGTACGGATATGTGCAATGTAGTAGTAGCAACATAAGAGTAGTAAGAGTAATATAGAGTATATGCAGTGTATTAGCAGAATATATAATAAGAAAAACAAAATAATATGGATATTCAGTATGAACCATAGACAGATGTGGTAACGGTACCATTATAAGAGTAGTTAGATTGGAGGCTTAGTTGGTTGGTTGTCACTGGGATGCAGAGCTAGGGTTCAGTAGGGTATATTTATTATATATTAAATATGTTGTAAACATTAATATGTTTAAATTAAATATATCTTAAAAAATCTAAAATATATCAAAGAATGTGCAAGAAAATAAATTTTTCTATTTTAAAATACATTTAGGATAAATGCAACATATTTGTTGAACAATATAAATATATTTAGTTTGGAATATATTAAATGGCCAAAGATGAGGAAACTTGTATATTAGGAATATTTTTTTTTTATTACTTTAAAAAAAATATATCTGAATAGGGCTGTAACGATTTTACCAAAAATAAAAATCTCGATTAATTGAACATATTACCTCGATTACGATTAATGAACGATTATTTTGCTCTATTTTTTTTTATTATTTTTTTTGCTTTCCTTTTTTTGCCCTCATAGTTCACTGGTAAGGTTTGTTCTGTAAATATGTTCTACTATTAAAGGTGGGATTTTTTTTTTCTAATGAAAGTGCATTTCTTTGTGATTTTAAAATATTTGAAGGAAACTTTCAGCAGTTATTGTCTATAGATATATTAACACAGTAGGCCTACATTACATTTATCTGAATGCATTAATGAGAGAGTGATTGTGTGTGTGAATTAGTCATACCGTCTCTATTCATTATGAAGCTGTGGTACTTTGTAGTTGTACTTACTCAAAGGTATTAAAATATATGATATAACGGTTGAGTTTCTAAGCTACTTTAGTGATAAATCACAGGGCAGCGTTCACTATGAGTTTCTGCGCTGTTCTCTCCGTGCGATCTTCACGTGATGTGCAGTGCGATCTACTGTCGGTATGAGTGTTTGTGTGTCACAATATATCAGGCATTAGTTCAACATATACACATCTGATGGTCTAAAATTGCTTCAATGTTCAAAATGGCAGGCCTTAAAACACATACAAATGACAAAGTTTAGTGAGGACGCAAGTGAAAGTGATCTAGCAGAATTGTCAGAGGCACGACACGGCTCGGCTCTCTGTGTTACAGAAAAAAGCTCAAAAGTTTGCCATAACGTTGTTCTTGAATAGTGCATAATCGCTTTAATGTTCAAACTGGCAAGTCTTTAAACGCGTTTAACCCTCTGGGGTTTTTCATTTATGGGTCACACTCAGGACCTTCAGGTCAAAAATGACCCCCATAGGAAATTAATGGGAAATTAGTTTTTTTTTGTGCATACAATCTACAAATCAGCCAGGATGCAGAAAAAAAGGACTCAACAGTGAAGGGGTGAATCTCTAAAACATCAAGAGTGCAAAACAGACAAAAAAACTCAGACACTTATACACACAAAAACACACGCGCATACACAAATTAACGCGTGCCATTCCAAAAGCTAATTGTGTGTGTGTGAGAGGTTTTTTTGTCTGTTTTGCACTCTTGATGTTTTAGAGATTCACCCCTTCACTGTTGAGTCCCTTTTTCTGCATCCTGGTTGATTTGTAGATTGTATGCACAAAAAAACTAATTTCCCATTCATTTCCTATGGGGGTCATTTTTGACCCGAAGGTCCTGAGTGTGACTATTTTTTTACGACCACTTAGACTTTTCAAATCCTGTCCCCAATTCTTTTGTTCATATACCAACTAAGTAACAATAAAGTCACCAAGTTTCAGACCATTCCGATGAAGCTATGGTTTTAAAAAAAATTTATTTTAAAAAATTCGGGTCAGAAATGACGAAGAGTCCCAGTGGGTTAATTGACAAACTTCATGAGGACGCAAGTGAAAGGTGATCTGGCTTCGGGGCTTGCGCGCTCCGTCTCTCTCTCTGTGTGTGTGTGTGTGTGTGTGTGTGTGTGTGTGTGTGTGTGTGTGTGTGTGTGTGTGTGTGTGTGTGTGTGTGTGTGTGTGTGTGTGTGTGTGTGTGTGTGTGTGTGTGTGTGTGTGTATCAGCGCATATAAAAACGGTGATTAACTTGCTTGTATAAACTGTGTAAAACATGCAATTACCATAGTAATTCTGAGCATCTATAAACAACGATAACTGCCCCTGTATCTTTCCGTGTGCCTGCAAAATGCACTTTCTGACGGGGCGGAGTCACGTGACTAAAACCAAAATGGGAAAATGATGTCGGTTAGAGGCTCTAAATTTCGGTTGCGATTAGTTTTCAATTAATCGCCCAGCCCTATATCTGAACCTGTTTTTCATTGGTCATTGGTCTGGAAACTACTAGAAAACAGTGATTTATTTTTCAATTTTTAGTTTCAATTCTTACCTCAAGCTTGATCCAAAATATTTAGGCTGCATCCGAAATCACACACTTCCCTACTACACTCACCTAAAGGATTATTAGGAACACCTGTTCAATTTCTCATTAAGGCAATTATCTAATCAACCAATCACATGGCAGTTGCTTCAGTGCATTTAGGGGTGTGGTCCTGGTCAAGACAATCTCCTGAACTCCAAACTGAATGTCAGAATGGGAAAGAAAGGAGATTTAAGACATTTTGAGCGTGGCGTGGTTGTTGGTGCCAGACGGGCCGGTCTGAGTATTTCACAATCTGCTCAGTTACTGGGATTTTCACACACAACCATTTCTAGGGTTTACAAAGAATGGTGTGAAAAGGGACAAACATCCAGTATGCGGCAGTCCTGTGGGGGAAAATGCCTTGTTGATGCTAGAGGTCAGAGGAGAATGGGCCGACTGATTCAAGTTGACAGAAGAACAACTTTGACTCAAATAACCACTCGTTACAACCGAGGTAAGCAGCAAAGCATTTGTGAAGCCACAACACACACAACCTTGAGGCGGATGAGCTACAACAGCAGAAGACCCCACCGGGTACCACTCATCTCCACTACAAATAGGAAAAAGAGGCGACAATTTGCACAAGCTCACCAAAATTGGACAGTTGAAGACTGGAAAAATGTTGCCTGGTCTGATGAGTCTCGATTTCTGTTGAGACATTCAGATGGTAGAGGCAGAATTTGGCGTAAACAGAATGAGAACATGGATCCATCATGTCTTGTTCCCACTGTGCAGGCTGGTGGTGGTGGTGTAATGGTGTGGGGGATGTTTTCTTGGCACACTTTAGGCCCCTTAGTGCCAATTGGGCATGGTTTAAATGCCACGGCCTACCTGAGCATTGTTTCTGACCATGTCCATCCCTTTATGACCACCATGTCCCCATCCTCTGATGGCTACTTCCAGCAGGATAATGCACCGTCACAAAGCTCCAATCATTTCAAATTGGTTTCTTGAACATGACAATGAGTTCACTGAACTAAAATGGCCCCCACAGTCACCAGATCTCAACCCAATAGAGCATCTTTGGGATGTGGTGGAACGGGAGCTTCGTGCCCTGGATGTGCATCCCACAAATCTCCATCAACTGCAAGATGCTCTCCTATCAATATGGGCCAACATTTCTAAAGAATGCTTTCAGCACCTTGTTGAATCAATGCCACGTAGAATTAAGGCAGTTCTGAAGGCGAAAGGGGGTCAAACACAGTATTAGTGTGTGTTCCTAATAATCCTTTAGGTGAGTGTATATAGTAGGCGTAAAACAGTGTGTGACAAAAGAAGTATTCACAGCGCTAGAGTAGCCAAAATGTACCCGGATGACTTCTGAAGTGTGCATATGATGGACACTTTACTATCCCATGAGGCCACGGGAGACAATTTGGGAATGACAGTGAAGCGAGGCTGGTGGGTCACATGATAATGACAACATGCGGATGTAGTACGTCCAGATTACATTCATACTACATTTGCTAGTGGTCACAAAGTAATGACTTATTCAAGATAAGCACTTTCTCGAGAAACCAAAGCAGTCCATCACTCAATCAGAGCTGGATTTTTCCGGATGATTGACAGCTGTCTCGCCCAATGAGCAACCTGAGAGTGGAAACGGTCACTGAATAGAGGCGTCTGATTGGCTGACAGGGAGATTCCATTGGAAAAAGCTGTCGGCCGCACCTCAGGAGATTCTCATTACAGCTCGATGAAAGACGCAATCAATAATTCACGGGATATCTGCGTGGACAAACCATCTCCACTCACACAGAGTCCACGATCAAAGTTGAAAGCGGCTATTTAATTGACGGCAGATGTAATGCGACAGTTTCTTTTGTGAATTAAGTGAGACTTGAAAAAGCGATTAGTAACCTTTTGAGTATCGCATGAATCACCTCATTAGCACAACAGAGGATGAATTAGCAGGCGCTTTTTGATAAAACACAGATTAAGGGCGAGAATGGTGTAATTTATACACTTGAACTTCTCAGAGTCTGCAAACTGAAGGCTTCCTACGCAGATGATCTTCTCGCTGTCTGTCTGCCATAAACCCGGGCTGAGGAGTAAAGAACGCGACCTTTTAGATTCAGACAAGGTCAACAACAAAAAATACAACACATGCGCAAGATGTGTGCATTTTCCCATCATGCTCTTCTCGCTAGAGACTCGCTGGCCTTGGGATTGTGTAACTGTGCTCTTCGCTTCACTAAGAAGACTGGCTGAGAGCCACGGTTGAGCTTTGTTTGCCATCCTGGTTGGGAAGTGTAACGGTGTCCGCTGGCCTTTCGCTAGCACAATGGCTAGCACAGTGGCGGCTCAGAGCAGGCAAGACGGGGTAGAATGACGCTGGGAGGGGACGGCACGCCACAAAGCAGACGATTGTTCCCGACCGTGAGGGTGATTGTATCTCCGAGGCCTGATTTAGCTGCCAATACGGCTACAGGATAATCCATTCAAACTGTGTTCACATTGACCGAAGAGGTTTTGGAACAAATGCGGCCTGGATGTATTTCGAGAGGTTAAATATAAACCCTTTTCCATTTCATTTGGTTTTTAATGCAACGTAAAGCCACAAAACGTGATTCACAACCCATTTTATTTCTGAAATATAGGACGGCCTATACAGCGAGATGTATATGATCAGGCATAACATTATGAACACCTGGTCTGCGGCTATGCTCTGTGTATTCTGACACCTTTCTATCAGAATCAGCATTAACTTCTTCAGCAGTTTGAGCTCCAGTAGCTCGTCTGTTTGATCGGCCCACACAGGCATCAATGAGCCTCGGCCGCCCATCACCCTGTGGCCGGTTCTCCACTGGTCCTTCATGACCCTGTGGCCGGTTCTCCACTGGTCCTCCATGACCCTGTGGCCGGTTCTCCACTGGTTCTTCATGACCCTGTGGCCGGTTCTCCACTGGTCCTCCATGACCCTGTGGCCGGTTCTCCACTGGTTCTTCATGACCCTGTGGCCGGTTCTCCACTGGTCCTCCATGACCCTGTGGCCGGTTCTCCACTGGTTCTTCATGACCCTGTGGCCGGTTCTCCACTGGTCCTCCATGACCCTGTGGCCGGTTCTCCACTGGTCCTTCATGACCCTGTGGCCGGTTCTCCACTGGTCCTCCATGACCCTGTGGCCGGTTCTCCACTGGTCCTTCATGACCCTGTGGCCGGTTCTCCACTGGTCCTTCATGACCCTGTGGCCGGTTCTCCACTGGTTCTTCATGACCCTGTGGCCGGTTCTCCACTGGTCCTCCATGACCCTATGGCCAGTTCTCCACTGGTCCTCCATGAACCTGTGGCCGGTTCTCCACTGGTCCTCCATGACCCTATGGCCAGTTCTCCACTGGTCCTCCATGAACCTGTGGCCGGTTCTCCACTGGTCCTCCATGACCCTATGGCCAGTTCTCCACTGGTCCTCCATGAACCTGTGGCCGGTTCTCCACTGGTCCTCCATGACCCTGTGGCCGGTTCTCCACTGGTCCTCCATGACCCTGTGGCCGGTTCTCCACTGGTCCTCCATGACCCTATGGCCGGTTCTCCACTGGTCCTCCATGAACCTGTGGCCAGTTCTCCACTGGTCCTCCATGACCCTATGGCCGGTTCTCCACTGGTCCTCCATGAACCTGTGGCCGGTTCTCCACTGGTCCTCCATGAACCTGTGGCCGGTTCTCCACTGGTCCTCCATGACCCTGTGGCCGGTTCTCCACTGGTCCTTCATGACCCTGTGGCCGGTTCTCCACTGGTCCTCCATGAACCTGTGGCCGGTTCTCCACTGGTCCTCCATGACCCTGTGGCCGGTTCTCCACTGGTCCTTCATGACCCTGTGGCCAGTTCTCCACTGGTCCTTCATGACCCTGTGGCCGGTTCTCCAATGGTCATCCATGACCCTGTGTCCGGTTCTCCACTGGTCCTTCATGACCCTATGGCCGGTTCTCCACTGGTCCTCCATGAACCTGTGGCCGGTTCTCCACTGGTCCTCCATGAACCTGTGGCCGGTTCTCCA
>JARQWZ010002627.1:130000-160000 GCA_033150135.1 Gobio occitaniae
ACTTAAAGCAGAAGTCGTTTCAGGGGTGGAGCAAGTTGAGTCAAAACGAGCTCTATTTTGATTTTAACACTTGATTTAGGTGTCTCTATAACAAAAGAGCCCTGCTTTTTCTTTGTGCGAGCAGTCGAGCGGTTAAACGATCAGCTTGGCTTTCACACAGCGCTGGCCTTTCAGGAGAAACCGCCCAGCGTCTCCATGTCTTCACTCAGGTCCTCAATTATATTCCCATTCTCTCCAGTCAAAGGCCAATCTCATCAATTAGTTGCAAACCATTTGATTTGCCTCCTTGGCTAAATTGAATCATTTGAGTCAACAGTCCTAATCAAATCCTCGAGATCTGGCCAAACCACCTTCATCTCCATAGAAACCACCTAATCCATCAGTCGCTCCCTAAGTAGTGCCCTGCGGCCGGCTGGAATGGAGGATGGCTGGAAACTCGGACTGGTATTGATAGTCATTAGTCTGGAGCACCTGCGCCGGAGAGAGGGTTATCTGCCCCTGGCATGCTCAGGCCTTCATACACACAAAGACGCTTTTGTCATTGAGGATGGGAAGTATTGGGAAAATTTAGTCTCAGGCAAAGAAGGGACTCTGAGGATCCTTATCAAACACGAGCTGTCTTTAAAACTTTGGGGCGATCAGTCAAACGGTTTAGCGAATTTCGAATTTCCGTGCTCATTACATTTCCTACACTCGTCTCCAAATCACTTTGCCATTTTTATCGTGCCAGATTTCCTCGAAACATGAGCATTCTTGCTTAAAGGTGAAGTGTCGTCTATTTTTCAGTGCTACATTATTTTTACCTTTTTTATTTTTGGGGGGGTAAATATAGGAAATATACGTATTATGTAAATGTATTTTAAAATCTATATTAGCATATATTTTTAGCCATTTTTTATTTCTGGCTGAAATGTGCTCTATATATGTTGTAAAGAGTAATAATTAACGCAGATTAAATAAAGAAAATATATATTTTTAAAAGTAATTATTTTGTTTAAACCTTCAAAAGCTAAAATATATTACGAAATGTGGAAGAAAATACATTTCTATTATTAACATACATTTTGGGGGATGTAGTTTGAAGTTACAAATATATTTATATTGAAGATATAGAAAAAATTATATCGAAAAAACTATATGAGGAAATAAATTAGCAATAGAACTTATCAAAGTATACATATTTTATACAAAATAAATATTTTATTTATTATTTTATTATTTTTATTTATATATATATATATATATATATATATATATATATATATATATATATATATATATATATATATATTATATAGTATGTATGTATATGTGTGTGTATATATATATAATGCGTGTGTGTGTGTGTGTGTGTACACATATATATTATAAATAAATAAATAAATATATATATATATATATATATATATATATATATATATATATATATATATATATATACATTTTTTTGTCAAAGTCCTGAAGTTGATGCTCCTGTAAGTATAGTCTAAGTTAAACTTCAGGTAAAAAAATTCATATTAACTTGTGTTCAACATTAATATCCTTATTTAATATTTTCTTTACATTTATAGACTTCAGACACTTTGACTTGAACTTTATTATCCATCTATTATACTATCATTAGCCAAAGCGAATGACAAAAGAAAAAATTCTGGCCAAAATATGTTTAAAAAATATGCTAAATATATGTTGTTAACAGTGCGACTTAAGGAAATATAAATTAATTTTAAATAATAAAAAAAACGTATGCTAGAAAACTTTATATTTCAAAATCTCTAAATACAACTATATTTAAATATATAAAAATGTGTAACAGCATGCAACATTTTGAAATGTATAAATTAATTTAATTGCATTAAATGTATATGTGTGTGTGTGTGTGTGTGTGTGTGTGTGTGTGTGTGTGTGTGTGTGTGTGTGTGTGTGTGTGTGTAACTAAAATGTTTTTAAAATTTGATTTTTATCTATACATCAATATTTAAAAAAATATATATATTTTTTTTTTTTAAATTTGCCAAATTAGGGGGAGTGGGGACTAAGATGTGTACAGTACAGTATAATACAAAATGACAATTGTAATAGGTCATTATTTTACTATTGCATTTGGTGCAACAAATCTAAAAGTGCTCTCCAAACATTTGCTCTTACAAAACTGCTTGTCACACCGTTGTGTTTTACAGAAAACCGAGGCATGGGAGCAGGAAAAGACACGTGCAGATATGGAGGAGTACGAGTGGGAAGGCAGTCCGTCCCAAAAGAACGTTCTGGAAACACTCCTGCGCATGCGGCCGCTCGGAGCGAAGGATGAGGTGGAGGGGGGAGCCAGGCAGGAGCTGCTGGGACAGCCGGCCGTACAGGAGTACAGAGACGCCATGGTCCGGCTGAAGAACGAGGGAGAGACCGACGACAATCTACAGAAGTATAAAGAGGCTGTGAAGAAGCTCCTGAATATCTGAGGAACGCCACAAGCTCTGTCATAGTCCATATAAATGTACCATTTCAAAACAATGTTAACAGAAACTTGTTTCAACAGTGAGCCATGCATTGTTTCTATTATTTTGTCATTTTCAAAATATGTGCAAAATTCTGTGATGTTCATGAAAAATAAATGAATACATGACAGCACTAATGTAGCTTTTTAACCCTTTTCTGTTTTCTTCTAATGCTGCCTTCACGTGTTGATAATCTGAATTCTCGTCCTGGGGTCCGTTCTTCGTACCTCGCGTAATACATCTGAGAGGATTTGACAGATCCCAGATCTTGGACAGTAACGAAGTACATTTACTTGAGTACTGTACTTAAGTACACTTTTTGAGTATCTGTACTTTACTGGAGTATTATCTTTTAGGGATACTTTTACTTTAACTTCACTACATTTGAAAGACAAATATCGTACTTTTTACTCCATTACATTTCTATCAAGGCCCTCAATGTCGAAAGTCGTTTCTGTAGTAGCTTTAAAAGCTTTTTTCTTTAAAAGGAATTTTATTTTTGTTGCAGCCTATCAGTAATCACTCTTGTATAGGGTCATGTGAAGTTTCCCAACATTTTTTTTTTAACACTGATCAGTTTATAGCTAAATGGAAGAAGACGGTTCCTCGGCACAGTGTGTGCACCCATGGCTATACTTAAAATGTATGTTTCAGTTTTCTCAAGAGATTATTAAAGATTAGTTGAGTTGGCATACACTTTGATGCATGTCTCATAAAATGTTCAAAAATGTAAATGTCTTGGAGAAAGAGTAAACAGTTGGGGGAATATCGGATGTGTATCAGAGTATAGGGTCCATGCATTCAGCCTTAAAGTGACAGCAGCTTTGTAAAGAGCTTTGTAACTTTTATACAAGAAATTTTAAATTTCAATACTTGTATAAAAGTTACAACGCTCTGTACAAATGTAGCATGTCGGATGGAGCAGCACTGACTGGCTTAAACCACCTTGGTGGCATAATGTGCATTTATACAACAATAATAAAATAATGCATTGACATAAAAAAAGGAAATTTACTTTTGATACTTAAGTACTTTTAAAAACAAATACTTCTGTACTTTTACTTAAGTAAAAATCGGTTTTTAGTACTTTCACTTGTAACGGAGTAATATTTGACCAGTAGTACTTTTACTTTTACTCAAGTAATAGAGTTGTGTACTTTGTCCACCTCTGCCTGGCTAATTTGCAGATTGGATTCAACTATCTAGATTAAGTTTTCTTGTGTTTCCTGAAGAGGGCAGATGCATCGATACTTGAAACCACGATCAGCAGAGCATCCGATTGGCTGGCGGCAAGACAGCAACGTAATGACATCATATAATTAAAAAAGCCACTTGGCAAATTAAAAAAACACACATTTCTGGACCTTTATAAGGAAACGACCAAACCAACATAAAAGTTATAATAGATCAATGATAAATGTTTTTTTTTTTTTTTACATGATTACTAATTATTCATATTCACGATTTTATAGTATTTGTACACCCTTTACATTTTCATTTCAATGTTGTAATTTAATTTTGAATTCAATTTGAAGCAGATTTGTAATGTGACAGTATTAAAGTTTCTTAAGGGTCAAGATCAAGTTCTCTGCATCTCTTGCGCTGCATTAAGCCATCCCATAATATCGGTGATCACTTAAATTAATGCACGGCTCAACATGTGTGTAAACCTCCAATAAAATGATAAAGTAATAAATCGCTCAATCAAGTTGCTGTGTCAGTATTAAACACAACATTATAATATTATATACAGTCTCGTATACATATGCAATATAACACTTGTATATTATTATTATAGCCCCTGGTTTAGTAATGAACTCTTGTAATAAAGTAGCAGTGGCTGGGACAGGTTTTAAGTATCGCCTCAAGATACAATCTAATCCTGTTTACATGAAATAAGCCGCTCGAGCAGGTTTAAGCTTACGGACCTGTTGCTATGACAGCAAGTCCAGGATGAGCGTCGAAGAACCAATTAATCCAAGATCATGCCAAATCATCAACAATCAAATCCAGCTAACTGAGTTAGCGACGTACAAAGAACGGACCCCTGGTTACAAATTGGACCTGAACCCCCTCTAAAGTCATATTTACCATTGGAAAGCTCTGGGATAATTTTGATACCCAAGTTCCCCAATTGGGCGGCCCATAAACGTTAAACATGGCGGATGGATGAACGACTGCTGCTGTACTTTATTAGTTTTCTCCACAATAGCCACATCGCATTGTCTTGTCGTTATAGTAGTGCATATTTACAAATATTAACAATCATTTAAAGTGTATTGTATGTTTTACACAAAGCGAAAATGGCCTGTATTTGACCAAAATGTAGAGCAGTGGATGTCTATATGCTTGTCAATGAATGTCATTTTGGCTTTAAATCCCCTTTAGGGTCAAAGATCGCCGACGGCCCCAGATTACTGTTGTTCAACATTCACTGCATGTTAAAGGAACACTCGATTTTTTGAAAATAGGCTAATTTTCCGTCTCCCCTAGAGTTAAACAGTGGAGTTTTACCGTTTTCGAATCCATTCAGCCGATCTCCGGGTCTGCACTTTTAGCATAGCTTAGCATAGATCATTGAATCTGATTAGACCGTTAGCATCTCGCTCAAAAATGACCAAAGAGTTTTGATATTTTTTCTATTTAAAACTACTTAAATCTTCAACATAACCAACGTGACAACCTGCTTGCACAGAGAGCGCTGGGGACTATTTTCCGGCGCTGTGTAATATCATTGCGCCGCTGCACTCATGGGACGGCTCAAAGCTCTTGATCATTACGCAGGAATGAGAGTTTAGTTCCTAGCCATATCGGCCTAGAAAATCACAACTTTTCATTTTCCGTCGGTCTTAGTACTCGATGTAACTACAGAAGAGTCAAGTTTTAAATAGGAAAAATATTGAAACTCTTTGGTCATTTTTGAGCGAGATGCTAACGGTCTAATCAGATTCAATGATCTATGCTAAGCTATGCTAAAAGTGCAGACCCGGAGATCGGCTGAATGGATTCGAAAACGGTAAAACTCAACTGTTTAACTCTAGGGGAGACGGAAAATGAGCCTATTTTCAAAAATAGTGGCGTGTTCCTTTAACCCTTAACTCTCACTGTCCCACAGGTGGGACGCCTGGTGCTCTTTTTTTAATCGCCATTTTTCATATCATATATTTAAATAATTATCATAAATGAGGTATCATTTGAAAGCTTACAAACTCGAAATTCATCCTGTGTAAACCGTTTTGAAATTGGACGTTGTGTTACCATGGAAACGTTACTCTAAATTATTCTAGGGCTCCTCCCCTAGTGGGCGTCGTCATGTTTCATATTACAACAATTATTTTAACGACTTTATAATCAAAATCTTTTCCAATCTTGACAAAACACATATTGTCGGAAAGGTCTGAGTCTCAAGGGTCCATATTTGGTGACTGTTTTGTGATGAAAGTGATATTTGGACAGAAATGTACAGGAAAATGCATCAAAAAAACAATCAATGGAATTTAAATGACACCCGGTGGCTATTTTTGGTACAGCGCCTAAACAAAATCTCATGGGGACTTCAATTTTTGTGATATCAACTTCAAATTTGGAACATAACTTGGTTAGACATATGGCTTTGATTTTATAGTAATTTTAGAGTAAAATATTTTTGTCAAATATATATTTTATATGAAATAAAAAATATTTAGTACAGTATTTTTCATTTACAGTAAATTTAAACTTCCATAACTTTTTCATACTTTCATATTTTGAATTGCTTTAACATCAACAATAATCTGCAGTGTCTTCTTTTAAACGAGACCAAACTTTGGTCTATATTCCAAAGCTTTCTTGAATTAAAGCCCTTTAAGTTTGGATAGTGCATTTTCATGTGTATTCTCAAAAAGGGGGGTGACAGTTAAGGGGTTAAAACATCACACTCTTACTTTATCCGGACAAACTGAGTATCATTAGAAAGATTAAAGACTCCAGCTTTGATATTTGACCACTGTTTATGATAAAACTGGGGTTCAGTGACATTCATTTCTTAATTTACAGCTGTAATTTATTTACAGCTGTTCTTAATTTACAGCTGTTTCAGGATCCACCGGACCAGGACCAGCAGACTAAAGAACAGTTTTTTCCCCAGAGCTGTCTCTTTACTGAACTCAAACCCCCGTTGATCCACTTCCCTCATAAACTGCTAACTCTCCTACCTCACATCCGCCTTCACTTTGTTATTTGCACTACCGACTGTTTATTACAGTAACAACTGTTTACTTATGCATTTTGCACTACCATACCGTAACTGGATTATGCTCATTTGCACTGCCGACTGTTTTTACAGTACCAACTGTTTACATTTGCATTTTGCACCGTACTTCTAACTGTAATATGCAACCACTTTCCACTGCACTTTACACTTTTTTTTTCGGATAGCTTCTGTCCATAATTTATTGCACTACCTTAATCCACTGCTATATTCCTCATTTTAGCCAAACATGTCATTGTATACCTCTAACTGTAAAATTCTGTTTATAGTAATAGCCATCTGTATATTATATTATATTCATAGTACATATCCACCTGTAAATTCTGTTTATAGTAAAAGCCATCTGTATATTATTCACTGTACATATTCACCTGTAAATTCTGTTTATAGTAATAACCATCTCTCTATTTATAGATATATTTATATATACTCAGTACATATCCATGTCCTGCACTTATGCAAACGTTGTATATCCTGCACTTGCTGCTATTGCACTTCTGGTTAGACCTAAACTGCATTTCGTTGCCTTGTACTTGTACTTGTGTAATGACAATAAAGTTGAATCTAATCTAATCTAATCTAAACACTCAAGTGTTGGCTTTCTATATACAGTATATATATGAAGAGTTCAGATGCAAAAGCCTCTAAAAGCCACTTCGATCAAAAATTAGAGAACCATTCTCAGTGAATGCTCTCCGCATTTAGTACCTTCATAAAATACCTTCACTTCAAACCCACTAAATCACAGCCTCAGCCCATTTAGAAGTACTGGTACTTTAAGTAGAAACCTCTACACAGAAGCCTGACAAAAGTGCTTATTTTAAAGAAAAACGTCAGATGGACTAAGAGGCTTTTGCATCTGAAGTCTTCATATATACCAAAAAATCAATGCTTGATATTATCAATTGAATGGCAGCCTATAGACATTTAACTAGTTAAAATATGATTACAGATATCAAGAATTACAGTTTTTACAAGTTGAAATTCAATTCCAGATATCAAAAATGACCATTGTTTCTAGAAAACTACAGAATAAAGGTCGCAACGGCTTACAATATCTGCCTTAGATTCTTTATTTCATGAAGAAATAAAATAATGCAGGGTTGGGTTGAGATTAGGGTGATAACATTATTTTTGTCATGATTGATTTAGATAACAGACAGTGTGTTTGGTTTGTATAAACTGGGTCAGTTCAGAAACAATTGCCCCTAGAACATTACTAGAACTCACTGCACTCAAAACACACCCTTGATGGTTCAAGTGCCCTTCCCAGCACCCCAGTGAAAGGACGCTTTGAGCCAACATCTAGTAAAAACCCATTAGTTCCTGCTCGGAGCTGTCACTTCTGGGAAAGGGGAAACCAAACTCCTCGGAGAGAAGTTCCGGCCGGTTCCATTTGGACGTGGAAAGCGGCGGCGGTCTTGCGCATCTTAAAGCACTTAGCAAATAACTGCCTTTTTAAAGCAAACCTGTCAGGTGTTCTCCAATGGACTGGTGCTCGACTGTTTTCACTCATGTATGAACATGTCGTTCTTAAAATATAAATCATCTGTTTAATGAAACTGTAAAGACTTTACATGCACAAGACTGTCCAAAACAAAGACAGTTCTTCACTAATACGTCCATAAAATACATACATTCACTTTATAAAACAAGATGCTGTGGTTGAAATCTGACCCAGAAGCTAGTGTCGCCTCCCTAGGAAGCATTTGAACACATTATAATGCCTTGTTTCATCCAAAATCTAAAGCAACGCGCATCTTTTACAGATAATACAATTCCCAGAATGCATTGCAACAAGCTCTGTGAAAACAAAAAGTTAAATAGCGAAAAATATATTGTTTAAATCCAACTTAAAGACCCCCTCAAGTTTTTAATGTTGTTTATATGTCTATGTGGTGTTTTTAATATGCCTTACGACAAACCATGTGCAAATTCATAAGTCATCACCATTGCTAAGTATTTTCTCTTTAAAACTGCAGAAGACAAGTCTCAAAAACAGGGTTTGAAATCGCTGGTGTTTGATGTCACAAACTTTCCTGTAAACAATCATGTCAGGAGGGGGGCGTATTTGCATATTCAGGAGTTATGCATATTCATATATCCATGAGTTCACATACTAAATGAAGCAAGAGTGTAGTTACATTCAAGCCATTTTAAGGCATGAAAAAAAAACATCAAAATATCTAGATTAAGATGAGTTTTAAGGGATCAAATTATTGACTACAGGAGGACTTTAAATGTAGGGGAGAGCGGGGCACAACCTAAGGCTTTTTGACTTTCTCAGTTTGTGTAAATCCAATTTGGGTTCAGAGTATTTATTTTTCCTCATGTCTAGTACAATTATGTGGTTGTTTCATTAATACAGTGTATACTTTTTTCTTGATTTACCCCGAAAGAATGGAAGTGAAATGGTGACAACATGCCCCATAGGTGGGGTACATTGTAACATGTGAGGGACACAATGTAACATGACCAAATAACAGCTTAAAATCTGGTATAATCAAAAAAATATACAAGACAAACTAAAATATTTTGTCAATAAAATACAATTATTAACTTTTTTAAATAAAATAATGGCATTTTTTAATCATTAAAAATATAAGCATTTTTGAGTTTGACTACAAACACATTGCTAAATACAGCATAGTTCAAAACAATAATAATGCATCATTTCTGAACATTAACTCTCAGTCATTATTCACCCTTTTCTCATGGTTTCTCAAAAGAATTCATAAAAGTATAGAATATAATGGCATATTTCTAAAAGGGGCTCATTGTAACGCAGTGTTACAACACACACCATCTGCACAACTGGGATTTAAACCCCGGCTCGTGTCTTCTGCTGTTAGATCAGTGTTAAAGAACCATCTCAACTGTTAAATAACAGATATAAGATTACAATAATATACGATTTGTCTTATTTTAAATAAACACAAAAAACAGAGATGAAAACTAAACTTAAGTAAGAAATTTACTTTTGCTATGGTTAAATACATGTTCAGTGATATCTTCCAGAGATTTTTTAATTTTGGCGCAATTTTTTCTCTAAATAATGATGATATGGCAACTATTAAATACACAAAGTGTCGTCATTCTGGCATGTGTGGAAAGGGTTAAAACATGCGTGTTACAACTAACCCCGCGTTAGGTTGTGCCCTGCGCTCCCCTACTGTTCACCCAAAGTATGGCATCATTAGCTTAGCAACATGCTAACACCAATAGAGTGCCGAAGTTATGACGTCACTTTGTAGGCCAACCCGGAAGTTAGTGGCGCATGGGTTTCCTCGATCGAAAAGCCATGCATTTTCCCCATAGACTTTTGGAAAATCGCAAAAAATAAGATCTGTGCGAATAGCGCGATTTATTCACGCCACATAAGTTCTTCATAAGGCTGAAACGCGGGCTAGTGAGAGATTGCCTGTTTGTCACGATGACATCTAAAGTCCCCGCCAAAGGATGTAGTCCCTTTTAGCAACTTGTTAGCAACCACCGTTTTTAAAACACAAAGTAAAAAAAAAAAAAATCACAAGCAGGTTTTAACTAATGTGTTTTATGTCATAGATCAAAACGTGAAAATATTTAGAGGCTTTGTTAACCACAGACCTCGTTTTCAGGCGATTTAGCAAAAACCCATTCAAAAAAACCTATAGACTTTAGGGCGAAGGAACCGGAAGGGCTAAAATGCTAACTCACTTCCGCGTTTTGGCCTACAAAGTGACGTCATAACTTCGGCACTCTATTAGAATCAACTGTGAGCATAGATATGTATTCGTAGATGCCACATTCGACCGCTCCAGACACGTCTGTGCGGCCGCCATCTTGGAACAGTCAGTGTGTCGTAAGAGTAAGAACAGTAAGAATCAATGATGCCTCAACATTGTGCAGCTTCTGGTCGTGAAACCAAAGAAATGGGATAACCTTTCACATGTGAGAATGTGTTGGATTGTGTTTTATTTGCATTAACTCATTAAGTTTTTACAACGGAACTTTTTAATGTCGTGTTAGCTTGTTGTATTGTGTTAGTTTAGCAAAATCAAGTCTATTTCATATATAGATATTGATACATGCAGCCAACTACAGTTGCACACACCCTACTGCTCTACTTGCTCTCGGATGTTCTTGGACTGGCTTTGACTGTTCCAATATGGCGGACGGCTTACGGATTGCGGGCTATAGAAACAGCCGCTAATGAGGCATCTATGTATATAGATATATAATTGTGACATTCTGCCCATGTTGAGCGTCAATCATCAGTGAGGTTTCATCTTCCATGCAGCCCTACAAAGCACTTGTTTTGGACCACAATAATCTTTACATTTGGAAAATAAATCTTTGTAAACATCTCGGTGTCTTTTTAAATGCTCATGGTGATAAACCAATGATCTAGAATGTATTTTGAAGTCCTCTGATGAATCCTGGGATTCCCATGGTCTACTAAAGTTCATTTTTTGTAGTCCACGGATGGCACTGAATAGGAGGCTTATGAGTAATATAATTAGCAGAGCCTGTTTGACCATACACAACAAGTTATAAAGTGGACGACCACCTCTAGTGGTTTTGAAAGGAAGTCAATTTCAGTTTGAATTAAACCATATTATACATTAGCAGCATCTACAAAACAAGGGCTGCATCTGAAATCGCATACGTCCCTAGTATAGTAGGTGAAAAAACATGTGTAATAAGAGTAGCATATTCAACATAAACGGTACCCAGATGACACTTTACTATCCCATGAGGCCACGGGAGAGGATTTGTGAAGCGCCGCAACTGACGCTGGTAGGTCACATGATAATGACAACATGGTGAATGTAGTACATCATTACAATCATACTACACACATTCATACTATATAGAATGTACTTTTTTTAGTGATTGTAAAGTAATTGCATATTCAAAAGAAGTATCAAGAGACTGTGCGATTTCGGACGCAGCGACATTCATATAATCAACTGGGTTCTCCAGGCACACTGTGCTTTAGAGTTTGGCTAAAACCAGTTTTAAACTCACCGAGCTTGTTCAGTTGTGTTTGATTAGGGTTTGAGCTTAACTCTGAAGGACAGTGCCGATTTAATCTTCATCCTGCCCTCGGGTCATTTTGACCCGAAACTCATTTCTAGAAATATTTTTAAAAATTGAGTATTCATCTGAGTTGTTCAAGACCTCAGGGCTTTTGGTCACACTTGAACCATGAATACACACAAAATTGACTGAATCCGAGGAGTTTGTGGTTGAAATATAAAAAAGTAACAAATCCTTCCCTCGCGGGTCAATTTGACCCCCATGGGATACTACAGTATACATAGAAAAACCTAAAATTAAAAACCTAAAAACTAAAAATGCTCAAACGTTACCAAAAAAGGATTTTATTAATGTCTACATGTGTATCTGAATGCATACTGAAGAGAAACTCGAGAAACTGACTTTAGGACCCAGCGGAACAGCTCAGTGGCAAGAGTCATGAAATATCATGTTATAGGATTTTTTTTCCACAAGAGGTCAGCAGAGACACCTAATGTGAGATATTTTGAGTTGGTTATTGTATGTATTATTTTGATTTTAAGTTGAAAGAATGTGCTTAAATTGTATTATACCATGGTCTGTCTGAATACTCGATTCTGATTGGCTGCAAGGTGTGCAATAAAATTGTTTAATGCACAGGAAGTTCCAAGTCAGAGGAATCACCGTTCTATATTAATGCGCTGTTTTCGTCGAAGCGCACAGGCGCATATGTCACTCACACACAGAGATTGGAGATCGCGCTGCGCACACACAGAAACATTCAGGAGCACAGGAATTTATCAATGCTGCCCTGCGACTTTTAGTAATTAAATAGCTTAGCTACATTATATTTCTCAGCAACGAGGGGGTAACAATCGCTATTCTGAAGTAATTCAATTCACAGCTTCGTTGTTAAGAGAGACCCTGAACAGACACAGGTACAAATCTCAACTCTCCCTTTCAATATTATTTGTATTCAATAATTCATTCATTCAAATAAATGTTATCTTATGCACTACTTTATCTCTGCGTCTGATTCAAAGCGGGCAGAATGCTAGATCTAACGAGCCATGATTGATGAAAATAACCGCCTGTTTTACCCTTCCGGTCAAATATTTAAGTTGTCGATGTTGGCAAAAGACCATGGTATAAATGGGATAATCCACGGCTAGCTGTGCATTAAACGATTTTATACTACAGGGCTGTTGAATGCTTGAATCAGATTGGCTGATGAACGTTCTGAGGTGTGCAATTATTTTCTGGGAAACGCACAGCGAACGTAGTTCCAGGCAGCTCTCTTGACCGCATTACAGTTCCTTATATCACTTCGCCAAACGATTTCAGTTATTTCAAATGTCTTAACAGCCGACTACAGCAAATAACCAAAACCCACAACGACACTGACCAATCAAATAAATACAGTAAACAATAAGATAAAAAGGACAATTTATTTCCATTAAATTACGTTTAATTATGTAAGAAACGCACATTACTCTCATTCTCCCGCTCTCTCTGCTCTCCCACTCAAACGTACAAACCTCAGTGCGGACACACTCGCACAGAAACGTGATGTCAGCGCTGCTCTGATGATTTTATCAGTAAAATAGTTTAGCAACATGACATTTCTCACTAGCGAGGTAATGTTAATAAAGGCGCTGTTCTTACAGTTCCGTATTAGTTGACGCCGTTGAAAGACTCTATCTCTCTCTCTCTAATAACTCGCTGCATTAATAACTGCAATAGTCTGCTATCAGTGGCTCAAGCCTCCACAACTAGCTTTAAAATGACGTTTCGGAACTAGCAAAAGAGCCGTTGAATGAGACGCGGAAGAAATAGTCCTACTCACAATAGCGATTTAAGTACAAAAACCGGACGAATCCCTTTAAACATATCATCGGATCGATGTCTTGAGGTGTGGTAACCGTAGTATAAGCAGAATAATTGACTCCGGGCCGTTGAATTATTAGAAAAATAATGCACATCTGAGGTGGTGATGTCACGACACGAAGCGATCACCACCTCAGATGTGCATTATTTTTCTAATAATTCAACGGCCAAGTTGAGTCAATTATTCCTTACTTAATGCCCTCTGCTTCGCATCGGACTGTTCTTTGCCGCCACATTTATTAAAATCGTTTAACGCACAGCTCACCGTGGATTATCCCAAACTTATTTATTGACATTTATTCATTTTGCAGACTTTCAGAACCAAAAAAATTAGGTATAATTTTAGGGCTTCGGGTCATTTTGACCCGCGAGGGAAGGATTTGTTACAGGATGCGAGGGAAGGATGAAGTTAAAGAACCCTGCTTTACGAGCTTTCTCTTACAATGACGTATTTGATGAGTCTCATTGATCCTCTCTTGCCCCTCAGATTTGTCCTGTACCTGCCCTTCCGTCGCCTCCGGCCTCTCCAGCTCAGAGCCACGAACACCAGACAACAGCAGCCGAATGTGATGGTGGCGCAGGTCGCTAAGGCCACCAGTACGGTGTTGGCCGCCAAATGCCACACCGATGTCAAGCTTCCCCCATCCCCACTGGGTGGAGGTGCGACACCAGTAGTGATGTTCCGGCTGATGTAACCCTTCGTATCGTTCGGGTACGGTTGACTGTCCACCATGCTGCTAGTAGGGGCAGTTAGGGAGGAACTCAAACCGCCGGTGGTTGCCGAGTTGCCCATGCGGGTGTGGGTAAAAGTTAGGGTCAGGAGTCTAGGGGTCGTAGAGTCATTGGTGGTGAGTGTAGGATTGGTGGTTCTTGTGTCGCTGCTAATTGTAGTTTGACTTGGGGTTCGTAAAGCCCATGTAGAAGTCTCATATGAAAGGGTTGATGTTTGGGAGGTCACACTTGGAGAAGTCAAAGGCTTTGTGGTTGTCCACTGTGTAGTCGACATTTGTTGGAGATTGAGTGTAGAGTCCATTTTAGGCTGTGATGTAGTGGATATAACATGCCCCGATGTGCTTGGAGTTGTAGCATGTATCATCTTGTATAAAGGGGTATTTTGGGTTGATGTTTGGGAGGTCACACTTGGAGAAGTCAAAGGCTTTGTGGTTGTCCACGGTGTAGTCGACGTTTGTTGGGGATTGAGTGTAGAGTCCATCTTAGGTTTAGGCTGTGATGTAGTTGATATAATTTGGGTTGATGTTTGAGAGGTCACATTTGCTGAAGTCAAAGGATTCATGGTTGTTAAGGTTTCCGATTGTGAAGACGCAGAAGTCTGGGTGGTAACAGTCTTGAAAACAGTTTGTACTGTAGTTAGGGTACTTGTCTTGGCAAAAGATTGCGTAGCGTTTTGAGAAGCCTTTGCCAAAGGTTTTGTAGTCTGTAGAGATGTAGTTTGTAATCCCAAAGGCTGTTGGGTCGTTGACGAACTTAGAGCTTCATTGATTGGGACGGAGGTCAAAGTAGAGTCAGAGTAGTCAATTGTAGAGCTTGGGTGGGCTGTAGTTGAGGGGGTTGGGATGCTGTGGTTTAAAGTGTCAGTAGTTGTATCATGTTCATCCGTCTGAGAGCTGGTTTGTGTAATTTGATGCAGGTTTGTTGATGCCCACTTTGGCGTAGTGGTCGCCTGTTGGGGATCGAGTGACGTAGTCGATATGACGTGTTCTGATGTGCTTCGAGTAGGTGTAATACATCGAGGGAGGTTATGTTGTACTTCAAGTGTAGTAGGAACAGCGTGAGTGGTTTGTTGGGAGCGGATGGGAGGGTTTGGTGGATAGTTGAACTGACGCTTGTCAGAGGTCAGTGGCTCGGAAACATTGAGCCGCGAGGATGACATGTGAGGCAGAACACGCACGTTGGTGGTGAAGTGCTTCCCGAACACCAACAGGTCCGGATCAACACCTGAGCAACAGACATCGCAATCACATTATTTATGCTTTATACTTGTAGGCAACCCAAAATGTTTCCATGCTAAAATGCATGTAGTTTACAATTCTAATGCACGCTTTTCCAGCTTTAAATGACGTAGAAATGTCTTGTATCCACCTTATTCCTACGCATCATGACGCTTTGTGTGAATTATGGGTGTAACTTCCATGAAGCTGTAAACAATAGGTGAAAGGCTACCTCTTTGAATACAAAGATGAAATTATTCTACTCACCCTTCAACCATCGAACATTAAAAGGACATTTAAAAGTGTAAAAGCATCAACAAGGTACTTCCAACAGACCATGAATAACCAGAAAAAAAACGTGATTCTTTCCACAGCAATAACGGGTTAGATATCACTGTAAGTAATATCTGTATTATCTTAATCAAAAAGGTTCGTTAACTTCAGCATTTTGTGATATTATTTCAAAGTGTTTTCTGTCATTTTGACAGATAATAAATTGTATTTACCTGTGAAAACAAACCTGGAAAAAGACGCGAGGATTTGAGGAGAAAAACAAGAGATTCTTTGTGCATTCCAGTGAATTATTAATGGGATGTATAGTAAATTAAAAAGGGAGGACAGACCACACGTGCAGTACATGTTGTCCTTTTTCATACACTCTAAAAAAATGCTGGGTTAAAAATGGACAATTGGGTTGTTTTAAGCAAACATTCAACCCAACCGCTGAGTTAAAACAACCCATTCACTGGGTTAAAACAACCCAATTGCTGGGTTAGTCCATTTTCTCTGTTTTTAACCCAGCATTTTTTAGAGTGTACTGTTACAGCAGAATGCAAAAGGAAAAAAAGAAAATATTCACAAGGAAAAGAATGCAGAGACGGAAAAGAGCTCTTGCCATAGATATTTTTGTTATAACATATCATACACTCTAAAAAATGCTGGGTTAAAACAACCCAAGTTGGGTTGAAAATGGACAAACCCAGTGGTTGGGTTAAATGTTTGCTTAAAACAACCCAACTGCTGGGTTAAAACAACCCAATTTCTGTGTTTGTCCATTTTCAACCCAACTTGGGTTGTTTTTAACCCAGCATTTTTTAGAGTGTATACTCATAACGTACTTTCAACACTTTAAAATACCAAACGTTGCGTTGTTCTCATAATGTCTGAAAATAAAACATGAAGGAAAATTGACGGATATATGTTTTATTTGTTGCACCACGTTATGATTTGAAATGACTGGTTTCAGTCTTTTTGAAATGGAAGTTCCCCAAAATGAAAGTGCCACCCATAATTGAAAACACAGTCGGCTCGTCAGGAATAAGGCGGATAGAAAAGGAATATATGTCTTTAAATTGAATACTTTTCATGTGTGCATACACTCTAAAAAATGCTGGGTTAAAAATAACCCAAGTTGGGTTGAAAATGGACTAACCCAGCAATTGGGTTGTTTTAGCAAACATTTAACCCAACCGCTGGGTTAAAACAACCCAATTGCTGGGTTAGTCCATTTTCAACCCAACTTGGGTTATTTTTAACCCAGCATTTTTTAGAGTGTACTGTTACAGCAGAATGCAAAGGGAAAAAAGAAAATATTCACGAGGAAAAGAATGCAGAGACGGAAAAGAGCTCTTGCCATAGATATTTTTGTTATAACATATCATACACTGGGTTAAAAACAACCCAAGTTGGGTTGAAAATGGACAAACCCAGAAATTGGGTTGTTTTAACTCAGTGGTTGGGTTAAATGTTTGCTTAAACAACCCAATCGTTGGGTTAAAACAACCCAATTTCTGGGTTTGTCCATTTTCAACCCAACTTGGGTTGTTTTTAACAGCATTTTTTAGAGTGTATACTCATAACGTGCTTTCAGCACTTTAAAATACCAAGCGTTAAGTTATTCTCATAATGTCTGAAAATAAAACATGAAGGAAAATTGACGGATACGTTTTATTTGTTGCACAACCTTATGATTTGAAATGACTGGTTTCAGTCTTTTTGAAATGGAAGTTCCCCAAAACGAAATTTCGAGTGTACAATCCTCATTGAAAGAAAAGAAAAAGATCATCCTGGTTTTACATTTGCTCCGACCAAAGTAGGGGTTTGGTGTGCAGTTTCTCACCTTTAGTGACATTATAGAGGATGACATTTCCTCTGTGGTGAGGAATGCAGCTCTCAGCGGTCGGACATTGCAGATGAAAGCAGTTCACACTGTCCTGAGTGGTGTTGAAATGAAACACAGCCAGGTTGCAGGAGACTGTGCATGCAATTCATAAATTAAATTTACAAAAGTCCATTAACAAGGTCTTTATGGTTGTTCTTACAGATTCATGCATTTCCAATATATAGTGCAACCACATTCTTTAATAAACGTGTTTGCATTTTTCAATTATAATATCAAGTCAGTTATAATATACACATGTTTTATTTAATAATTCATTTAGTTTAGAGACAAATATGATAAATAGCCATTATTTTTCTATAAGCATTATTTATTTAAAGAAAAAGTTCTAGTTGATGCTTTTAACTTGACATTGAGTGTATGAATATTGAATGACACTTGTGATGTTTCATAATTTGTTGTCTAATAAATGCAAATATTAGATCTGTATTATTTTACATGCATGATGATGTAGCATTTGTGTTGTCTAAATGTCATTGCACTACATTAAAAAAAGTTTAATTTGTCAAGTTAAAAATACTTTTGTGAGGTTTTAAATGCTTAAACAATAGATACAATATACAAAATTAAGACAACATTGTTTGGAAACACTTAAAACATCTGAATGTCATTGCAAACGCTTCAGGGTCTTTTCTCTTTACTAACTGCATCGCTGCAGTTTTGGTGATTTTTAGTGGATGTGTGAAATGAGTTCACATGTGTATAGAATCACATGAACGATCAACGTGTTCTCAAGTTGAACACGATCCACTAGTGTTTCATCCTGTCTAAAATAACTTTGTGAAACTTTTGCTCTCTTTTTAAATGTTTTGCTCCCTGACGCAAAGACATCCAGACGTTTTAGAGTGGCAGAAGTGTCTTTAGTTCTCCCAGGTTTACGCATAAACTCACAGTTTGGTGTAAGGCAGCAGGCTCTGCTGCATTTGAGCGCAGACTCGTCCTGATAGACCCTCAGGATGTGAGCTCCTCTGCGCTGAGATTCCTCGATGTCCACGTACAGTCCTGGAAACCTGCGGATCCAGCAGCTCTTATAGTAAGATGTCGGAGAGCAGCTGGAGTCCGAGGAGCAGATCAAACCCAGAATCCACAGCAAACTCCATGGAACGGTCATTGCGCGCGGTTCGTTCGGCTGGTCTGCGAGGCTCGAGCTCAAGTCATGTTGTTTTGGAGCGCGCGTGTGTTTCTGGCGCAGGTGAGCGGAACAGGTGTGTGATGAGGATGATGATGATGATGAGGATGATGATGAACGCGCGTGAAGCGAGCGAGAGCGCGCCAGGGTTTGTTCCGTGTTCCTCGTTCATCCAGACCTTCATTCGTTTATTCATCCAAATAAAGAAATGCTCAAATAGTGGATTTATTAAGATATACACTAAAAAAAAAAGCTGTTTTTTCCAACACGTTTGAGTCAAATATGGACAAACCCCAACCTTCAACGGTGATGAAATCTTGCTGAAATATTGTCAAGTGTTGTTGATATAACGTTTAATGCTAAATGGTTGAAAAAGGTTAACAAAAACACTTAGAAATCAGCTTTGAAATGTTTACAAGATCTGTTGAATCATGCGAGAAATATCTGCCTTTTAAATTATTATTTTACGATATTTTGATCATACACCTCTTCAATGTAGGCCGATATGTTAAAATATAACAACTCTGAACGGGAACATTAGGCTACATTTTTATAATTTTGTAAACATTATGGGAATGTTCTCGGAAGGTTCTGTAAAAAAAAAATAGCCTACCATCTTAAAAACACTTTCCACCAATGATAGCATTTTTGTGCTAACATTTTCAGAACATTATTAAAAACCAGATAATTCATAACGAACGTCATATTGGTATTACTGAAAGATCGTTTCCGTCATGTTTGAGCCAACAAAAATAGATTATTGTAGCCTACAATATTAGACAAACAATGATTTTTTCTTTGATTGATTCTTCTTTTTAATGTCTGTTTTAGTTGCTCTTTTATGAACAGTTACTACTTCACAAAATGGCAAGAGCTGTTGTGCCCAATTTCTTAAATTAAGTGATAAATGAGTGTAGGATACTTTTATTTTGACGATGTTTCGTCTGACGAAAAGAATCGAAAGCGATCGAGTGGTTGCTACGGTTACAGATCTCGTAGCGATCGCGATCCAACCATTTACAAATGTAAACCAAGAGTTGAGTTTGTCCATATTTGACCCAAACTTGGGTTGAAACAACCTGCATTTTTAAAGTGTACATTTTGTTGACTCAAAGCAAGTCTTCCTGTAATTGATATGCACATTATATAACTTTTTTGTAAAAACGCAGCTTGTGTGGCCTAATGGCCCCCTCAAAGGAAGTCAAAACCAAATTGATTTAAGTGTAAATATAAATACATGTACATTATAAAAGGAAACAAAGTTTATTTATTTAAAAAAAAAAAAGCATCCATCGCCATATGCTGGTAAACGGTTGCGATGGCTGAGGAGATCTGTAACCGTAGCAACCGCGCGATTTCGGACGAAACATCGTCAAAATAAAAGTATCCTACACTCATTTATCACTTTATTAAAGAATTTGGGCACAACAGCTCTTGCTATTTTGTAAAGTAACGGTTTATAAAATGGCAGCTAAAATAGGCCTACATTAAGAAGAACTTAAAAAGAAAATTTTGTAGGCTACAATAATCTATTTTTGTTGGCTCAAACATGACGAAAACCGTTCTTTCAGTAACACAAATTGAGCATTCGTTATGAATTATCTGGTCTTTAATAATATTATGAAAATTTTAGCACAAAAATGCTATCATTGGTGGAAAGTGTTCTTTTCCTGAAATGTCTTCTAATGTTTTTTAAATGTTACTTGTTTCAGAACATTAAAAAAGTAAAATTCCCATAATGTTTGCAAAATTATAAAATTGGAATGTTCCCTTAACGTTCTCATAACCGATAAAAAAAAAGTTTTGAATGTTCAGAGGACATTCAGAATATCCATTTTTATTATTATTGTTAATAATGATAATTATATAACATATATGCCTACATTAAGAGGTGTTATGATCAAAATATTATAAAATATTAATTTAAAAGGCAGATATTTCTTTCATGTTATTGACCACATTACACAGATCTTATTTTTAAAAATTCTCCATTGATTTATAAGTGTTTTTTCAATCATAAACGTTATATAGCAACAACAATTGACAATATTTCAGCAATATTTCACCGTTGAAGGTCGGTCATGTGACGGCTGGGAACATATTTCTGGGATACTGGGATACGTCCCATGCCAGCTTGTCCTGTGGAGCACCATTGGCTCTTTGTTCCTCAGATGAGAAGTGTTTGATTCCTCCTGGAGAAATCAGAGAGGATTATTCTAACTGCAGGCCCGGATTTCCAATCACAGAAGCTGATACTATTATCCCCGTTTGTGACTCATTTCCACTGTTTGTGTGTGTGTTACAGCCATAAGTTTGCCAAAAGACACTTGGATCAGGTAGCCGAGTGGCTTTCACACTCCATTTTCCAAAATACAGCAGATCTATGAACACTGGCTGGAGAATGAACTCTCGGAGCCAGGCTGAAGTTGTTGCACTGGGATCAGCTTGAGTTTGCCAGGTCAGGCCCCGAGAGCACACAATCCAACCCCATTTGATGGGCAAATGTTTCGTTTGACATGCATGAAAACCCTTAACAGATTAGAAACTAGTGGCGTTATTAAGAATGCTGATACTTTTTATTCTTACATTTATTTTGGCATTGATTCTTATAGGTTAGGTTGAACTGGAGTTAGTAAATTAAGCAACATCATTATCATTAGGAGTCAGAATGCTAATATTTTAACAGCATTGGTACAATAATATATGTCAATGAATAATAGTATTATATTTGATTATGTTTTAACTGTGATGTTTAACTACAACATGTAGAAGTGAAGAGTTTCGTTGCAAAATGAGATATATCCATTTTGAGAAATGTTGGTTATTTGACATTATTATTTAAGACATCAACAGTCAAGTTCATTCACAATTTTTTGTACATTAAACTATTACTTGAGCTCAGTGAAGGCCAGGGACACAATATTCTTCAAATCCAGGATATTTTTTATTTAATTTTATGTCCATAAATAGTTCATAAATAAGTCAAAAACCATGCCAAAATGCATTATATTTATCTTAATATTGTCAAGCATCTTAAATTGGTTAAAAAAACAATACATCATAAATATATGGAATAGTATATACAAAGATTGATTAATAATAATAAGATTCCGAGTTAGTTTTGGCCAGAACATACACAACATAACATTTTTTTATTTTTTTTTGCAAAACGCTATATATCCACCTTAGGCTATATTCTACTACTGTAATACCATTAAGAAAAGCTAGTGAATCAATGTTATCCTGGTCCACTTTTGTAGCGTTTTTATACATTTCTGTGAAGTTGAAGGCTACATCTGATATCTGACAGTTTGTCGGCATGACACAGACCAACATTACTCGCAGTCGCACGATGACCACAATTCATCTTTGGATGTTTTCCCTCCCCTGAATGCCTTGCCCGTTTGGTCTTCCCCCTTTAATGATTTTCTTTAGATGCCTTCCTCTTTCCCCCAACAGCAGCTGGAATGACCGGCTCCAATCCATCATCGAAATCCATAACGTTAGTTTGACTCTGAAGCTTTGATTCTCTGACTGACAGACAGCTGTTGATCAGTGACGTAGCCTACGTGACTGACAGCTCGCCTACAGTATAAACAATTAAATGGTAAACGTTTAGTTAGCCTATTGAATCCTCTTTTTTAAAATATGTTTTTTGTTTTGATATTATCGTTAAATCACTGAGCAAACTCGGAGCACTTCACCGGCGGTGACTCTCTCCTCGCGTGACATCCTTATGCTCGCGCAGCAGAACGTTCTATATCGCACTTTGTAAAGAAACTGGGCTGGCGGATATCGCGTTTTGTGAAAAAATACATTTTGTAGTAGGCTTAAAATGTACATTTTTAAATCTTATTAATGACAGCAATTCACACATAGATTAAGGTACATCTAAAGAGTGATTTCCAATAATAAAACCCAAATGTCAAAAAATGGCGTTTATCGCGTTTTGCAACCAAACTCTTCAAGTGTCTTTGCCACTAGATGGCGCCGGATCCTCTCAGGTGCCACGCTGATTGGCTGATGGATCCCAAACGTGAGCTGTGACATTTCATACTTTGGAAAACTATTGGCACATTTATTAATGATAACATCCTGCAAGATGTAAAAGACATTATGTTAGGCCACTATGAATCTGACTCTACTAAAGACAATGCTTAATTGTCACCAGCAGCCAACAGGGAATACCGTCTCCATGAAAGGGAACGTGTCAAAGTAACATCCACATGGATTTCTCTGTGGTCCAGTTCTGATGCTCACGTGCCACTGTTGGTGCGTTGGGCGGGGTCAGGGGTCAGCATGGGCACTGGTCAGCGGCTGTGCCGCCCCATACACAACAAACTGAGATGCTCTGTGTATTCTGACACCATCAGAACAAGCATTAACTTCTTGAGCAGTTTGAGCTCCAGTAGCTCGTCTGTTTGATCGGACCACACGGGCATCAATGAGCCTCGGCCGCCCATGACCCTGTGGCCGGTTCTCCACTGGTCCTTCATGAGCCTGTGGCCGGTTCTCCACTGGTCCTTCATGACCCTGTGGCCGGTTCTCCACTGGTCCTCCATGACCCTGTGGCCGGTTCTCCACTGGTCCTTCATGACCCTGTGGCCGGTTCTCCACTGGTCCTTCATGACCCTGTGGCCGGTTCTCCACTGGTCCTTCATGACCCTGTGGCGGGTTCTCCACTGGTCCTCCATGACCCTGTGGCCGGTTCTCCACTGGTTCTTCATGACCCTGTGGCCGGTTCTCCACAGTTCCTTCATGACCCTGTGGCCGGTTCTCCACTGGTTCTTCATGACCCTGTGGCCGGTTCTCCACTGGTTCTTCATGACCCTGTGGCCGGTTCTCCACTGGTTCTTCATGACCCTGTGGCCGGTTCTCCACTGGCCCTCCATGACCCTGTGGCCGGTTCTCCACTGGTCCTCCATGACCCTGTGGCCGGTTCTCCACTGGTCCTTCATGACCATGTGGCCGGTTCTCCACTGGTTCTTCATGACCCTGTGGCCGGTTCTCCACTGGTCCTCCATGACCCTGTGGCCGGTTCTCCACTGGTCCTTCATGACCCTGTGGCCGGTTCTCCACTGGTCCTTCATGACCCTGTGGCCGGTTCTCCACTGGTCCTTCATGACCCTGTGGCCGGTTCTCCACTGGTCCTTCATGACCCTGTGGCCGGTTCTCCACTGGTCCTCCATGACCCTGTGGCCGGTTCTCCACTGGTTCTTCATGACCCTGTGGCCGGTTCTCCACTGGTCCTCCATGACCCTGTGGCCGGTTCTCCACTGGTCCTTCATGACCCTGTGGCCGGTTCTCCACTGGTCCTCCATGACCCTGTGGCCGGTTCTCCACTGGTCCTCCATGACCCTGTGGCCGGTTCTCCACTGGTTCTTCATGACCCTGTGGCCGGTTCTCCACTGGTCCTCCATGACCCTGTGGCCGGTTCTCCACTGGTTCTTCATGACCCTGTGGCCGGTTCTCCACTGGTCCTCCATGACCCTGTGGCCGGTTCTCCACTGGTCCTCCATGACCCTGTGGCCGGTTCTCCACTGGTTCTTCATGACCCTGTGGCCGGTTCTCCACTGGTCCTCCATGACCCTGTGGCCGGTTCTCCACTGGTCCTCCATGACCCTGTGGCCGGTTCTCCACTGGTCCTTCATGACCCTGTGGCCGGTTCTCCACTGTTCCTTCATGACCCTGTGGCCGGTTCTCCACTGGTCCTTCATGACCCTGTGGCCGGTTCTCCACTGGTCCTTCATGACCCTGTGGCCGGTTCTCCACTGGTCCTCCATGACCCTGTGGCCGGTTCTCCACTGGTTCTTCATGACCCTGTGGCCGGTTCTCCACTGGTCTTTCATGACCCTGTGGCCGGTTCTCCACTGGTCCTCCATGACCCTGTGGCCGGTTCTCCACTGGTTCTTCATGACCCTGTGGCCGGTTCTCCACTGGTCCTTCATGACCCTGTGGCCGGTTCTCCACTGGTCCTCCATGACCCTGTGGCCGGTTCTCCACTGGTCCTCCATGACCCTGTGGCCGGTTCTCCACTGGTTCTTCATGACCCTGTGGCCGGTTCTCCACTGGTCCTCCATGACCCTGTGGCCGGTTCTCCACTGGTCCTCCATGACCCTGTGGCCGGTTCTCCACTGGTCCTCCATGACCCTGTGGCCGGTTCTCCACTGGTCCTCCATGACCCTGTGGCCGGTTCTCCACTGGTCCTTCATGACCCTGTGGCCGGTTCTCCACTGGTTCTTCATGACCCTGTGGCCGGTTCTCCACTGGTCCTCCATGACCCTGTGGCCGGTTCTCCACTGGTTCTTCATGACCCTGTGGCCGGTTCTCCACTGGTCCTCCATGACCCTGTGGCCGGTTCTCCACTGTTCCTTCATGACCCTGTGGCCGGTTCTCCACTGGTTCTTCATGACCCTGTGGCCGGTTCTCCACTGGTCCTCCATGACCCTGTGGCCGGTTCTCCACTGGTTCTTCATGACCCTGTGGCCGGTTCTCCACTGGTCCTCCATGACCCTGTGGCCGGTTCTCCACTGGTCCTTCATGACCCTGTGGCCGGTTCTCCACTGTTCCTTCCTTGGAGCACTTTTGATAGAGACTGACCACTGCAGACCGGGAACATCCCACAAGAGCTGCAGTTTTGGAGATGCTCTGACCCGTCACAATCTGGCCCGTGTCAAACTCACTCAAATCCTTACGCTTGCCCATTTTTCCTGCTTCTAACACATCAACAAAATGTTCACTTGCTGCCTAATATATCCCACCCACTAACAGGTGATGAAGAGATCATCAGTGTTATTCATTTCAGCTGTCAGGGGTCATAATGTTATGCCTGATCGGTGTACACAACAAAACCATTTTTCTTTTTTTTCTTCTTTTTTTTAGACAGAATTCAAAAAGTATTTAAACACCATTTCGTGTTGCATTATAAACATGTCAGCACTGTATTTTTGCATCAATAAAAAAGTAAATTTCATACTTTTAGGAGCCTGTGAAAAAGAATCGAATATCTTTTCGAGTATAATACATTATTTTAACATATGTATGGTTCTCCACTGGTCCTCCATGACCCTGTGGCCGGTTCTCCACTGGTCCTCCATGACCCTGTGGCCGGTTCTCCACTGGTCCTCCATGACCCTGTGGCCGGTTCTCCACTGGTCCTCCATGACCCTGTGGCCGGTTCTCCACTGGTCCTCCATGACCCTGTGGCCGGTTCTCCACTGGTCCTTCATGACCCTGTGGCCGGTTCTCCACTGGTTCTTCATGACCCTGTGGCCGGTTCTCCACTGGTCCTCCATGACCCTGTGGCCGGTTCTCCACTGGTTCTTCATGACCCTGTGGCCGGTTCTCCACTGGTCCTCCATGACCCTGTGGCCGGTTCTCCACTGTTCCTTCATGACCCTGTGGCCGGTTCTCCACTGGTTCTTCATGACCCTGTGGCCGGTTCTCCACTGGTCCTCCATGACCCTGTGGCCGGTTCTCCACTGGTTCTTCATGACCCTGTGGCCGGTTCTCCACTGGTCCTCCATGACCCTGTGGCCGGTTCTCCACTGGTCCTTCATGACCCTGTGGCCGGTTCTCCACTGTTCCTTCCTTGGAGCACTTTTGATAGAGACTGACCACTGCAGACCGGGAACATCCCACAAGAGCTGCAGTTTTGGAGATGCTCTGACCCGTCACAATCTGGCCCGTGTCAAACTCACTCAAATCCTTACGCTTGCCCATTTTTCCTGCTTCTAACACATCAACAAAATGTTCACTTGCTGCCTAATATATCCCACCCACTAACAGGTGATGAAGAGATCATCAGTGTTATTCATTTCAGCTGTCAGGGGTCATAATGTTATGCCTGATCGGTGTACACAACAAAACCATTTTTCTTTTTTTTCTTCTTTTTTTTAGACAGAATTCAAAAAGTATTTAAACACCATTTCGTGTTGCATTATAAACATGTCAGCACTGTATTTTTGCATCAATAAAAAAGTAAATTTCATACTTTTAGGAGCCTGTGAAAAAGAATCGAACATCTTTTCGAGTATAATACATTATTTTAACATATGTATGTGCTGCTTGATCAAAACACTGCTATTTGCAATAGCGATCAATGGAGAAAGATAACTGGACTATGCCAACTTGCTAAATCCTGACCTTAAAGGGATAGTTCACCCAAAAATGAAAATTAGCCCATGATTTACTCACCCTCAAGTCATCCTAGGTGTGTATGACATTCTTCTTTCAGACGAATAAAATCTGAGTTATATTACAAAAGTCCAGGCTAATCCAAGCATTATAACGGCAGTAATAGTTGCTCTGTTTTTGAAGTCCACAAAAAGTGCATCTCTCCGTCAAATAACTGCTCCACGCGGCTCTGGGGTGTTAATAAAGGCCTTCTGAAGCGAATCTATGCGTTTGTGTAAGAAAAATATCCATATTTAAAAATGTATTTAATTTTTTTTCTATGGCTCTGCATCAGCCGTCCCCACGCCATCACTTCCGGCGAATAAGGTCAAATCGGATCGGTCGAATGAGGCATCTACGTATATATATCTTTGATCACGCCAGTATTTTGACCTTATTCGCCGGAAGTTATGGCGCTGGGAAAACTAGATGACATTCGTCTGATAAGAGGTAAAAAAATAACATAAATACTGTTGAGTTTCTTGCAGAAACCGATGGTTTCGTGTCTTAAGACATCAATGTGTCGCCACGAGCCGCATGGTTCAATAAGGATTCGTATATCTATGTGTTTTTACTCTCATTCCTCTCATACTCTAAAATATCCCCATTGACATCATTATACGACTATCACACTGCAGCGGCTGGAGTTAAAAATCTTCATTTGTGTTCTACTGAAGAAACAAAGACACCTACATCTTGGATGCCCTGGGGGTGAGCAGATAAACATTTCATTTTTTGGTGAACTGCCCCTTTAAGGGCTAAGCGGGCGTTTTTACTGGCCGTTCATTTACATGACAACAGCTTTTTTGGGGCCTGAAAAAAATTATGGTATTTTCTCCATGACAAAACTAAATGACAAAAACGTGAATTTGTGAAAATGGTGACACCATGCACACGTGTTCAGTCTATAAGAGCGTAGTATTTCTTTACAGAGTGACATCGCCATCTACTGGCCTGGCAGCAGAATACAGCATTTATTGTCCAACTTCAAACCTCTATGAATGTTTCCAATCTGGATTTCACATTCTCCGCAGCACTTCTTAGGGATGTCAATGATCTCCTTATGGCTCCATCTGCATTTGAATTCTATTAGACCCTTCCTCTGCATTTGACACAGTATTCTCATCTCAGGACTCTCTGCTGCTGGTATCTCTGGAACTGCCCTGTTCTGGTTCACTTTCTACCTGTCTGACCGCCAGCATCCGTCTAGTCCAGGGGTGTCCAAACTCGGTCCTGGAGAGTTTCGCTCCAGCTCGCCTCAACACACCTGCCTGGAAGTTTCTAGTATGCCTAGTAAGATCTTGATTAGCTGGTTCAGGTGTGTGGGTTTGCTGGACAGTGGGTTTAACCCTCTGGGGCTCTTCTGCCATTTCTGACCCCAATTTTAAAACAAAAAATTCGTAGCTTTATCGGAATGGTCCGAAACTTGGTGACTTTATTGGTACTTGGTATATGAACACACAAACAAATTGGGGACAGGATTTGAAAAGTCTAAGTGGTCGTAAAAAAAATAGTCACACTCAGGACCTTTGGGTCAAAAATGACCCCCATAGGAAATGAATGGGAAATTGGCAAAAATATGAAAATACAGATTTTTTTTGTGCATACAATCTACAAATCAACCAGGATGCAGAAAAAAGGACTCAACAGTGAAGGGGTGAATCTCTAAAACATCAAGAGTGCAAAACAGACAAAAAACCACACACACACACAATTCGCTTTTGGAATGGCACGCGCTAATTTGTGTGTGCGCGTGTGTTTTTGTGTGTATAAGTGTGTGTCTGTGAGTTTTTTGTCTGTTTTGCACTCTTGATGTTTTAGAGATTCACCCCTTCACTGTTGAGTCTTTTTTTCTGCATCCTGGCTGATTTGTAGATTGTATGCACAAAAAAAATCTGTATTTTCATATTTCCTATGGGGGTCATTTTTGACCCCAAGGTCCCGAGTGTGACTATATTTTTTTCAAATCCTGTCCCCAATTTTTTGGGGTGTTCATATACCAAGTACCAATAAAGTCACCAAGTTTCTGACCATTCCGATGAAGCTACGATTTATATATTTTTTTTATAAAACCCAGTCCACTATAGTGGTAAAAATGTGCTATTGTGTGATAAAAATTGTTCAATGTGTCCACCGGATGGCATCGATCTCATTTAAAAAATTGCTTTCATGAGGCCTAGGCTTGACTCTAAAATTAAATACAGCTTTAATAATAAAGTAAAAAAATGATATATATATATATATATATATATATTTTTTTTTTTATTATTATATTCAATGGGAAAAAATGGGTCATAATTATTGCATAAATATTAATTATAAATCAAAACACCAAAAAAGAAAAGAAAAAATATTATTGAAAAAATATATATTTCATTGATTTTACTCAAATCTTTTTTATCTTAATCCCGCCCTCTGGGTCATTTTTGGGCCATAAATGAAGAACACCAGAGGGGGAGGGGCAACCAGATTCTGATGTTGAATGACAAAATAACCATGTACACGGTGGACAAAGTGTACAAGTGCATAGTGTGTTATTTGGGACACAAAGCTACGGTGTACCCCAGGGTTCAGTACTTGGACCTTTCCTCTTCATCTTCTACATGCTTCCATTAGCTTAAAGCAAAATGATGAACAACAGAAATAACTTCACATCAATTTCAACGGATAACACACGCTCTTTATTCCAAATATCAACCTGTTATCTGACACGTTTGTGTTTAAGGTAACCGTGCGGAAACAGAATCAGGTCAAATAAGCAGTTACATGTTTGTGTTTACAAGCCCTTGTGGAGAAAAGCCATGAATCTCTCTCTCTCTCTTGTCACGAGGGCTTCCTCAGATCACTTCATTCAATCAGGTTAGACTGAAGTTTTCCACATCCATCAGTACGTCTTATAAATACAATGCAAATACAACGAAAAACACATCAGTACTTGA
>JARQWZ010002627.1:165000-172500 GCA_033150135.1 Gobio occitaniae
CAATATGATGATGCCAATGAATCATTGAATGTGTGTGAGTGTGTATGTGCGTGTGTGAGTGTGCGTGAGTCTGTGTGCATGTGTGAGTGTGTGTCTGTGAGTGTGTGCGTGTGTGTATGTTTGAGAGTGTGTGTGAGTGTGTGTCTGTGAGTGTGTGTGTGAGAGTGTGTATGAATGTCTGTCTGTGAGTGTGTGCGTGTGTGTGTTTGTTTGAGAGTGTGTCTATGAGTGCGTGCTTGTGTGAGAGTGTGTATGTGAGTGTGTGCGTGTGTATGTTTGAGAGTGTGTCTGTTAGTGTGTGCGTGTGTGAGAGTGTGTGTATGTTTGAGAGTGTGTGTCTGTGAGTGTGTGAGTGTGTCTGTCTGTGAGTGTGTGTGAGAGTGTGTATGAGTGTGTGTCTGTGAGTGTGTGAGAGTGTGTGTCTGTCTGTGAGTGTGTCTGTGAGTGTGTGTGAGAGTGTGTATGAGTGTGTTCGTGTGTCTCTGAGTGTGTGCATGTGTGAGTGTGCTTGAGTGTGTATGCGTGTGTCTGTGAGTGTGTGGTCATATTTGAGAGTGTGTGAGTATGTGTCTGTGAGTGTGTGTGAATGTGAGAGTGTGTGTATGTTTGAGAGTGTGTGCGTGTGTGTCTGTCTGTGAGTGGGTCTGTGAGTGTGTGTATGAGTGCGTGTCTGTGAGTGTGTGCGTGTGTGTGTTCGTCTGTGTTCGTGTGTGTGTGTGTGTGTGTGTGTGTGAGTGTGTGTGTCTGTGAGAGTGTGTGTCTGTGAGTGTGTGCGTGTGTGAGAGTGTGTGTCTGTCTGTGAGTGGGTCTGTGAGTGTGTGTATGAGTGTGTCTGTGAGTGTGTTTGTGTGTGTGTTCGTGTGTGTCTGTGAGTGTGTGCGTGTGTGTGTGGTCATATTTGAGAGTGTGTGCGTGTGTGAGAGTGTGTGTCTGTCTGTGAGTGGGTCTGTGAGTGTGTGTATGAGTGTGCGTGTGTGAATGTTTGACAGTGTGTGTCTGTGAGTGTGTGCGTCTGTCTGAGTGTGTGTGTGTGTGTGTGTGTGTGTGTGTGTGTGTGTGTGTGTGAGTGTGTGTGAGAGTGTGTATGAGTGTCTGTGAGTGTGTGCGTGTGTGTGAGTGTGTGAGAGTGTGTGTGTGTGTGTGAGTGTGTACTGTACGATGATGCCAATGAATAATTGAATGTGTGTGTGTTGAATCAGAAACGGTGTCAGTGATTGTGTGTGTGTGAGCGAGTGGAGGTCAGGTGTAGAAACATCAGACGAGCTGTTGGTGAACACAGGTCAGGCACTTCTAAACTCATCAGCACGTCCCACAATTCACAGCAGCTCAGACGTAAAGCAGCTTCACCTTTTCCCCCCGCGTCCACATTCTCATAACGTCCCATTAGGAGCACAACACCATCCCTCTCCCCGCCGGACGCCCCGCCTCCGTCCCCCCGCTCGACTTTATTCCCTCGTTTATCTTCATTTCTCCGCTGAATCGGCACTCCCTCGCTCCCCTCGCTCTCTCTGCGAGGGAATTCATCCGATTACAATCAACTACCCGCGACGCTGCAAATCGAATTACCGCGTCCGGTTGCCTGTGTAACAATTTAGCACGGCCGGCTCAAATCCGATTCCGGGCGCACTTCAAAAGCACGGGCCGATCCGTTAGGACAGGGCCGCGAGGCGCGGTGTGAGATGGAGGCCATAGCCGGCGTGGAAATTTAATCTAGATTGCCATAGCTTTGGAGAACAGCCTAGCGGGCCTGTCAACGTCACCATGACAACCTGTGCCCGAGGACGCCCAAGTCATGACCTATACTTATGAGCGGAGGAAACGGAGGCTGGTGATAGCGATGTTGTTTTTATAGCCAGATTCTTAATGGACTTAATATATCTGATGTCTCTCTCTTCACGGCCACCTGTACGCCCAGCAGACCTGAGGGCCTCGGGCTCTGAGAACGCTCTATGATGCTCTTTAATGAACATTTCAACTGTTGTTGTGTGTCAGCCAACATTTCTGTAGTTGATGGCAATACCAGTGAAACTGCTCAATTCTCCATACCAAACTATCACATTTGTACTATATAAATATTATATAATTTATAATATTAAATGTGTGTACAAATAATTTTACATTTAATATAATCTATAAACATTTAATATTATATTTAGTATTACATTTATTGTGTATTTTATATAATATATATTATATTATTAGAATATATATATATATATAACATGCAATTGAACACAATCACTCATTTAAAATATTTTTTTTTTCACAAATAATTATCACATAATAAATCTTTATTATTATGTTGTTATATTATTTTAATAAAATAATATATATATATATATATATATGCAATGACAAAAAGTATATATTTTAAATTATATATATATATATATATATATAATTAATGTTATATATAAATCTATTTTATTATGTTATTATATAATATATATAATTATGTGATATATTAAATTATATTATTAAATTTATATAACATTTAACATTTTTATATATAATACATAATTTTTTTTATATATAATACATTTTAAATATATATATATATATATATATATATATATATATATATATATATATATATATATATATATATATATATATATATATATAAAATTAATGTTATATAAATATATATATATATATATATATATATATATATATATATATATATATATATATATATAAAATTATGTGATATATACATATATATATATTTTTTATTGTATGTATATATATATATATATATATATATATATATATATATATATATATATATATATATATATATATATATAATATATATTTTAAATAAGTGATTGTGTTCAATTGCATGTGTTTGCAAAACAATTGCAAATATACATTAAATTTTATACTAAATATTTCATTAAATATTTATATATTATATTAGGCTACATTTAAAATTATATTTACGCACATTTTATATTATAAATAATATAATATTTTACAGAATATTTGATATATAGGATAAGCAATTGAACACACTCCCTTATTTAAAAATAAAATATTAACAAATTAAACTGAAACAATAACATTGAGCAAACTCAATTAACTAAACATTTGTGACATTTTTTAAGTTCCTGTTCCCTGTGTTCCCGTTGCTAGCTGGTTTCTATGGTTACTCATTTGTTAATTGATTATGTTCACGTGATTCTGGTTTGGTTCCTCATTCAGTCATGTATTTAAGTTTGGTTCTTCTCTTTGTCATGTTGTGTATTGACCAAGTGTGTCACACACATCCTGAACAGTGAAGCCAAAGCATTGGTCGCCCCCTGCTGGCTGACTGCAGTATAGCTCATAAACCCCGCCCTCTCCATGTAACCGAATGTGACGCAAAAATCCACTGACACTTTAAGGGCCCGATCATACACCCGGAGCAAAGCAGTGGCAAGCACTACGCAAGTGTTTTTTGCTAGTTTCAGCCCAACGTTTATTTGTGTACACTCATAACAACAAAGGCCGTGGACTTATTACAGATTATTTTGCACGTCACTCCAAACGCTGTCTTCATTTCAAAAATTTATTTTGTTTATTAAACGCAAAGTTTTTAATTTCAAAAGCATTTCTAAATTCAGTTCATATTTCCAACAAACGAAATTCCGAGCCAAAATAACGAAGTTTTATTAACTTTGAGTTAATTGCAAATTAAACATTTTGCTCTTCTCTCGCGGTGACTACGACCCGACTAGGGAACGGTAATTAACTAAATGTTCTAAATAAATATGCACATAGCCTAGTAATAATAATAATAAACAAATACACAACTAAATAATAAATAAACTTGAATATTCTACAACACATTGCACATAGACAAGTGACAATACCATTAATGACGGAGTAGGCTATTTTAAGTTGTTACTCTATAGGCCTAATTAAGGTAAAAATACAAACTTCACAGTCTATTTTAACGACATATCTCGTTATTGCGACAAAATTGAGTGGGAAAAAATTATATGTGGCAGATATGCGTCACCGTAGCATCGATCTTTCTGACGCGGACAGAAGAAGACGAGTTCTTTTTAAACTAATAAAAGACAACAGAATTACAGGAATACTGGATTCTAAACAAAGACATGCCACAATTGATCAAGACCTTGAAGCAGATCTGAGGGAGAAACACCTCATACGGCACAAACGATAAGGATAAGGCGCTTTATGAAATATAATGTTTCATTGGATAATAATAATTATGTATTATGGATAGCCTATACATAAACCTACCAACATCCGTGGCATAATTTTTGGAATGACTTATTGCGAGAGGAAAAAGTCGCATAACATAGGTCATTTCGCAAAAGTTTTTTATCGACATTTAGAAAATATCGCAAAAGTTTTGTGGAAATCTGTAATGGAAACACGGCTACTGTTCGCAGAAACGTTAAAAGAGACATACTTTTAAAAATTGTTTTGAAAACTAAACATTTAAACGATTTTGCCACAAATTATGAGCTTATTTGCAGATTTTTTATTATTCTTGACAAAATTAAAATAGGTCTATATTAAAAGTTTTTTTTTTTGATGAAGAAAAGTTTTGGGTGGGCCAGTTGAATTTTTTGGGTGGGCCACCCATAACGCCGTGCCTGACCCAGACGTATGCTCAAGTGTACGCCCAGTGAGTTTGGTTTTAGTTATTTGGTGCTATGAAAATGTGGTGTAACGTCATGATTGACAGCTGTGCTTGCGATCGAGTTCGGGCTCTGAGTGACGTAATCGTTACTGGGATATTGTGGCCTCATTTTTCAACAGTTGAAAGCTACACTGTGTAACTTTTTTAGTTTATTCTTAGCTTAAAAACACTTAGTTCTTTCAAAAATATATGTGCTCATTAATGCATATTTACTTCTTTCAAGTAATAAAGTATTCTCGTAAGTTTATAATATGCCATTGAAAATACATACGGGTGAGGGGTTCGAATGCCGGTCGCCATGTTGCCCCTCCATCTTGAAAGTACATTAGCCAAAGAGGGACATACCCGTAAATTCAAGCTTTGCCTTTCGCGTTTTAACACTCGATGGCACCGTGTCGAATGTGGACGAGGTCGAACTGGAAGCCATGTTAATCTTGGACTAAATCGGCCACCGTAGGAGTTAAAACGAAATCGTAATTGAGAGGAAGAGAAACTAATATTCACTGGATGGTCATATACCTTTTCACCACTAGATGGAGGAAAATATCACACAGTTTAGCTTTGAAGGAAGAGGAGACGCGTTGACCATCTTTTTATAACAATCTGTGGTATTTTGGCTAGCTGTTAAGCTGATCCGCCGCCTTTGTTTTTTCTTTGTAAATATACTGAATCTGCTGCAATCTGCTCCTCTTCCCGTGACAGCATTACTGCTTAAGTGAACATGTTTTCAAGTACAGACTGATCCAGTGTAACCTCACTAACACAAGGCCCCGATCAGGCACTTGAACAATACTGAGGTCTCTCTCTGGCTCTATAAATAGGCGGATGCGTGTGTTTCTGTGGGCGGTGACAGCACGAGAGACAGGTGCCTGAGCTCAGATTACTCTAATGAAAGAGCAGACGCTGTCACTCTTCAGACCGCACACACACACACACACACACACTCCCGTCCTCTCAGACCTTTCTCCAGAGGCAGTAGAGATTATAACAGACAATAAACGTCATACTTATTTAAAACTTTTAATGTCTTATTTAAGCAATAAGATACTGTATGTACATATGCACATTAAATTAGGATTTTGAAGAAATATAAATATCTATGCAAATATAATATATATTTTATTTTATTTAAATTTTTTTAATAAATTATATATATATATATATATATATATATATATATATATATATATATATATATATATATATATATATATATATATATATATATATATGAAGTAATTTATATAATAATTTTAGAACATACATATTTTATTTTAGAATTATTTTTAAAAAATAAAATATATATTAATATAAATATTTATGTAATTATTATTTTAGATTTTATATTATTATTATTTTTGTTTTACAAATTAATTCTAAAATAACATGTATGTATTATTTTGAATTAATTTATAAAAAATAAATTAAAATCTAAAATAATATTTTCATAAATATTTATATTAATATGTATTTTATTTTTTACTTATTTTATTTACTTTATATATATACACATTTATTCATATATATATATATATGTAAATATATATATGTATATATATATGTAAATATAATTTTAGATTTTATATCATTTTTATTAAATATAATTTTTTATAAATGAATTCTAAAATAACGTTTGTAAATATTTCTATTTTTATTTTAGAATTAATTTATACTTTTATAATTAACTAATATATATATATATATATATATATATATATATATATATATATATATATATATATATATATATATATATATATATATATATATATATATATATATATATATACACATACATATTTTATTTTAGAATTATTTTGTAGAAAAAATAAACTATATATTAATATAGATATTTATGTAAATATCATTTTAGATTTTATATTATTTTTATTCATTATTATTTTAATATAAATTAATTCAAAATAACATGTTTGTAAATATTTTGTTTTAGAATTAGTTTATAAAAAATAGAAATTATATATATAAATTAATATAAATATAATTTTAGATTTTATATTATTTTTATTCATTATTATTTTAATATAAATTAATTCAAAATAACATGTTTGTATATATTTTATTTTAGAATTAGTTTATAAAAATAGAAATTATATATATATATATATATATTTATATATATATATATATATATATATATATATATATATATATATATATATATATATATATATATATATATATATATATATATAATTTTAGATTTTATTTTATTTTTATTAATTATTATCTTTTTATAAATTAATTCTAAAATAACATGTTTGTGAATATTTTTATTTTAGAATTAATTTATATATAAATATTTATGTAAATATCTATTTTTTTAATTAATTCTAAAATAACATTTTTGTAAATATTTATATATTAGAGTATATATATATATTGTATATATAGTATAGAGTGTATATGAGTATATTGTTTATATATATATATATATATATATATATATATATATATATATATATATATATATATATATATATATAATATATATATAAATAATAATAATATATATATAAATATATAATATATAATATATAAAAATCCCCCTCTCTATATATTATTGTATCTTCTTATATATGAAATATTCATTGAGTGTAATTTTAAGAAATAAAAGGCAAACGTCACTCCAGCTTGTTCCTTTAAGCCTACAGATATAACTGACTGATATGGCTATAGCCTTGGCCTGGTGGTAGAGGTGATGCTTTGGGACGTGTCTTACCCAGAACTTGACGAGGAAGAAAGCGTTAGGCGGCCCCTTCTCGAACAGCTCCTTCAGCCCTCCTTTCTTCTCCGGGAATTTGTCATAAATCTGCCGTATA
>JARQWZ010002627.1:177500-200000 GCA_033150135.1 Gobio occitaniae
AGAAAATGTAGCTAAATACAAGGAGGAATTTGTTTTTTTTAACATATAAGCATTAAAACAGCATATGAACAGATACATGTCCCCATATAAATCAAGCTAAACACACAGAGCAGTGTTTAACAGTGTTTACTGCACAGGGAATCAAATGAGCGGATGAATCTTTTTCCCTCCAAACAAACTGATTCACTGAAATGAATTGGTCTTCTGATTTTGAACTCTTCATATGAGAAAGAGAGGACTTACAAAATAAGTATATATATTAAAAACAAATATATCTGTATAGTAAATATATTGCTAAATATTGCAATCACTGAATTGCTCCTTTTTGAGCTTGTTCGTCCGAATGAACCGATTCACTAAAATGAATCAGTCTCTCTAATGCTTCACAAAATAAATATATATATATTTAACTAAATATATCTAAGTATATTAAATATATATTTAATGAACTATATCACTAAAAACCTCAGAAGACAACAGACTGGAATCAGTGAACCGCTTCTGTTTGAGTGAACGTTTCACAAAAAAAGAATAAAGCTTTATGTGAGAAAGAGAGGACACTTTAGCTTTGCACATTTTACTACGGCCTTAGTGTGAAAAAAAAAAAAAAAAAAAAAAATTATATATATATATATATCATTTTTCCTAATTTTTTCCCCATATTTTTCATAATATATTTTTTTCATAATATATTATGATATTTATAATTTTTCATATATATATATATATATAATTATTATAATTTTTCATATAAAGCTTTATTCTTTTTTTGTGAATCGTTCACTCAAAATTATAATAATTATATATATATATATATATATATATATATATATATATATATATATATATATAAATACATATATAAAAATTAATATAATTAGTGCTGTCAAATCGATGAATCATGAAATATTTGCATGTATATACCATAATTTATATTATATGTAAATATACACATTTTTTCTTAAATATAAACATGCATGAGTGTGTATTTATATATACATAATAATTATACACAGTACACACACAAATTATGTAAACACAAACTTTTTCATATAATATAATGAATATAAAATGATATAATAATATTATAATATAATAAATATAATATAATATAATAAAATATAATATAATGAATATAAAACAATATAATATTTTATATATTATATATATTAAGGCTGTCAGATCGATTAATCGCATACACACACACACAAACATATACGTCGGAATCATTGTATGTGGGTGGGACAAGAACCACCCATTTTTTTACTCACTTTTATCGTCTCTAACATTCAGCACATGTCTGTTCATCTACCCCTAACCGATAAACACTTAGTATTAAACATATGTTAGATGCTTTATTTACACAAATAGTTTCTTTATTTTTTATTGAAAATAAATGCCTTTCCGATCTGATATGTGATGGGAAAAGGGAGTAAGTTAGAGCGAGTTCGGCAAAAGGCGGATTCGAACCTCGGGTAGATTTGCAGCAAAACCTGTTGCCTTGCGTCTTACCCTTACGCTGATTGCCATTCTATCCGCTTGTTAAGTCGTGACGTAAGGAACGCGGTTTCTGGGTCCAAGCCTCAACTCGTCTCACTTGAGAATGCCATCGACGGCCGTTTATGAGCGCTATTTATTCATATTAAACATCAAACATTTAGAAAGTTAAACATTTTAAATACTTAAAGTCTTCACAACAGTCTCTGTGCTCACAGTGTCACAGACATTCATATTTTATCGATTTAAAAGATGAATCATTGTCTGGCCATCTGGAATTTTGGTATGGAGATAAAGATTATGGTTATAATTTTTTTTGTAGTATTACACCACATTGTTTGAGTATATTAGCACCGTTTGTTGTTTCTCTTGTGGTATGGGATAGAGCGTTTGGACTCGGAAGTGCTGCCGCGTGACGTCAGACTTAACAACCGGATATGATTCAGTGATTTCCTTAATTTTCCGTTTAGTAAACAAGGCGGTATATTTGTACTTAAAGCTGCACTATGTAACTTTTCCGTCCGCTAGAGGTCGCCTGTTCAAAACAAAGGCGTAGTTTGATGACGGCACGTTTGAGCGCAGAATCTTGGGACATGTGGTCTTCACCTCACAGCCGGTGGGAAAGAATCGGGATAGGACTCGGGCAGAAATCATGTTGATGGATGTGATAATTAACATTACTGTAGTGAAGCAGAGCATGAGCGAGTGTTGTGGAGCTGAGGAACCGCTGGAGCGATTGTTAATGAGATGAACACAACACACGCCTCGCGAGCAGCAGGACTTTTATTATGACACAGTCGCCGGCGGGACTTTTATTATGACACAGTCTGGACTTTTATTATGACACAGTTGCCGGCAGGACTTTTATTTTGACACAGTCACCGGCGGGACATTTATTTTGACACAGTCACCGGCGGGACATTTATTTTGACACAGTCACCGGCGGGACATTTATTTTGACACAGTCGCCGGTGCCAGCTCCGCTTTTCCGGTCATGAGTGTGAGGTAACGCAGCTCTGATGATCATATTAGACACATCTGAGTGTGTTGATGATGGGATGGCGTTACTCTGTGTGTTCTCTCAGCGGCTGCTATGACACTTGTTCACACTGCAGTGAGAGTAAAGCGTTTCTGCAAAATAAAACCAGAAACCGAGAGTAACGCAGATAAGATGGTTGGGTAAAATAGCAATTTCTCACGATTTACAAATAGTTGGAAACATCTGGGATATTGTAAGTGCTCAACTGAACAAAATATATAACACTGCCCTAGTGGTTTTTGGATATTTTACTGCAAAAATTTTTTTACATAGTGCACCTTTAATGTAAATGGCATCTATTCCAGTAAATATTTTCTGAGGGAGGACCCACCCACATTTTTTGTTGTTGCTTCCAACGCCCTTATAGGCCTATACACACATATATACTATTTTTAAAGAAACTTTTGTAAGATGCGATTTATCTATAGTATAATATACCATAGGGACTTATGCCACTAAAATGAATTATTCTGGAATTCTCCATATATCAGAAGAGTGAGATTATTCAGTCCACTCTTCTGCTTTTCATGAGTTCCTCAACACTCGTCGGGTTGATTCTGATAAAACACACAGAGGTCACAGTCGTCCACGGCCGGCTCAAGCAACTGCTGTGTCCTTGAAGCATGACTAGCCTAGCATTCTTCAGCCCTGAACTGGCAAACCCTGCCGGCTGAAATATGGGCATGTGTGTGTCCGTCACAGTTCTCAGTTACAGAAACGCATTTAAAAGGGCTGTCAGTGTGAGCCGTGTGACCAGTACCGCTCTCGGACAGCTGAGCCAAAATGGCCGCCGGCCAAACTGTGCCATATGATGAAAGACGAGAGCGCGAGGAGAAGACTCGACATTACCAGCCGCGCGCTAAGCGCGTATATAGCCAGAGGTCACACGTTTTATGAAAATTAGTGACTTGCTGAAACTGATTAATGGCAGAGTGTATGATATTGACTGCAATTATACTTGTATCTGAATCATGTGTAGGCTATATTCACTCATTGCACAGAATCTGAGCCGCTCTTCACATCATTATCAAATGCTTTGGATGTAAAGCGATAATGGGGCTAATTTGCGAACAGGTGATCAGCATTAGAGATCATTAGATACCTTGAGTTTCACCTGAATTTCCCGAGCCTTCCGTCGCGCCAACACCTGAATGTGACTGGAGACCTGCGGGAAGCACAGAGGATTTAAGTAACTTTGCAACTACATGTCAACTGATTCTGCTAACCCAAACCTAACAGTCTACTAATACTCTAATGAGAGCTGGTTGGCATGTAGTTACTTAAAGTCACTTATAGTTAGTGGAATGTTTGGTGGATAAGCAAAAATAAAGTCTTTCAAAAGCCTTTCAAAATGAACCAATGCACAGTAGGTCTTAATGTATACAATGCTTAGCATATTTACATGGTACACATGTAGCCTACTTTAAATAATACCATGGTATTACCATTTATGCATGTTAAAAAAACGTTGAAAAAAAAAACAAATTGAACTCATGTTGAGGTAACACAACCCTAAACAAACTCAAATGCAGGTCAAGTCTAGCGCTTTATTCAATTCAGATTTTCAAAGCAGCTCCACAGTAATAAACATTGGGAGAAAAAAACAGTGTACATTCTTTAAACGTCTTCAATTATGAAATTAATTCAATTTCAGTTGCTTGACAGAAGACAATACTGCCATTATTCAGCTGGATAGTTCAATGTTGATTCATTTCAGCTCAATAAAATAAGCCAACGTGCCTACTTGAACAACTATGGAGGCCTAAAGGGACATGGTGATGGAAAAAATATATTTTAATGCTTTTGCATTCGCAAGCAAAACTTTGCGTTCCCCTAGAAACTTTCTCAGGAGAACGCAAAAGCAATGACATAGAATTTGTCCTCCCATCTCCTTCTTTATTCTTTTTCCATGTCCCTTTATAGGCTCAATGAACAACCTGTTACTGTACACACAATTTTGGCAAAAAAAAGGGTCTAATAGTGCATTCAGCTTAACTCAAAAAAACTCAAAATCTAAATTATGAGTGGTGAAACTCTGATGCAATGGATGAAATAATGATATTTTTCATTTACAATAATAGCTGCATGTACAAAATATATGTATTTTGCACCTTCATAAATGCAATAAAAACATAAAAAAGCAAAACACACCTAATGCACATTCTTTATTCATCATTTTGTAGAAGTAGAGTTAAAAAAAAAAATCTTGCTGTATTTTTTTGTAGAAAATGAGCCTTGGCATCTTTTTCAGACCGATGTGATTCATAATCACAACTTCCCAAAGTTCCCAGGAGGATTTTAATGCATCATAAATACATAATGAAGGTGCAGCAGGAATAAGATTTATATTCGGCAAAAGAAAACAAATAAATTAAAATAAATAAAATAATAAAATAAAATTAAATTAAATTAGAACGAAAAAAAAAAAAAAATATATATATATATATATAATAAATAAAATGAAAATAAAATCAACAAAAAATGAATACAAAATAAAATAAATAGATACAATTTGAATAAAAAATAAATTAAATTAAAATGAAATAAAATAGAAAATTAAATAAAATCAACATAAAAAAAAAAAAATACAATAATAAAAAAGTTCAATTAAATAAAATAAATAAATAAATAAATAAATAAATAAGATGTAAATAAAAATTTAATAAAATAAAAATTAAATAAAATAAACATAAAAATTAATAAATAAAAAATACAGTTTAAATAAAAAAATTTTTTTTTAATTAAATAAAAATTTAATAAATTAAAAAAATAAAAATAATAAATAAATAAAATGTAAATAAAAATTAAATAAAATAAATATAAAAGTAAATTAAAAATTAAATAAAATAAATAAATACAATTTAAATTAAAAAATAAATTAATTTAAAATTAAATTAAATATACAATTAAATAAAATAAACATTAAAAAATTAAATAATAAATAAATAAAAAATACAATTTAAATAAAAAAATAAAAATGTTTAATTAAATTCAAATTAAACAGTAATAAAAATAAATAACATTGAAATAAAATAAAAAATGTAAGTAAATAAACATTAAAAACAAATAAATAAAAAAAAGTAATTTTAACCGATTATTGAAATCACAAAGCACGCATGGAAAACTTGACCAAAACCTCCTCATGAAGAGCTAATCCTGTTCTAGATCTTACGACTGTTTGTGAACGACTGACTTCTGTCAGTTTCTGTCAATTCCCAGGTGAAATCTGTCGAGTTATGTCAGCGATTGCTTTGACCTTCGATGTGCGATTCTCCACTTAAGAGGTGCGATTCTAGTTTCTCTTCTTGTTTTGAGTTATAACGTTTCCTCTCGGGCCCTCGGCTCACCTCGACTCTCTCAGAGGGCTTAAGACTCAGTATGTGACCAGGCCTGAGTGACATCATGCATATCGAATGGCGGCGGGAACGCTATCGGACTCCAAACCATGTGATGTGGCCCCGATCGTAGCGGGCCGACCTGGAGGGCAGCAGTTGTTTGCGGGTCTAACGAGCAGCACTGAGAGAGAGGTGCTGAAGACACACACCGATATCCGATCCGCCTGCCATAAATCACACCGCCCAAGTCCATTTCAGCATGGAGGCCCTTGGGGGCCAAACATTTACACTCAGTGAAAGTCTGTTTGGGAGTTTAACAGGACAATCCCATCTCTAAATCCCAGTCTGACATTTGCTGGACTTCCTGTTGCTGTTAATGTGCGACATGGCAGTCAAATAAAAGTAATTAACCAATCGAATCCTTTTCCAGTAGGGAAAGCTCGGCACTTTAGAGTTGCCATCACAGATTTATATACAAATGCACTGCAAAAATATAAGTATCCTATGAAAATATCTAAGTTTCATTTCAGGTTTATGCTTAAAACAAGAAAAAACTTTGCCAGTTAAAGTTAGACCTTATTTTAAAGGTTGTTTTTGATATTTTACTTTACCTGTTTCCTGGTCCGTGTCTTTCCTGTTCGAAGCTTGATGTACCGGGCTATTAGCTCGTTCCGTCCTGAAAAAAAGAACGAGAAAAGAAGTTTAGAGTTAACATAAAATTGTACTTCAGTAATGTGAAGTATTTCTCAGAGAATCACTGAACCAGGTTCTTTAACTGAATGTGCCTTGATGAATCATTCACTATAAGACACTCACACACTCACACACACACACACACACACACACACACACACACACACACACACACACACACACACACACACACACGTTGGGTTTTCATGTTTTATGGGGACTTTCCATAAGCGTAATGGTTTTTATCACACACACACACCCATCACATACACACACACACACACTGCCCCTGCCCCTAAACCTACCCATCACACACACACACACACACACACACACACACACACACACACACACACACACACACACACACACACACACACACACACACACACACACACTGCCCCTGCCCCTAAACCTACCCATCACAGGAGACATTCTGCATTTTTACATTGTCAAAAAACATCACTGAGTCTGATTTATAAGATGTTTTCCTCATGGGGACCTAAAAATGTCCCCACAAGGATGAGGATTTCAGATATTGCCATCTTTGTGGGGACATTTTGTCCCCATAATGTAGGGATTACCAGTCCACACACACACACACACACACACACACACACACACACACACACACACACACACACACACACACACACACACACACACACACACACACACTCTCTCTCTCACACACACACACAAATAAATAAATACATTTCCATGCATGCTTCATGAATTTGATAACAAAATTGGTTACATTTTTAATTTAAATGTTGTTTAATATTATTTGAATTATTGTTATTTTTTATACAGCAATATAAAGTATAATATACATCGATCAGGCATAACATTGTGAAGTGAATAACACTGATGAACTCTTCATCACGGCTGTTAGTGGGTGGGATATATATTAGGCAGCAAGTGGATGTGCGGAACAAACAAGTCCGATCCACGGAGGCCCCACCTCGCAACTTACAGGACTTAAAGGATCTGCTGCTAACATCTTGGTGCCAGATACCACAGCACAGCTTCAGGGGTCTAGTGGAGTCCATGCCTCGACGGGTCAGCAAAAGGGGGACTAACACAATATCAGGTCATAATGTTATACCCGATCGCACATTATACATTAAATAAATAACAAAAAATGACAAATATTCTACTTTTGTTAATATGAGTGGCTCGAGTGAGCGAAATTGATCCGACACTAGACAAGATCTCAACATAATTGCATTGGTAAATGTGAAAGAACACAGTGATGCAAAATCACATGTTCATCTTTTTTCGAGGTGATGCTTTTACGGGTCACGCTGGATGAGAACGTATAGGCACAGTCTCAACACACACTACGAGAAGCAGCAGCTGGTCTGTGTGTCAATGTTTATAGAATATGCCTTTACGCCTCCCATAAATCTCAGCGCTCGTCCGTCCCGCAGGACTCCGGTTACTAGTACTACAATATACAAGGGTACAGAACCAATCAAATGTGTAAAACGTCAGAGAAATTATCTCGTGTTTTTAACTTCAAGAGACTCTTTAACTTTCTCAAAGTTTCGTGTGAGACCTCACTTTCAGCAACAAGTTGGTCTTCTATGATGTTGTTTACAGCAAAGTTGACAAAAAGCAACTCCCTAGCAACCACCCAGAACTCCCTAGCAACTGGATAGTTTCGTATAAACGCATCTAGAACACCCTGCCACATATCAATGCACTAAAACGCACTAAAAACACAATTGCACCAACATGACAACGACCTCATATTTACTTCGGCAAATGCAAAAATGCATTATTACTTCATTTTGTTTGTTGAAATAACTTGACGTGATTTAATGCACCACTTCCGAATCTTCAGCGCTACGACAAAACTTCCCATGTCTAAATGGGATATGACAAAAACACAAACACAGCAAAGGTTGTCCTCACAGGCAAAAACAGCAAACAACACGTCAAGTGTCGTCCGACTCTTCATCTGGTTCTTTTTAGTGAATTCAAAACATATGCAATATCTCTGATTTGTGAACTAATGAGTCTTATTAGGGATGCACAATATATATCGCCACCATAACGGTATCGGCCGATGTATGTTAATTTTAATGTTACCGTTATCGTCTGATTAGAAAAATTGGCCGATGTATTAAAGCCGATAAATAATGAATTATTTCATTACAACAATTGATTCTTCAGACCCGGTTCTTTTTAGTGAATCAAAAACATACAGAGGGTCTAGTCCGAGTCAAGAACAATTGACTCTTCGACCCGGTTCTTTTTAATGAATCACGAACAATTGACTCTTCGACCTGGTTCTTTTTAGTGAATCATAAATGAATGACTCTACGATTGATCCTTTTGACCCGGTTCTTTTTAGTGAATCATGAATTATTGACTCTACGATTGATCCTTTTGACCCGGTTCTTTTTAGTGAATCATGAATGATTGACTCTACGATTGACTCTTTGGACCCGGTTCTTTTTTAGTGAATCATGAATGATTGACTCTACGATTGACTCTTTGGACCCGGTTCTTTTAGTGAATCCCGAATGATTGACTCTTCAGACCCGGATCTTTTAGTGAATCACGAACGACTGACTCTGCAGACCTGGTTCTTTTACTGAATCACGAACGACTGACTCTGCAGACCCGGTTCATTTTAGCGAATCACGAACGATTGACTCTTCGCACCCGGTTCATTTTAGTGAATCAAAAATATACTTGTGTAGTCTGAGTCACAAACAATGTAGTTAAAAATACACATATACAAACGGTTTTTTTTTTGTAGTAAAAGAATATTCCTAAATATAACAGAACAGAAACTAAGCACACTAAAATAAAAAAAATTGAGTTGAGTTATGTATTAGGTCCATGTGAGGGGTCATTGTGTTCACAGGGGCGGAGCTACAGAGAAGTCAATCATATCAACTCCACTAGAGAGAAAACAGTCACCTGAACCCTTCACACACACACACACACACACACACACACACACACACACACACACACACACACACACACACACACACACTGTCCACCATGAGGGTCCGAAACAAAGTTCATGTCATGCAAAAGTACAGCAGCTCCCACAACGACCTCATAAATCCATAACCTCCCACTCAACCTCTCTCTCTCTCTTTCTCCTCCTCCTCCTCCTCCTCTTCACATTCCAGTCATTCCTGATCTGTGAGTCCTTCAGCGTCTGCCCAGCTCCAATAAACAACTAACACACACAAGCACATTATTACAGGACTTGTGCACACTAGACAAACCTGACGGAAACCATCAAATCTCACGCTTTAAATAAAGGCTCCAAAAGGGTGTTTTCACTGTGAGGCCACCATGTGGTTCCCCAATAGGGATGAGCGATATGGACTTAAAAATTTATCCCGATATTTTCTAGTATTTATTGTGATAACGATATCAATGAAGATAAATGTAGTATCATTCCCCATGTTTTTGGATACAAGTGAGAGCTGCATGCATTCTTGAGAGACTCAGAAAAACAAACAATGATCTAAAGTAAAACATACATGTCATCAAATAGGCTCCTATAATACATAAAATTAAATATGTATATATATATATATATATATATATATATATATATATATATATATATATATATATATATATATATATATATATATATATATATATATATATATATATATATATATATGTGTATATATATATATATATATATATATGTGTATATATATATATATATATATATATATGTATATATATATATATATATATATATATATATATATATATATATATATATATATATATATATATATATATATATATATATATATATATATATATATATATATATATATATATGTGTATATATATATATATATATATATATGTGTATATATATATATATATATATATATATATGTATATATATATATATATATATATATATATATATATATATATATATATATATATATATATATATATATATATATATATATATATATATATATATATATATATATATATATATATATATATATATATATATAAATTCGGACACACTTTATATTAGGTGGCCTTAACTACTATGTACTAACATTTAAATTAATAATTTGATACAATGCACCTATTGTGTACATACATGTTTTTACATTGTACTTACATTTTAAAAATGACCTGCATGTAATTACATCTGTAATTAATTTCTGTAGTTACAGTTATAATTACACTGTTGACACTTCCCTTACACCTAACCCTACCCTTAAACTTACCCACACCACCACACCTGTCCCTAACCCTACCCTTATCCCACCTCAATATCAGCAAAGGGGTTTGCAAAACAATATGAATACAATAAGTACATTGTACTTATTATTTTATGTAAGTACATAGTAGTTAAGGCCACCTAATATAAAGTGGGATCATAAATTCCACACCAGCCTTTTCAGAAATGGAAAAGTTGCAGCTATAATTGTCTTCTGTAAAAGTGCAGGTAATGTTTAAATAGTGAAACTGTGCTGAAAAACATCACACAATACAAACAATAATAATTCAAATCAATCACAAGTTTTAAATGTAAACCGATTCTGTATTTATTCATACACTAAAAATAGCAGAAACAGCAAAAGTAATAATCCCAAAAAGGTCTTCATATTACTAAAAAGTTGAAAATAATGATTTAATGATAGAACTTCAGTAATTTGACTTAATAATACCACAAATTCTTCTACTAATAAAAATAAACTGCACTAAGGAATAATGAGCTTCTGGGTTCATGAATATTAATCACGTTGTCAGCGCTCATTCAAACTGATTTGCTGAAATCAAAACAGGCACATTAATAGGTGAACGCCAGCCAATGAGATTCCCGTTTGTGCATTTGTTTCTTCCTGTTCATAAACGGCTGAATAAATCCGAATAAACGCCATTATTTTACAGGAAAATACAACAAAGAACCTTTTGTCCAATGTAAAGGTTCTGTAGATATTAAATAGAAACAGAGAAGCTTTATTTTTTTAGACTCTCAGCAAATGGAGACTGTTGGTGAAGTCTCCTGCTTCTCAGATGTTTCTCCTGAAAAAAGTCCCTCTCATTGCCTCATTCTGCAGCGTCAGTTTCTCGAACATCTGGCAGCGGCAGACAGAGAGCGGGCACATCTGTGCGGCAGACGGTCTCCTGAGGGTCAGCGGAGGGCACACTTAGGGTTCACCAATGTGTGTTCAGAGCGAGATTTCACTGCGGGATCTCAAAGAGAGGACATGATGAGCCAGGAAACTCACAGAGAGACTGACATTCTGCAGAGTATATCCTGCAAATGTATGTAAATAAAAGACTAAATAAAATAAAACAACAGCAGAATATATAGAACATAAATATAGTTAAAATGTAGTTATCTTCGGTAAAAAAAAAATTTGTGAAATTGTTTTTTTTTTGCGTTATCGAAAAGGGATGACATTTGGTGACTGTTGTCACACTATGTGAACACACAAAAAGATCATGATTCGGATTTGTTAAAGGGTCAGAAAAAAAATTCACACTTGGCTCCTTTGCGCTCAGAAATGACAGACATAGGAAAGGAACTGGAAATACTAGGGATGCTCCGATCGATCGGCATCGGGCGATAATCATATTTTATGACTTGATCGGTACTCACTAAACTTGGCCGATCTCACGAACTGATCGCAATTTGATGACGTCAGCGCATTAGGGCGTACAAGACTTGTGGGCAGTGTTGCCACAGTTACTTTGAAAAGTAATCGGATTACTGATTACTAATTACTCCTTTAAAAAGTAACTTAGTTACTTTACAGATTACTTGATTTTAAAAGTAACTAAGTTAGATTACAAGTTACTTTATTAGTTACATTCATCAGTTGCCGACAACACCTCTGCAGCCGCAACAGAGAAATGACAGCCGTTTTTGCCAACACTTTATTGGAAGTGCATTTTTAACAGTAACGTCAACAATGTATCTCCTGAAATTGTATCTCCCAAAAAAATCTTTTGACTAAATTTATAAAATGTTAATGAAAAGGTACAAATTACTTTGTGTTCTTATTAAATACATTTATGAAAAACAATTTATATTTAATTTTTAATTTATATTTATATATGAATGTAAATAATTATATGGGCCTACACAAATAATATACAATTACAAGATTTATAGTTTATTGTAAACGTAATGTGCAGCTCTGTAAAGGGACAACAAATATATGATAGATACATGAGAACAAGATATTTTTTAATAATCTTTAAGTGCACAAAACTATGAAAATATATGAAACGCTTCAAAACAGAGCGGCAACAAAGCGCTTATGCGCATCCCGGGTGCAGAATGATGCGCTTAAAGCAACATGGAATCAGTGTGTGCAGTGCAGCGCGAGTGAACATTGAAAAGTTCACGGCATAAAGAGAAGATGAGCGTTGAGCGCACAAATCCAAGTCTACTATGTAGCCTATATCGGTCGAAACATTCACTTATTATTTAGCAAGTGACTGCCTGTCTTGAGTTTTGTCGACAGACGGAGGCGGCACGAAATTTGACGGAGGCGGCACGAAATTTGACGGAGGCGGCCACCTCGTAATTCTCTATGCAGGAAAAACCCTGCTGAGACTAAACAAGAAAGCAAAAATATATATTTTTACTAAGGAAAATGACAAAAATAGTAACTCACAGTGACTTGGATAAATTACTTTAATCTGATTACTGGTTTGGAAATAGTAACGCATTAGATTACTCGTTAATGGAAAAAAGTAGTCAGATTAGAGTAACGCGTTACTGGCATCATTGCTCGTGGTAGTAGCAAAATATTCAAACGAGAGCTTTGAAGGCCGAAGTGGAGAAGGGTCACAGTCATTCGCTGAGTCCCAATTCGCATACTATCCGTACTAAATAGTATTCGAAAAATGAATTAGTATGTCCCAAATCGTAGTATGTTGAAAAGAGTATTCCAAAGATTCCCGGATGGTCTACTATTTCCAGTCAGAATCCGAAGTGCAGATCGATGCACACGCTAACATATTGCCCACAACCCATTGCGAGAACTACAAACGCGGATAAAAAGTGTTAAAAAACTTCAAACATGACGGTTACGCGAGTCTGACGGTTAAGTAGAGAGGGTTAGATAAAGGGGTTTGAGTGAGCAATTATCAGTATTTAACCTGACGAAAAGATATTTATTCAATGTTACATTGTATTTCACCTGCAGCCGCATTGAGAACTTTTGTAATGATACGTTTGGCCATCCCAGCTAACACACGACGTAACAGTTACGTAATTTATTCGTACTTTTTGGTAATTTCATGAATTACCAACTGACGTTGTATGTCTGTAATTTCCTTACCATAAAATGACCTCACAACGTTGTCAGTACGATCTCTGGACGTTACAAGATTACTTTCCTGAATCATTTGAAATTTCAACTAGCAAATGGTACGTTGCTAGCATAGCATATACATTATGTTTATAATGCTGAGCACAGAGCATCTTGAATGCTTTCATTCAAGTTCCGCTGTATGTCCTATGTTTTTGTTTAATAATTTGGGTGTGTTTTATTGTTCGTTTTTGTGTTTTTCAAAATAAATTAAATGAAGTCACTTTGCATTCGTCATTCACAGCTATTGAAATAGCCTTTAAATTAGTTTGGGCAAATGAGGACATAAATTAGGATAAACCACAGCACGTCCGCCTATTGAAAAATAAATAATTATAAAAATTACCAACTGATTACCAACACACAACTATTGGTCCGTGACGTTGCCACTACGTTGAAGTTACTAACTGGCAACGTTACAAAGTTACGTTGTGACAACGTATCCGGGAATTTCACTTTTCCAGTTGCCACAACGTAACTAGTTACGTCACCACCACGAAAGTTTAGTCAGCAGATTACGTTGCAGCTACGTAACAGTCACGTATTTGTGTTAGCTGGGATTAACTTTGCAAACACATGAGTGGAGTCTCTGCATTAAAGACACACGAATGGCAGATCAGATCAACTACTACATTTCTCTCCGATACGGTAGGAAATTAAATTGAATGTGGAGGATTTGAACTGTGACGATGATTGACAGGGCAGTTTAAACGGTGACGGGACGCACGTAACAGAGTCCGTTAAAGATGACGAAGTAGTGTGTCCCAAAGCTTGCATACTTTTCTGCTACACACTCAAAAGTATGTACTTTTTCTTCACAAAAAGAGTACACACTTTTAGGACGTAGTATAAGTAGGCGAATTGGGACGCAGCAATTGTCATCGGCGGTGTGGAATTACTGACGTTTCGAGAAACAGTGGAAAATTAGCTATTTGCCGTGTATGTTCCAAAGAAATCTTGCGTGCAGGAGCATTGTATTGGACAATGTTTAAGTTACATCAGACTTCTCCATTTTAGGAGATTAAATGTTTATTTTGTCCTCAACATTTTACTATTGGACAATGTTTACCACTAGAACCGCCACGGGGTAAAATTTACCCATGGCTGTTTTTAAAATGTACAATAAAATATCCAAGTCTCCCAGTCACTGACTTTTACTAAAACTGTGTTATTTACAATCCCCTGTTGGTAAATATGGTTTAGATAAAACCAGATTTAAAAACGGGGCATTTATACCTATAAGCACCAGCGGGTCAAATTTACCCCTATATAATTACTCTATTTTCGTGCTGTGTTTGAGCAACGCATCGGCTTACTGTAAACAGTCACACAACGCACGGTCAAATAAAGATGTTTTAGCCTATTTATAAATGTTCAAACTTTGGATTAATTATACATTTTTGTTTTGCAATTTTGTATTGAGTATTGTTTGCTACTGTGTTGCTATTTATTCAAGTCTGGCAGTTTCCTGAAAAAAATTAATCTGATATGATGGAATGAATAAAACAATTTTCAGGATTATTGGTGTTGTTCTCTTATTCAAATTATAAATTATATAACTATACAAATGAATAATTAATTAGGTCAAACTGTGCTCTTGAATTCATATATTATCCTTATCGTAAGTTGTCATGCATCTTATGCAGTGCAGTGGATTATTATAATCGCTCTTTATTGTCTATTTAGGGTATTTTAGTAATTTAAATAACATGGGGTATCTTAATATGGGATTAATGACATTTTATTATAATATTACACCACCCAAATATGTATTTATTTCCATCTAATTCTCGTCGTCATTGCAGGCTGGTTTAGCCTATAGTCACCAAAAAGTGATTAGTGTAACCTGCTTAAAATAGCATAAAACAACAGGACCAAAGTTGATGACTAAAAATAATCATTTCATGACTGGCATAATACAGTGACATATTACATTTTTTAGCCGTATCAATACAGTAATAATCTGCATGGGTAAATTTTCCCCGCTGGCAGTTTTAGGTGTACAGCGATCCCTGGCGGTTCTAGTGTTAAATAAACCTTGTGGGCTGCATCAGACTGCGCCATTTTGTTTTCTTATATTAAGTATCCTGATATTCATAGTGTTATGCAGAAACTCCATTTTAAAGGCATATAAAAATGTTCACTGTATAAAGAATACTTTTTGTGATTATTTAGTACCCTGTTAAAACAATAGTTACATTACATTACATAATTACCATAAAAATGTAACAAAAAATATAATAAAGGCAACATCTATAGTATTTTTTTATCTGAAAAAATGTTAACAGTGACCAGAGAGCTTAAAATCTGTATCGGTATCGGCTGCAAAAATCCTGATCGGAGCATCCCTTAGAAATACGGAAAAATACGAAAAGTCAGAGAATCTTTTAGTGGTAATCAGCCACTGTGCAGATAAAAAAGAGCACAGGTTATGCTCTAAAATATCACATCCACCCCCCTCCACACACACACACACACCACACACACAGAGCAAGTTTTTGCAAATGAATCAATAATTCAGCTGCGATGCAGTAAAAAAACAAACAGCAAAGAAGCACCCTCTTTGTTGTGTGTTCCCGGGGGCGGGTTTATGTAAATTTTAGGGTTAGTGATGTCACTAACCCGTGAATAAGCTCATTGTAGTCCCTACCAGCCGTTTGTTGTAGTTCTTAAAAATCAGTTTCTTTAAAAGCAAATATCTCCCTTTGAACTTTGAGCGCTGTTACTTTGCAGATGTTGTTTATGCTCAAGCAGCAACATTACACACTCACTAAAGTTTAAAAAGTGAAATCAACCACCCCTTTAAGAGTGAAAGCCGAGTTGGCCGGTGTGAGAAACACCCGAGTGTCCCGCCCTGATGACCTCTGAGGGGCCGCGACCCCACTGTGACCTTAGCAAAACAAAGAGAGGGAGTGATCTTCAGCAGACCAGCACAACACACACTGACTCATTAGAGCACTCGCAGACCTCAGACATAAACCAAACTCTAACGTGCCTGTGAAAAATCAAGCCTGTGTGAGGGACGGGTGGCTTTTTCCATCCGTTTGACACGAGGCAGCTAATGAACATCTCAATACACACACACACTCCTGCACTGTAGACACGAATAACTGGGCAAAACTCAAACAAAAAAAAGTTGATTTATTTAAACGCTGACTTTGCATCCTCACGAACACACGACTTGTAAGTCAAAATGCACAAATGTTGTCTACATGTGAGACTCCCACAGCTGGGATTTCTCATTCCTCCACAAAAGTGTCCATTAAACGACAAGTCCTGCTTTTTTTAAACAACTTCTGAACAGGTGGAGAAGTGCTCCATTATGCGACGGGATGCTTGGGAGCCAATAAACCATGGCAAATGTATTTCCTTTCAGCGGCTGTGTGTAATTTTACGGGTCGGGAGAGTGAATGCATTACGGTACAGTGGCGACCAAAGCCAAGAAATGTTTTCTTTGGCAAAGCCTGTTGAGTTTTCAGCCGGCACACCAAAAACCAAACAAGCTGGATAATAACTCTGATGTGTAACAGCCAGCGAGTGTCCGTGCAAATACGCCACAAACATCAATATAGAAGAAGGGATTTTATAAAACCTCTGGAAAAGGGTCACGAGTGCATTGTGGGCATTCTCGTCATTCTTTCCCCACTCCATGCTGTAGATTGTCGCTATTTGCGTGATTATCTGAAATTGCTGGGGCCAAATGCAGCCATGAAAAGCTCTATCTGATTGTGGCAAACACTGCTGGGTTGAGGTTTCTCTTATAGCTCGAGACGTTATAAAACTTTCAGTCTGCTTCCTGACCTCAGGAACACTGGGAACAGGCCGGTTTCCTAACTGATAGAGGCGCAGAAACGTATATATCGTGTCGGACTAACATTTTACAGCCTTCTTTGAATCTTTCAGATTTAACCCTGCAACATCTTAAACCTTGTTTAGCAACAGACAACCAATCAAAAACTGCAGCAGAGTTAATCTCATTAAATATTCATGAGTCTGTAGTTGCTTTAGGGAAGATGAATGATTCAGAGTCAGCTTTTATCAATTAAATAAATAGTTCATTAATAATTTCTCATTCTAAACCTGCACGACTTTCTTTCTCTCATGGAAAACAAAAAAAGAGATTTTTAAGAATCATTATCTATGTCCATGCAAATACGTTTTAAAACATAAATGGGTTAAACTATGGATTTATGTTTTCAATTACAAAAAAATGATTGATTAATTTATTTTATAGATTCATTTAATAGAGATTTATTTATTTTCATTTATATTTTTAATTTGTAGTATTTTCATAAATACATTTGTTAAAGCTTGGTTTATTGAAAAAAATATTTTATAAAATATATATTACAAATAAAAAATAATTAATGCATACATCAATACAATTAATAATAATAATACAATTTTTAATTTATATATATATATATACACTGTATATACAGTATATATTTTATTTATTGTGTGTGTGTGTGTATATATATATATATATATATATATATATATATATATATATATATATATATATATATATATATATATATATATATATATATATATATATATATATATATATATATATAATTTATTACAAATAATCAAAATTCAAAATTAACAACTGTTAAGTTTGGTTTATTAAAAAGTATAACATATATATATGTGTGTGTGTGTGTGTGTGTGTGTGTGTGTGTGTGTGTGTGTGTAAAAAATAAAATTAATAATAATAATAAAATAACATTTATATAGTATATAACATATAAATATACTATATATATTTTTAATTGATTACAATGTAATAAAATTAATTAAAATTAAAATTTAACAATAAAATTGTAGTCATACGATGGCTTTGTGTGAGGAACAGTTCCAAATTTGAAGGATTTGAATGCCATGAGCCATGAGTAACTAATGTAAATTTTCATTTTTGGTGTGAACTATCCCGTTCACAGCTTGACCGGTTGAGAGGTGATGAGTATTGATGGATACGCATGATAGTGAGCTGGGCTGATAGTGGCTGATGCTGAGCTCAATGTAATCCCCGTGTTAACACCATCAGGAGGAGAGAGAGGCCTGTCTCTCTCTCTCTCTCTCTCTCTCTCTCTGTCTCTCTGTCTCTCCCCATGTGCTGTAAATCCAGTCATGTCTGTGTGCTTGAGGAGAGGCAGCTGGAGGTGAACTGAAAGGCAACACACACACAAACTCACTCAACAGGGTCACAAGTGGGGGCCACAGAAACAGGTGCAAACCGCAATGCTCTGTCACCCCCTCTTTGTGTTTATTTGTCCCTCTCCGTCGCACATGCTCAAAGGGTAAACGTCCATTCTCGTGTCGGGTTACATCCTCTCTGCCTTGAACTCGGGGCTCTGGACGCCCATGGCGTGCCATTCCGGACGCGCTTTGCCGCTCCCAAACTACCGGCCCCAACCCTCGGGTCGATAGATCCACCCCAGATGCCCCCTTTTGCCCCCTGTGACCCTCCCTCACCACCTCTGCAGTGATATTGACACGGCTTTATGAAGCTACAGCTGATCAGAAGATGACAGACACACACATCCTCTCGCTTTCATTCTCATCCAGCGTTCGGTCCAAATCAAGCTGCACCAACCCATCATCGGGTCATTTCCTGCCATCAACAGGTCTGCATCAGACAGACAGACATTTATAGTAAAAACACACATTGGCTATAGGCTATTTATAGCGATGCATATACAGACTAGAGCCGCACAACTTATCGAAACAAATACATTCAAAAGTTAGTAAGTTAGATAAGTCAGTGAATAACTTTCGGTGGAAGTAAGCAAGTATCTGAATGCTCTGGAAATTGAAAGGAAATACAAAAATATTTGATTTTTATATGGTATATAGTAACTATATACCATATATAGTAAATAATACATATTTGTATAATGGACAAGCAACAAAAAAAAAATTAGTTTTTTCAGAAAGGAATATAAAATATAAAAATAATAAGGTCAATCTGACTGTGCAATATTACTTCGATCAAGCGGTCAAGCTGTTTTTTTGCTTGTCCAACCAACCAACCAACCAGTCAATCATCCAACCCAATCAACAAACCAGTCGACCCAATAAATCAACCCAATCAACTAAATCAACCAGTCAATCAACCAACCAACCAACCAACCAACCCAATAAACCAACCAATCAACCAACCCAATAAACCAACCAATCAACCCAACCAACCAACCCAATCAACCATCAGACCAACCAACCCAATCAATCAACCAACCAACCAATCCATCCATCAACCCAACCAACCAACCCAACCAACCAGTCAATCATCCAACCCAATCAACAAACCAGTCAACCCAATCAATCAACCCAATCAACTAAAACAACCAGTCAATCAACCAACCAACCAACCAACCCAACCAACCAATCAACCCAACCAACCAACCCAACAAACCCAATCAACCAACCCAATCAACTAAATCAACCAGTCAATCAACCAACCAACCAATCAACCCAACCAACCAACCCAATCAACCAACCAATCCACCAACCAATCAACCCAATCAACCAACCCAACCAACCCAATCAACCAACCAACCAACCCAACCAACCATCAGACCAATCAATCAACCCAACCAACCATTAGACCAATCAATCAATCAATCAATCAATCAATCAATCCAACCAAATTATCCAACCAATCAACCAACCCAACCAACCCAACCAATCAACCAACCCAATCAACCAACCAATCAGCCCAACCATCAGACCAACCAACCCAATCAACCAACCAACCCAATCAATCAACCAACCCAATCAATCAACCAACCCAACCAACCATTAGACCAATCAATCAATCAATCAATCAATCAATCAATCAATCAATCCAACCAAATTATCCAACCAACCAACCAATCAACCCAACCAACCCAACCAATCAACCAACCCAATCAACCAACCAATCAGCCCAACCATCAGACCAACCAACCCAATCAACAAACCAACCCAATCAATCAACCAACCAACCCAATTAACCAACCAATCAACCCAACCAACACACCCAATCAATCAACCAACCAATCAACCCAACCAACCCAATCAACCAAGCAACCAACCAATCAACCCAATCAACCAACCCAATCAATCAACCCAATCAACCAACCCAATCAACCAACACACCCAATCAATCAACCAATCAACCCAATCAACCCAATCAATCAACCCAACCAACCATCAGACCAACCAACCCAATAAACCAACCCAATCAACCAATCAACAAACCCAATCAACCAATCAATCAACCAAACCAATCAATCAACCAATCAATCAACCAAACCAATCAATCAACCCAATCAACCAAACCAATCAATCAACCAATCAATCAACCAAACCAATCAATCAACCCAATCAACCAAACCAATCAATCAACCAATCAACAAACCCAATCAACCAACCAACCAATCAGTATTGGTGCAGAAATCTCATTGAAATCCCTGATTGGCTGCAAAAGAAAATGCAGAGAGGCAAAAGGGGAGGGGCATACCGTACATCTTGCCCTCATCGGAGAGAATGATCTTGCGTCGACCACAGGGCGGATAGATGGCCAGCGCCTCTTGAAAGCTCTGCTCAATATCCGGACTCCACACGCCCTCCGCATCGTTCTCCAGAGGCTTATCCAATCCCTCGCTCAGCTCCTCGCTAGCGCCCCCTGGAGAGGACGCTGATACCCACTCGGACGACAGGATGGTGGTGGGAGAGAGCAAAACACCCTAGTGGATACTGACGGGCGGAGGAGGCTCTGTGGCGGGTAAATGCGGGCTTTCCCAGATCTGGAACAGGGCAGAAGCTCAATCCTACAAAGAGAACACGTTTAGTTAGAGTTGCATTAGAGCTCAAATCTAAAAGGATGTAGTAGATATGAAAATACAATAAAAGCAATGTAAATACAATTAAAATATAGCTGCAATCAGCAATTACGTGTATTAGACGGTTGAGCGCATTGGTCATTTTAAAGAGTTCAATCCTGTTATTTACATTAGTCTGGTTTTTGATTAGAAGTTATCTGCTTTTTTACATAATCATGAATATTTAATTAACGATTTGATTGACAGCAGTGGAACTTGAGGCAAAGTTGTTCAGAATGAAGAGATCTAATATATGATATGTATATCATGTGAATGTGCGAAACTTTGCGTAATATACAATCGTTTACATACTCCAGTGGCCGATTTCTTTCATGAGTCAAACAGGTCCACCAAGTTTCGTTCCGATCAGCCTCCGTTAACCTTGTCTAATAGGTGCTCAAACTTCATTGGCCGATGGCGGCCATGTTTTTCGAGACACACAAATGCCCTCATAAACAGTCATGGCACCTTTGGACAACTCATTGGATAAAGACAGTGCATGCTAATTTTCAAGTTACTCACACAAGCGGTTGTTTTAGCTTTTTTCATGTTTTGCTCCTGTTTTAGCACCACCAAGTGGTTGATTGAGCTCATACACACGTGTACCAAGTTTGGTGAAAATGTTTCATTCTGTTCAAGAGTTATAGCCATTTTAGTAAGAGTGGCCCCGCCCACATCGAACATTTTGTCGCCCCTTAGCGACCGTGAAT
>JARQWZ010002627.1:212500-214834 GCA_033150135.1 Gobio occitaniae
ATGTGTTAGTATTTAACAAAAATACAAAACAATATTACTTTCAAGTTTCTACTCGCGATAATGCGCGCAATAATTCCCGCCACACGCGCTCCTGCTGAGCGCCCGCGCGCTTGTGACGCGATTAAAGTTCCTCGGAAAGTTTCCGGCCGTTGCGCAGGAAGTCGAGCAGAAAAAAAAGAACGCGGAATTCGCTACAAAATTCCAACAATTCCTAACATTCCATTGTTACATCACATTTCGTCATCATGTGTCAGAATAACCACGAGCTCGCTGTGAGAGAGGAAGATCTCCACAGCTCTACGAGTTATTTTACTTCACTAAACACTTAGTTTTTCAAAATAATTATGCAAACAAATGTCACTATGAATTACGTACTGTAAATAAATAAATAAAACACTTACCTGTCCGCGGCAACAGTGGGGCAAATGAACTGTTTTGGGGGTAAAATCTGCCTGAGTGACTGGAAGCGCGCGAGGAAGGCTGGAATTTCAGGAATTGGCTGCAGTATAAACGTGAGGAGCGGACAGGAGGAGGAGGAGGAGGGAGGGAGAGAGGGGAGGGAGAGAGGGAGGTGTGAGGGGAGGTCCCCGGGTCGAAAAGGAAAAAGGAGCAGCCTTGGTGTGGAGAGAAAAAGGAAATAAGCCTGGATCCAGAGGGATTCACATTTTTTCTGGTCAGTGTGAGAAACTGCACTGTCCTAAAAGTCACAGAAAAGTGTCTTTGAAAAAAAAAAAAAAAAAAACTCACACTTTCTTTATGTTAAATAGTATATATAACATATTAAGAAATGTTTCAAATCCTCATATTATAATGATTTCTGAAGGATCGTGTGACACTGAAGACTGGAGGAATGATGCTTTGATCACAGGAATACATTACACTTCACTATATATTCATATAGAAAATAATATTTCACATTTATACTGTTTTTACTGTATTTCTGATGCAATAAATGCAGCCGTGGTGAAAAGAACAAAAATCTTACAGACCCCAAACTTTTGATCAGTTGTGTGTGTGTGTGTGTGTGATGGGTAGGTTTAGGGGCAGTGTGTGTGTGTGTGTGTGTGTGTGTGTGTGTGATGGGTAGGTTTAGGGGCAGGGGCAGTGTAAGGGGATAGAAAATACGGTTTGTACGGTATAAAAACCATTACGCCTATGGAATGTCCTCACATTTCACAAAAACAAACATGTGTGTGTGTGTGTGTTTGTGTGTGTGAATAACTGTTTTTGTTACTTTTGGTACTACATGATTTACCTCGGAGTACCATGTACACTGTAAAAAAAAATATTGCTCGGTTTAACTTAAAAAAAAGTAAGTTACCCGACTGCCCTTAAAATGTTGAGTTCGTTGAAATTAAACATTTGAGTTAATACAAAAAAGGAGATTGGTTTAATAAACAGAAACTCAAAATATTATGATATCTGAAGCACATTAATAATCTAAGTTGATTTGACAAATTGTGATAAATCATGAAAATAGTGCTATATATTAATATTAACGAACTACATGTACTTACTATAGGGTTATGGTTTGGTTGAGGGTTAGTTGCATGTAATTATGCACAATTTTCTGTTATTACACATGAAATATATGTAACAAGGACACTGTAAAATAAAGTGTTACCATATTTGTGGCACATGCATAACTCTTTAACACATTTTTAAGGGTGAACATACAGTATCATGGTACAAAAATGGTGCTTTCAAATTATTGCCATATTCATATAGCAATTTATTTACATGCTACTCCAGGGAATTATCATTATACAATAAAATGCCCATGGAAATACTGTTTGTTTGGTCGGACAGTCCACACTTTTCCTGGTGTTGAGGCAATGTCAACAGCTTGCCTGTGTTTTGAATGGAAAAGATCCGACAGGTTGTGTGTGTTCAACAGGTTCTGGAGCCCTCCACAGGACGCCGACAGAACTGCCCCTGAAACACACTCGCCGTTTCTGAAGGTACATTTAAGACCTTTTTAAAGGGTTAGTTCACCCAAAAATGAAAATAATGTCATTTATTACACACCCTCATGCCGTTCCAGCTCCCGTTAGACCTCCGTTCATCTTCAGACGCAAATGAAGATATTTGTGTTGAAGTCTGAATGCTCAGTGAGCATTCCTCTCTCAAGATCCATTAATGTACTAAAAACAAATTTAAATCTACGTCCATGTGAGTACAGTGGTTCAATATCTAATATTATAAAGCCACGATAATATTTTTAGTGCGCCCAAAAAACACTAAATAACGACTTATATAGTGATAACCGATTTCAAAACAATACTTCATGAGCTTCGAGAGTGTATCGAATCAGCGAGTCGATTCAGTGATTCG
>JARQWZ010002628.1:0-57500 GCA_033150135.1 Gobio occitaniae
CTGCCCTGTCAATCATCGTCACAGTTCAAATCCTCCACATTCAATTTAATTTCCTACCGTATCGGAGAGAAATGTAGTAGCACGTTGGTCTGTCATTCGTGGGTCTTTAATGCAGAGACTCCTCTCATGTGTTTGCAAAGTTAATGGCCAAACGTATCATTACAAAAGTTCTCAAAGCTGCTGCAGGTGAAATATAATGTGGCTAACATTGAATAAATATATTTTCGTCAGATTAAATACTGATAATTGCTCACTCAAGCCCCTTTATCTAATCCTCTCTACTTAACCGTCAGACTCGCGTAACTGTCATGTTTGTAGTTTTTTAACACTTTTTATCCGCGTTTGTAGTTCTAATCTAATCCTCGCCCATCTCGCAATGGGTTGTGGGAAATATCAGCCGTTAGAGTGCGCATCGATCTGCACTTCGAATTCTGACCGGAAATAGTAAACCATCCGGGAATCTTTTTTCAACATACTACGATTTGGGACATACTAATTCTTTTTTCGAATACTATTTAGTACGGATAGTATGCGAATTGGGACGCAGCGTCTGACAGCAGAGGGCGCTGATGGAACAACAGAAATGCAGCCGTTTCCCCGGTAACCCTCGTAAACAAAACAAAATGATGCTCATCACATAACCCAATACTTAATACTTAAAGACTTAAGGCTATTATTAATTTTCAAACTGAAACATTTTATATTTTAATATGGACTACATGCCCTAGATATTGTTTGAATATGTTCTGATTGTTATTCAGTCACACACTTTACAATAAGGCTCTATTATTTAACATTAGTTCATTCATTAACAAACTGACAATGAAAAATACTTCTAAAGCATTTATTAATCTTAGTTAAATGTAAATTTCAGCAAATTAATACGTTAGTCTTTCGATCGGCAGGGGAACTTTCAACAATTTTTCCATAAATTGAACAGGGAAGACAGTCGGCCGAAAGTTTACTTGATAAAGTTTTAAATATGGATATTTTTCTTACACAAACGCATCGATTCGCTTCAGAACGCGTGGAGCAGTTATATGACGGACAGATGCACTTTTTATGGACTTACAAAACAGAGCAACTATGAATCCAATTCTAATGCTTGGATTAGCCTGGACTTTTGTAATACAACTCCGATTTTATTCGTCTGAAAGAAGAGTGTGCACTGAAAGAACACTTGAGAGTGAGTAAATTATGGGCTAATTTCATTTTTGGGTGAACTATCCCTTTAAACTGCAGTTCATAGACTGGCCACTAGAGACAGACTCCAGAAGGAGCAGAATCTCATTGAGCTCATGTTAAAATGCCCAACTTTACAGCAGAAGAACACATGTTTACAGTCTGGGACACATTGTGGTTTTGGTCTAAACGGCTAATTTTGCCCTTCATGACGACTGTGAGGGGGGGAATTTATTTATAACTCATTCGTTTGCATTATATAAAGCCTTAAAGTTCTGCATAATTAAGGGCGTGGCCACTTTGAGTGACAGGTGGATTGCCGTTTGTCTGCTGTCTGTCACCTCAGCTCCGCCCATGTCCCGCCTCTTTGCCCATTTTCTGTTATCCGGGAGTGACGCGCTGCCAAGATGGACCAGCTCGACCCGACTTTACGCTCCAAAACTGCTCTTCAGAATCCTATGGGTGACGTCACGGACACTACTCCCATATTTTTTTACAGTCTATGGTTGAAACACACCCCATAATCACAGCCCAATGGAGCAGATCAGACTCATATTTTGACTAGAACTGAGTATGACGACGTCAGGCTAGATGTAGATTATATGCACTTGTTCATGGAACAAAATTCTTATATTTTCATCCAGAAGAACATGGATTTTGTCCATAAGCAAAGATATCACCCAAATGTTTTAATACTTCAATGTGAAGTCCTGTGTCATCATGAGCTATGAAACGCGTGAAATGTTAAAGGATATAGCGGGAACTATACTCTCATTCTGGCGTAATAATCAACAAACCATGAGTGCAGCGGCGCAGTGATATTACACAGCGCCTGAAAATAGTCAAACTTCCGTCAACATAACCAACGTGACCAACACAGAGAGCGCTGGGGACTATTTCCAGGCGCTGTGTAATATCACTGCGCCGCTTCACTCATGGTTTGTTGATTATTACGCAGGAATGAGAGAATAGTTCCTGCCGTATCGGCCTAGAAAATCACATCTTTTCATTTTCCGTCAGTCTTAGTACACGATATACCTACAGAAGAGTCGAGTTTTAAATAGGAAAAATATCGAAACTCTTTGGTCATTTTTTGAGCGAGATGCTAACGGTCTAATCAGATTCAATGATCTATGCTAAGCTATGCTAAAAGTGCTACCGGCAGACCCGGAGATCGGCTGAATGGATTCAAAAACAGTAAAACTCAACTGTTTAACTCTAGAGGAGACGGAAAATGAGCAAAAAAAAGTGGCGTGTTACTTTAAAATGAGAATAACGTTCTGTCATTTACTAACCTGTTACTGTGATTTATTTCATCAGACTCGCGAGGCAACTTCAGAAGGAAGTCCAGTCATCAAACTTGCATGATTTTACGGAGGAACAGAAGGTATGTTTTCCCAGGGTTCACTTCTTTAAAGTCGGCTTGAAACAGAAGTTACTCTAGTATTTTATTCACTATTGTGCCGTATATCTGAGTGAAACGCTTCTCAAACAAGAACAAATGTAGGGCGGGGCTTGATTTTGTCTGTGGGGAATCGATTGGATGGTCGTGGTTTGCTATTGGTGGATCTCATGTGAGTGACAGGTTGCCCCGCCCTCATTTTAAGAGAAGAGATGAAGTTATTCTGATTCAAGATTATGAGAGTGCATGAATTTAACACAAATAATGTGTATTGTGCATTTATATTAAAAACTGCAAAATCTCCATAAATGTCCATCTAATTTTAGTTCTGCTGTCTGTTGTTATCTCACAATATTCATCTTTTTATTTCCCAGAAAACCCTGGGAAAGTTTGCAACATGCCTTGAAATGCGAAGTGCAGCCTTACAGGTTAGTATTGTAGATGACTCTACTGGACGATATGAAAGTTATGAATCGTTATGGCGGCTTATGCACAGCCAAACTGAAGATATGTTTTAATCGCCGCACCCGCAGTCTATTTATCTCACATTGTGAATATAATAATTGATGATGCTAAACTAATTTTCTGTCATCTTGAGTTTTTAAACTAATCTGCTGTTTGTCTTTGTCAGTGCACACAATCTCAAGAGGAGTTCAAGTTAGAAGACCTGAAAAAACTGGAACCCAGTATGTACATAAATATGTGGACATGAATCCATTAAACCCGTCTGGAAGTTTGAAATAACTTTGACAAGTTTAAAGTTTGAATTTAATTGTTGGAATTGAAGTTTGGGACAGCGGGGGAACAAACATGTATCTAGCATGAATTAGCATGTTTCTAGCATGATTTAACAAGAATTAACAGAATGTTACATGAATTAACATTTTGCTAACGTGTTTTAGCATGATGTTATCATGTTTTAACAGATTTTTAGCATGTTGCTGGCATGTTTTACCATTAATGAACATGTCACTAGCATTTAACATGTTTACCATTCCATAAGCATGATGCTAGCATGTTTTAACACTTTGTTAGTGTGAATTGGCACGTCACTAGCATTTACTGTGTTGTTAGCATATTATTAGCATGGTTTAACATGGTGTTAAAATATTGAATATGTTGTTAGCATGATTTAACATATTGTTAGCAAAAATTAACATTTTGCTTAAATGTTTTAGCAAGAATTAGCATGATGTTATGTTTTAAAAGATTGTTAGCATTGATTTAACATGTTGTTAGTATGTTTTAACTGTCGTTAGCATGATGTTAGCACGTTTGAACACGTTAGTGTGAATTAACATGTTGCTAGCATTATTTAACATGAATTAGCATGTCACTAGCATTTACTGTGTTGTTAGCATATTATTAGCATGGTTTAACATGGTGTTAAAATATTGAATATGTTGTTAGCATGATTTAACATATTGTTAGCAAAAATTAACATTTTGCTTAAATGTTTTAGCATGAATTAGCATGATGTTATGTTTTAAAAGATTGTTAGCATTGATTTAACATGTTGTTAGTATGTTTTAACATGAATTAACATGTCGTTAGCATGATGTTAGCACGTTTGAACACGTTAGTGTGAATTAACATGTTGCTAGCATTATTTAACATGAATTAGCATGTCACTAGCATTTACTGTGTTGTTAGCATTAATTAGCATGGTTTAACATGGTGTTTGAATTATTTAATATGTTGTTAGCATTATTTAACATTTTGTTAGCAAGATTTAACATTTTGCTAACATGTTTTAGCATTAATTGGCATGATGTTATATTTTAAAAGATTGTTAACATGAATTAGCATGTTGTTAGCATGTCACTAGCATTTAACATGTTTACCATGTCGTTAGCATTATAATGGCATGTTTTAACACCTTAGTGTGAATTGACATGTTTGCTAGCATTATTTAACATGAATTAGCATTTACTGTGTTGTTTGCATTATTTAACATATTGTTAACAAGATTTAAAATTGTTAGCAACATGCTACTAACATGAATTAGCATGTCACTGGCTTGATTAAACATGTTGCTAGCATGTTTTAACATGTTGTAAACATGAATTAGCATGTTTCTAGTATGATTTAATGTTGTTAGCATTTTCTAACATTTTATTAGCAAGATTTAGCATTTTGTTAGCATTATTTAACATGCTGCAAATATGAATTAACATGTTATGTAACATGTTATGTAACATGTTGTTGTTAGTGATGATAGATATGTAGTGAATGTGAATACTAGAGTTATTGTATTGTAGTTTTGACCGCCTCAATGAAAGCGTTTGGGACTTTTATGATTTTTAATCCCTTTTTTTTTAAGTGTAAGTCAGTTTTGAAAAGATATAGCAACCTTTGAACTTTTCAATAGTTTGTATATAACAAAACAAAACCCATGCAAAGTTTTTGTTGTTTTTAAAGGCACGATAAACTCTTGCATTTAATACATCACTGCTGTTGTTCTGTTTCTCTGCAGTTATTAAGAACATTCTGACTTACAACAAAGATTTCCCTTTCGATGTCCAACCAGTGCCTTTGAGGTAATTCTTCAATGTTTATTTATGCAATGGATAGTTCTGGTCCTGGATGCTGATTGGCCAATCCAGTGTTTCTTACTAGAGAGTGCATTAGTGCCCGTCCACTTTTTCAGCGGCGTTGGTTCTGGAGGCGTTTTTTCCATTCATTTCTCCCGTCTTTAAAGCGTTATAAGCCATGAACCAATCAGCTACGAGGAGAACCACAACATTACAAACTTTGATTTGAAGCAAAAAAGTATTTGAAATTCGAACAAAAGCACAGACTGTGAATTTAACGGCTTTAGTGAGGGGAAAGAACTAGAATCCCATGAAGTATTACAAACATAATGAATTTAAAATGTTTGAGAAATATAAAACTACTCATTTACAAATGATATATATATATAGTGAAGTCTTTATGAGTCAGTCATTGAATCATTCACTCAAGGGATTTGTTCAAAAACACTGATTCATCCAATAATGAAACAAGTGAAGTCTTTATGAGCGAGTCATTGAATCATTAATTCAAGAGATTTGTTCAAAAACACTGATTCATCCAATAATGAAACAAGTGAAGTCTTTGAGTGAGTCATTGAATCATTAATTCAAGAGATTTGTTCAAAAAGACTGAATATATATATATATATATATATATATATATATATATATATATATATATATATATATAAAATATGCTAAAGAGTTATTTTGTTTGTTTCGACTCTGATTGATGGATTTTCTGTACTGCATCATGGGTAATGTAGTTTTTACCATGAATTCAGCTGTTAAACACATTTATTTTAAAAGTACGTTGAAATAATGTGGGCTGACGGCTGAAGCAAATACCATCGATCATAAACCTCGTAGCTCATAGTAGGTCTTTAAAGGTTTATAAGTTTCCTTATGGAGAAAATGACTGGAGTTTTTACTTCTGGAGCAGACTGTTATTGATTCCCAACTCTGTGTTTTTAGGAAGATTCTTGCACCAGGCGAGGAGGAAAACCTTGATGTCGAGGAGGAGCTGGACGCTGGTACTGGAGCAGGTTCAACACCATCGTTCCCTTCACGGGTGCCAGGTGATTCACTGCATAGTGCACGACGATCAGCCGCACGATTAATCGTTAATAGATCGCAATCTCGATTCAAACACCCATGCAATTTCATTCCTAAATGACAGCGATTCAGCTCTGACTATTAAACCTTTGACAAGTCCGACCATATTCAGATCTGAGTCTGATCCAGAGAGAGCAGTTGTCATGTTTAGATATGAATCAGCTTCACAAACAGTTTTTTCAACCACACAGTATCATTATTTATGTCTTACAATAACTCATATTATCATAGAAGTACTGGGATCGTTGTAATGACAAGTGACTCTTAAAACCTGTGTCTGTCATTGAATCATTCGTTCAAGAGATTCGTTCAACATGCTCATTCATCCTGTAAATAAACAAGTGAAGTCTTCATGAGTGAAGCCAAAAATCAAAGACTTCTCTACTATATAGTGTGTGAAAAACAGTCCGCCAACAGAGTAGTATGTCCGAATTCATAGTATTCGAAAAACAGTCGGCGAAAAGTACCCGAATGACCTACTCTTTATGAGTGAGTCACTGAATCATTCATTCAAGAGATTTGTTCAAAATGCTGATTCATCTAGTAATGAAACAAGTGAAGTCTTTATGAGTGAGTCACTGAATCATTCACTCAAGAGATTCATTCAAAAATGCAAAGTACCACTAACATTTCAGATTTAGTGTCGTTGATATACTATTATAGTTTTTGTTAATTTTATAAATATTATCAGTTATTTTAATATTTCAACTTAAACTAAACAAAAATGAGAAATGTTGCCTTGGCAACTAGCTGAAATAAATATATCTTTTTATATTTTATTTTAATTAACCTTAATTTAATTTCAAGTACTTTAATGGTTTAAGTTTCGTGGGATACTGAATTACTGCAATATTAAATCTAATAGGAGTAAACCGTAGATGAACTGAACTATTTTTATATTTATGAGCATTTTCTGAGAAGTCACTTCCTGAGAATTGCCAATTGATCCATTTTGTTTGTCAAATTCTCATTCATGCATTTTTTTCATCATGGTTTCATTGAAAGATTGACGTCTTTGACAGGTACTCTGTTGCCACGGTTACCCTCGGAGCCTGGCATGACGTTGCTCACGCTGGCGATAGAGAAGATCGGTCTGAAAGAGGCTGGACAGTGCATCGACCCGTACATCACAGTCAGTGTTAAAGGTAGAGCTCAGCGTTTCTTAACGTCAGACTCTCTGCCCTGACATTCTCTGACACACTCTCTCTTCTCCCGCTCCAGATCTGAACGGGATAGACTTGAATCCGGTTCAGGAAACCCCAGTGGCCACACGGAAGGAGGACACGTATATTCATTTTAGCGTGGAGGTGGAAATCCAGAAACATCTTGAAAAACTACCAAAAGGTCTCACTTTGCTCTCAAATCATTGTGCATTGCTTGTTACAGTCGTGCATGAGATATATCTACCGATCATGCATAACATTATGACCGGTGAAGTGAATAACACTGATGATCTCTTCATCTACTGTTAGTGGGTGGGATATATTAGGCAGCAAGTGAACATTTCGTCCTCCGAGTTGATGTATTAGAAGCAGGAAAAATGGGCAAGCGTAAGGATTTGAGCGAGTTTGACAAGGGCCAGATTGTGACAGAACCGGCCACAGGGTCATGAAGGAACAGTGGAGAACCGGCCACAGGGTCATGAAGGACCAGTGGAGAACCGGCCACAGGGTCATGAAGGACCAGTGGAGAACCGGCCACAGGGTCATGGAGGACCAGTGGAGAACCGGCCACAGGGTCATGAAGGACCAGTGGAGAACCGGCCACAGGGTCATGGAGGACCAGTGGAGAACCGGCCACAGGGTCATGGAGGACCAGTGGAGAACCGGCCACAGGGTCATGGAGGACCAGTGGAGAACCGGCCACAGGGTCATGAAGGACCAGTGGAGAACCGGCCACAGGGTCATGAAGGACCAGTGGAGAACCGGCCACAGGGTCATGAAGGACCAGTGGAGAACCGGCCACAGGGTCATGGAGGACCAGTGGAGAACCGGCCACAGGGTCATGGAGGACCAGCGGAGAACCGGCCACAGGGTCATGGAGGACCAGCGGAGAACCGGCCACAGGGTCATGGAGGACCAGCGGAGAACCGGCCACAGGGTCATGGAGGACCAGCGGAGAACCGGCCACAGGGTCATGGAGGACCAGCGGAGAACCGGTCCCAGGGTCATGGAGGACCAGCGGAGAACCGGCCACAGGGTCATGAAGGAACAGCGGAGAACCGGCCACAGGGTCATGGAGGACCAGCGGAGAACCGGTCCCAGGGTCATGGAGGACCAGCGGAGAACCGGCCACAGGGTCATGAAGGAACAGTGGAGAACCGGCCACAGGGTCATGAAGGAACAGTGGAGAACCGGCCACAGGGTCATGAAGGAACAGTGGAGAACCGGCCACAGGGTCATGAAGGACCAGTGGAGAACCGGCCACAGGGTCATGAAGGAACAGTGGAGAACCGGCCACAGGGTCATGAAGGACCAGTGGAGAACCGGCCACAGGGTCATGAAGGACCAGTGGAGAACCGGCCACAGGGTCATGAAGGACCAGTGGAGAACCGGCCACAGGGTCATGAAGGACCAGTGGAGAACCGGCCACAGGGTCATGGAGGACCAGTGGAGAACCGGCCACAGGGTCATGGAGGACCAGTGGAGAACCGGCCACAGGGTCATGGAGGACCAGCGGAGAACCGGCCACAGGGTCATGGAGGACCAGCGGAGAACCGGCCACAGGGTCATGGAGGACCAGCGGAGAAGCGGCCACAGGGTCATGGAGGACCAGCGGAGAAGCGGCCACAGGGTCATGGAGGACCAGTGGAGAACCGGCCACAGGGTCATGGAGGACCAGCGGAGAACCGGCCACAGGGTCATGGAGGACCAGCGGAGAACCGGCCACAGGGTCATGGAGGACCAGCGGAGAACCGGCCACAGGGTCATGGAGGACCAGCGGAGAACCGGCCACAGGGTCATGGAGGACCAGCGGAGAAGCGGCCACAGGGTCATGGAGGACCTGTGGAGAAGCGGCCACAGGGTCATGGAGGACCAGTGGAGAAGCGGCCACAGGGTCATGGAGGACCAGTGGAGAAGCGGCCACAGGGTCATGGAGAACCAGTGGAGAACCTGCCACAGGGTCATGAAGGACCAGTGGAGAACCGGCCACAGGGTCATGAAGGACCAGTGGAGAACCGGCCACAGGGTCATGAAGGACCAGTGGAGAACCGGCCACAGGGTCATGAAGGAACAGTGGAGAAGCGGCCACAGGGTCATGGAGGACCAGTGGAGAACCGGCCACAGGGTCATGGAGGACCAGTGGAGAACCGGCCACAGGGTCATGGAGGACCAGCGGAGAAGCGGCCACAGGGTCATGGAGGACCAGTGGAGAAGCGGCCACAGGGTCATGGAGGACCAGTGGAGAACCGGCCACAGGGTCATGGAGGACCAGTGGAGAAGCGGCCACAGGGTCATGGAGGACCAGTGGAGAACCGGCCACAGGGTCATGGAGGACCAGTGGAGAACCGGCCACAGGGTCATGGAGGACCAGTGGAGAACCGGCCACAGGGTCATGAAGGACCAGTGGAGAACCGGCCACAGGGTCATGAAGGACCAGTGGAGAACCGGCCACAGGGTCATGGAGGACCAGTGGAGAACCGGCCACAGGGTCATGGAGGACCAGTGGAGAACCGGCCACAGGGTCATGGAGGACCAGCGGAGAACCGGCCACAGGGTCATGGAGGACCAGCGGAGAACCGGCCACAGGGTCATGGAGGACCAGCGGAGAACCGGCTACAGGGTCATGGAGGACCAGCGGAGAACCGGTCCCAGGGTCATGGAGGACCAGCGGAGAACCGGCCACAGGGTCATGAAGGACCAGTGGAGAACCGGCCACAGGGTCATGAAGGACCAGTGGAGAACCGGCCACAGGGTCATGAAGGACCAGTGGAGAACCGGCCACAGGGTCATGGAGGACCAGTGGAGAACCGGCCACAGGGTCATGGAGGACCAGCGGAGAACCGGCCACAGGGTCATGGAGGACCAGCGGAGAACCGGCCACAGGGTCATGGAGGACCAGCGGAGAACCGGCCACAGGGTCATGGAGGACCAGCGGAGAACCGGCTACAGGGTCATGGAGGACCAGCGGAGAACCGGTCCCAGGGTCATGGAGGACCAGCGGAGAACCGGCCACAGGGTCATGAAGGAACAGCGGAGAACCGGCCACAGGGTCATGGAGGACCAGTGGAGAACCGGCCACAGGGTCATGAAGGAACAGTGGAGAACCGGCCACAGGGTCATGAAGGAACAGTGGAGAACCGGCCACAGGGTCATGAAGGAACAGTGGAGAACCGGCCACAGGGTCATGAAGGACCAGTGGAGAACCGGCCACAGGGTCATGAAGGAACAGTGGAGAACCGGCCACAGGGTCATGAAGGAACAGTGGAGAACCGGCCACAGGGTCATGAAGGAACAGTGGAGAACCGGCCACAGGGTCATGAAGGACCAGTGGAGAACCGGCCACAGGGTCATGAAGGACCAGTGGAGAACCGGCCACAGGGTCATGAAGGACCAGTGGAGAACCGGCCACAGGGTCATGGAGGACCAGTGGAGAACCGGCCACAGGGTCATGGAGGACCAGTGGAGAACCGGCCACAGGGTCATGGAGGACCAGTGGAGAACCGGCCACAGGGTCATGGAGGACCAGTGGAGAACCGGCCACAGGGTCATGGAGGACCAGTGGAGAACCGGCCACAGGGTCATGGAGGACCAGCGGAGAAGCGGCCACAGGGTCATGGAGGACCAGTGGAGAAGCGGCCACAGGGTCATGGAGGACCAGTGGAGAACCGGCCACAGGGTCATGGAGGACCAGTGGAGAACCGGCCACAGGGTCATGGAGGACCAGTGGAGAACCGGCCACAGGGTCATGGAGGACCAGCGGAGAAGCGGCCACAGGGTCATGGAGGACCAGTGGAGAAGCGGCCACAGGGTCATGGAGGACCTGTGGAGAAGCGGCCACAGGGTCATGGAGGACCAGTGGAGAAGCGGCCACAGGGTCATGGAGGACCAGTGGAGAACCGGCCACAGGGTCATGGAGAACCAGTGGAGAACCTGCCACAGGGTCATGAAGGACCAGTGGAGAACCGGCCACAGGGTCATGAAGGACCAGTGGAGAACCGGCCACAGGGTCATGAAGGACCAGTGGAGAACCGGCCACAGGGTCATGAAGGAACAGTGGAGAAGCGGCCACAGGGTCATGGAGGACCAGTGGAGAACCGGCCACAGGGTCATGGAGGACCAGTGGAGAACCGGCCACAGGGTCATGGAGGACCAGCGGAGAAGCGGCCACAGGGTCATGGAGGACCAGTGGAGAAGCGGCCACAGGGTCATGGAGGACCAGTGGAGAACCGGCCACAGGGTCATGGAGGACCAGTGGAGGACCGGCCACAGGGTCATGGAGGACCAGCGGAGAACCGGCCACAGGGTCATGGAGGACCAGTGGAGAAGCGGCCACAGGGTCATGGAGGACCAGTGGAGAAGCGGCCACAGGGTCATGGAGGACCAGTGGAGAACCGGCCACAGGGTCATGAAGGACCAGTGGAGAACCGGCCACAGGGTCATGAAGGAACAGTGGAGAAGCGGCCACAGGGTCATGGAGGACCAGTGGAGAAGCGGCCACAGGGTCATGGAGGACCAGTGGAGAACCGGCCACAGGGTCATGAAGGACCAGTGGAGAACCGGCCACAGGGTCATGAAGGAACAGTGGAGAACCGGCCACAGGGTCATGAAGGAACAGTGGAGAACCGGCCACAGGGTCATGGAGGACCAGTGGAGAACCGGCCACAGGGTCATGGAGGACCAGTGGAGAACCGGCCACAGGGTCATGAAGGACCAGTGGAGAACCGGCCACAGGGTCATGAAGGACCAGTGGAGAACCGGCCACAGGGTCATGGAGGACCAGTGGAGAACCGGCCACAGGGTCATGAAGGACCAGTGGAGAACCGGCCACAGGGTCATGAAGGACCAGTGGAGAACTGGTGTGTGTGCGCGTGGCTCACCTGGGGAACACATGGCACCAGGTGCACTATGGGAAGAAGGCGTGGTGGTGGAGGCAGTGATGCTTTGGGCAATGTTCTGCTGGGAAACCTTGGATCCTCCATCCATGTGAATGTGACTTTGACACGCACCACCTACCTAAGCATTGTTGAAACCATGTCCAGCCTTTCATGGAAACGGTATTCCCTGGTGTCTGTGGCTCTTTCAGCAGATAATGCGCCGCCACAAAGCACAAACACTTCAGGAATGGTTTGAGGAGCACAACGAGTTTGGCCTACAAATTCCCCATATCTCAATCCAATCGAGCATCTGTGGGATGAGCTGAACAAACAAGTCCGATCCATGGAGGACCCACCTCGCAACTTACAGGACTTAAAGGATCTGCTGCTAACATCTTGGTGCCAGATACCACAGCACAGCTTCAGGGGTCTAGTGGAGTCCATGCCTCGACGGGTCAGCAAAAGGGGGACCAACACAATATTAGGAAGGTGGTCATGATGTTATGCCTGATCGTTGTATATATATTACACTGGTAACAATTGACAAAAATCTTTCATGCATTAACTTACATTAACACATTTGTCATTTCATAACTCGTGACTAGATGCAACTTTATTAGCATAGACTAAGATTAATAAATGCTTTGGAAGTATTTTTCATTATTAGTTCATGGTAAATAATGTAATAAACCTCTATGTAAGGTTTTAGCATTACACTATATTCATCTCTTCTGTAGGTGCAGCTATTTTCTTTGAATTCAAACACTACAAACCCAAGAAAAGATTCACCAGCACTAAGTGTTTTGCCTTCATGGAAATGGATGAAATCAAGCCAGGTCCCATTGTTATAGAACTGTGAGTACACGATGAGTTATTACAGATTCTTGCATTTAACTAACAAACAAACAGTTTGGATGGTTCACCCTACAATGAAAATCAAGTCATTGTTTACTCACCCTGATGTTGTTCTAATGCATATGCCTTTCTTTCGTTTATGGACCACAATAGAAGATTTTTTGTAAAAATGTCCGGCATCAAGCTGTTTAAAAAAGACAGAAGTATCACAGAATGATCCCATGGGACACATTTTCCAAGTGTCCTGGGTATATATATGATATAAAACAAACTGAAATGTAATGTATTATTTAACAAAATCTTGGTTTCTCACTGCTTGCGTGTTTTTCTGTGTTATTTAAAAAAAATAATCCTTTTGATACGCATTAGAACAACATCAGGGCGAGTAAACAATGACTTGATTTTCATTTTAGGCTAAACTGTCCCTTTAATATGCAATATGGTTTTAGGTACAAGAAACCGACTGACTTCAAGAGGAAAAAGCTCAACCTCCTGACGAAGAAACCCCTTTACCTGCACCTTAACCAGACTTTGCACAAAGACTAAACAAAGATCAGCCAAACACATGAAGGACAGCAGAGGCGTCACCTCTCGCGTTCTTAGCAATATCGGACACATATCTCCCAAAGTCTGGGACAGTCTGATGTCTCCACCGCTCTTCATCTGAAAGAGAGACGAGTATTTCAAAACCGGAATATGTGAAAATGCTCTGTATGATTTCTGATGAAGACGGATATAACTTGATGTTTACGCTACATTTCCCATTGCATTTTTATATTTTTTATTCCATTAAAGAAACATCTCGCCCTCATGTTCCAAACCTGTATGCTGTTATCAATTTTAAAGAAGATATTTCACATCTGTTTTTCTTAAAATGAAAAATAAAGCTTCAAAAAGACATAAAACATAAAAAATAGCCCATTTGACTTGTGCGTTATGATTGGTTTGGGTATGATTTGGTTCTTAGATTGAGATTTTCAATTGTTTGTTGTGTATGTGTGTATTATGTGGGTGAAAAAAATCAGCATAGAAGTTTGGAACTATTTGAGGGCGAGTAAATAAAGACAGAAAATAACATTTTGGACAAGCTGTTACTTATAAATGTTGTTTAACAGAACTGTTGATTTTATGGAGTGCTTGTACACATGGAGTACATACAAATCCTGAGGAAACAACACTGACAAACTCAAATATATAAATATGTTGGTTTTCTCAACTAATTAAACCGTTTCCAGGTTTGCTAACTGCTTAGCTGGCTAATATTAATTTAGCATACATTGAAACATGGCATTTGGTTCATTAATATCATGGAAAATCACGAAAATGGATATTTAAGAAGTGTATTTGAGTATGAAAAAGAAAAGCCAGTAAATATATGGAACTTGATAGTATGAAAAAAAAAAAAACAGTGGAGCTAATGAAGTGTTAGCATGTCGGCTTCGTAATTAGCTCCGCAGTTTGCTCTTTGTTTTATAGTTCAGTGGTTAGCTCGAGGAAATTGACGTTTAATTTGTAATTTACTTCCGGCTTAGTTTCTCAAACAGGTTTAACCAAGTTTAACTACATAATTTTCAATGGAAGTTAAATGAGGACTAGACAAAGTTCTCATTTCTTTTAGTTTCTGACAGGATTTTTCCAGATTAATACATTTATTAAGGAAACAAATAAAGAAGATGCGTTTCACATCAGGCTGTTTAATTATGTTGTATTAAAACAAACTAAATGGCAAATAGTTGCATTTCTGTGAAGACGCTATGGTGTATTACAGTTTTTTATGTCTCGTTTTTAATAAATGACAATGCTGCTTGAATTATGAATATCTTATTAATACACTTCAGCCTGACATGTCAGTCTAGCTTTCAGGAAACTTTAAAAAAGTTTATGGCCTAGGTAGGGTGACCAAACGTCCTGACATGTCCTGGCCCTAATATAACAATTTTCTATCCATGCAGGGGGAATACTTTAAATGTATTGAAATTAATAAGGAATCTTTGAGTAAACTTCGAGTATCATTTGAGTTTCTCATTGCCGGGCCGAGTGTCCTGGTTTTCGGTAATCAAAATATGGTCACCCTATATTCTTCATGCACTAATGAGAACATGCAAGCAAACGCTGGCATGATTAATTACTAAATGCAAATTACCTGGATTTATGGAAAGTGCATTAGTCCAGTGAAATCCCATGCGAGTTCCTGCCAGATTCAGGGTCCCTAAAAGCACTTTATTTATCTATCTGTAGGCTACATATAAACAAATACAAATGTATTGCATTAGATAATAGCTATCTCCTATATAGCTAACTGCTGTTATGATTATGTAGTGGATGTATGAAGTCAGTTCACACAGGTGTAGAGAATCACATTAACCAACCAGAAACAGAAACTGCATTTGCAACTCCACATCTATAACCCCCTGGGGCTCTTCGGTAATTTCTAACCCGATTTTTAAAAAAATAAACAATTTTAAAAATCGTAGCTTCATCGATGAACCTACGATTTTTAAAATTGTTTATTTAAAAAAAAAATCGGAATGGTACGAAACTTGGTGACTTTATTGGGTATATGAACACCCAAAAAAATTGGGGACAGGATTTGAAAAATAGTCACACTCAGGACCTTCGGGTCAAAAATGACCCCCATAGGGAATGGGAAATTGGCAAAAATATGAAAATACAGAGTTTTTTTTGTGCATACAATCTCCAAATCAGCCAGGATGCAGAAAAAAAGGACTCAACAGTGAAGGGGTGAATCTCTAAAACATCAAGAGTGCAAAACAGAAAAAAAAACACACACACACTGTGGCACGCGTTAATTTGTGTGTGCGTGTGTTTTTGTGTTTTTGTGTGTGTGTGTGTGTGTGTGTGAGGTTTTTTTTTTGTCTGTTTTGCACTCAATGTTTTAGAGATTCACCCCTTCACTGTTGAGTCCTTTTTTTCTGCATCCTGGCTGATTTGGAGATTGTATGCACAAAAAAAAACAAATTTCCCATTCATTTCCTATGGGGGTCATTTTTGACCCGAAGGTCCTGTGTGAGACCTTTTTTTTCTTCGACCACTTAGACTTTTCAAATCCTGTCCCCAATTTTTTTGGGTGTTCATATACCAAGTACCAAGTACCAATAAAGTCACCAAGTTTCAGACCATTCCAATGAAGCTCCGATTTTTTATTTTTTTTAAACCACTATAGTGGTAAAAATGTGCTATTGTGTGATAAAAATGCTCAATGTGTCCACCGGATGGCACCGATCTCATTAAAAAAAATTGCTTTCATGAGGCCTAGGCTTGACTCTAAAATGAAATACAGCTTTCATAATAAAATGAAAAATAATTTTTAGATTTTAATTTTTTAGAATAAATTTTTTATATAAAAAAATTAAAATTATATAAATATACATTTTTTATTATATTCAATGGGGAAAATGGGTCAATTATTGCATACAAATTAATTATAAATCATAAAATGATCTCAAAGCACCAAAAAAGAAAAGAAAAATATTCTTGAACAAAAATATATTTAATTGATTTTACTCAAATCTTTTTTTATCTTAATCCCGCCTCCGGGTCATTTGACCCGAAGGTCCTGAGTGTGACCCATAAATGAAGAACCCCAGAGGGTTAAGCATTTCAAACCATGCAAACTTCTATTTGTCAATCATTTTAAATGTGTGCATGTTTATTAAAATAGAGAACCAATAAAGTTTTGCAATGACATTCAAACATTTCTAAGTGTCTAAATACTCTTTGAGGCATAAGCTTGCATGATTAATTACTTACTGCGATGCCCTGGATTAACTAGTCCATGCCTCCTCAGAGACTTCCTGTTATATCAGAGGCAGGATTTGCCAGAAAACACATTCATCAAAACTACAGGAAAAAGCAGCTTTATTCAAATCATTCATTCCCATGAAATCAATGCCACTTATTTTTTAAAACAGTTTCTTCCCTAAGATTTCAACACATGATGCAGACACTCTTACTGCACACACGATGCATCCTCTCAACACACTTACTAAAATAATTTATTCTAATATCAACAAAACTATATGCCACAGAGGAAAAAAAAAAAAAAGTTATGGATTTTGCAGACTGGAGTAGTTTTGTTTTTCCAAGAGCGTTGCATCAAAAAAAACCCCAGAGAACATCATTCACGCCACGGGACTCGCTCATGAAACATGCCAGAATGATTTTCTGTGAATTCAACAAGATGGGATTAAATGGTTCATAAAAACAATTATGTAAATTATTGCGGTTCAGTGAATGGTTTGCTCGTAAAATCCTGTGTGAATTGAATGAGACTAATCATTCAAAAAAATCATTCTTATGCAAACGGATGCATCAATGCAGAAGAACAATTTAAGCCTTTCATTACACACAAATTCATTCTGCTCGTTTCATTATTAAAAAGCATCGCCCGTCCTATACACAAACATAACACTGGTTACATTTGGCTGAATGTAAACGAACAAACACGAGTTCACCCGTTTCCATTGAGCTTATGCGTTTCGGGGACGTTTGATTTATGAGAATATTTTCTTGTATACGCAGCTGAAAGAAATGTATAAATACTTTGTCAATATGACATCATATGTGCCTTTCCGCTAGGAAAAGAAATCATAAGAGCAGACGCACGACGAATCAAACGTTAAAATAAACAGGTGAGCTGGCGAATCGTGGCTAAAAGCGGCCGGGCAGGAATATGGGAAAATATGCATTCAAAAACGGTGAAAAAGGCATAAAAATTCAGAGTCCTCTCACATTAAAGGCATGAGGAAATGGCTTCACGACGGGTTTGTCTCACGTGCCTAAATATTTATTTGATATCCCAAAATGCATCTGGGTGAGTGGTAGATATATTCGAACCACATGATGACCACCGGAAAAAAAAAGAAAATTAAGTGTAGATTAAATCAAAACTATTTCCATAGGAAAGGTTTGCTAACGTATAAAATCAAAACCCTCATAATTTCTGTCACAAACGTGTTATTTAAGCACAAAATCAAACTTTATCTTCCCACCCAGACCAGATGTGGCATTTTGATGCTTAAGTGTCGAAAAGAACCAGGACCGAACAAAGTCAAGCTGATGAAACGGCTCAAGGCTCAGCCATCGCGGAGCCGCCCATGCTCTGATGGGAGCCGTCTGTTGTTGGGGGGGCGTTCCCATCGCCGTCTCTGGAGCTCTGAGGCATCAGCGGAGGGGGTCCTGGGAAACCGCGCCCGGCGTATGGAGGTGGAATCATTGCTCCAGGGGGCGGGAGAGGTCCGGGAGGGAAGGAGCGAAGGGGAAGTCCGCGAGGTCCGAAAAATTCCGGAGGGATGTCGCGCTGTCCGAGCGGTGGTGGAGGCAGCGGTCCCAACGGTAGGCCTCGTGCTGATGAGACAATTCAACAAAGTGTCAATGAGGGAGGAACGATGATGTTTAAGAGCACCATTTTTGACAACAACAAAAACTAGGCTGTGAGAAAGGTGGTTTAACAACATGACGATAGTTCAGCTGAAGAAAGCATTTAAACATTCTTGGAACCATCTGGGAAAATGTAAGTACACAAGTCAGCAAAATATATAACACCATTCTAGTGGTTTTTGGATATTTTAATCCCAAAAATCTTACATATTGTGCCTTTAACCTCTTAGCCTGCGCCTCTATTTTTGAGAATTTTTTTAAAAACGACCTACCCTAATGAAAATGTCTGCAGCTCTTAAACCCTATGGTCTATATTCATAAATCTGGTCTTATTTTAAACTACTCTTGGGTAGCAACATTTCAAGTGTCTAGAGATGCTCCGATCAGCATTTTTGGGGCCGATCACCGATTACCAAGATCACGATATGCCGATTGCCGATCACAGAATGGCAGGGGAATGGCAACCTTTTATCTATAATCTTGCAGAGTTTGCACCATTTGTAGAAATGAAACTAACTCTAAATTAACTGAGTCAAGATCTTAAAGAACCACCAAGTGTTTATTTTAGAAAATGAGAACTTAAAGGGTAAGTTCACCCAAAAATTAAAATTCTGTCATTAATTCCTCACCCTCATGTCGTTCGACACCCGTCAGTCCTCCGTTCATCTTCAGACACAAATGAAGATATTTTAGTGTAAAGCTGATGCTGAGAAAGGCTTCAGATAGGCCTCCATTGGCATTCAGTACATTTACACTCACAAGACCCATAAAAGGCACTAAAAACGTCGCTACAAAGTCCATCTCACCACAGTGACTCTACAATCATTTTACGATGCGACGACAATAGTTTTTGTGCGAAAAAAAAAAATCAAAATAACACCTTTTTCCAACTTGTTCTCGTCTTCCGTGTGTCTCCACGACGCATGCGCGAGAATATGACGCAGATCCGGCGTTCGGGAATCCATGAAATGCCCACTTTAGCCCCATTTTGAGAACTACGCCGAGACCTAAAGCACGATCAATGTAGAATTCAACAGCTTAGACACGCGCGTCTTCCTCTGCTCGCAAACAAATCGCTTCTGGGTCATGTGTCCGAACGCCGGATCTGCGTCATATTCTCACGCATGCGTCGTGGAGGCACACACGGAAGTTGAGAACAAGTTGGATAAAGGTGTTATTTAGATTTTTTTTTGCGCACAAAAACTATTGTCGTCGCATCGTAAAATTATTGTAGAGCCACTGTGGTGAGATGGACTTTGTAGCGACGTTTTTAGTGCCTTTTATGGGTCTTGTGAGTGTAAATGTACTGAATGCCAATGGAGGCCTATCTGAAGCCTTTCTCAGCATCAGCTTTACACTAAAATATCTTCATTTGTGTCTGAAGATGAACGGAGGTCTGACGGGTGTCGAACGACATGAGGGTGAGGAATTAATGACAGAATTTTCATTTTTGGGTGAACTAACCCTTTAAGGCTACTGTAGGCCATCTTTCCCAAATAAATGTATATTATTATCTCACCTAAATATTTGATCGTGCAGTGCATTTTTGTTTTTAAAAACAATTTTTCAGGTAGGTCTAACGTTAGTATTGAGGTAAGAAATACTAAAGACATTTAATAAGAAATCAAATGTAAATTAATATTGGTCTTCCCTGAATAAATTAAATTAGATTAATCCTTACACTTAAGGTTGCAAAAGTTAGTAATTCAAGAGCAGTGAGTGTCATAAAGGTTCATCAAACAACACAAGACAAAGAGAAACTCAGAGACAGCAGCAGTTTATTCGACAGCTGTCACTTTAAGAGCGAACACGGATACGGTTACATGCAGCTGCACAAAATGTTCACTCGCGAGTCACGACGGGGTTTACGTGCATACTCGTCAAGACGGTCATTTAGTACATACGGTACATTTGTGTGTATCTGACCATTTCAGCGCAATTTGTACTCGCAAGCTTTGTGTGTGTGTGTGTGTGTGTGTGTGTGTGTGTGTGTCTCCAGACCGTGCGCGCGAGTGCTGAGCGGTTTGAACACTGGCAAGACTTAAAAATAAATGCAAAAGATAAACTTTAGTGACGATGCGACACTGCCTCGATTGTGCAAAGTGCCAAATCCTGTGTCAACTGTGCAGCTCGATTTTAGTGCACATGCGCTGATGTGAAGCCATTTGAGCATTTTGAAAGGGAGAGAGAGAGCACGCGGTGATTCACGCGCGCTGTTTGTTATTTAATATAGAAATATGAATTGTACCTCACCTTCAGCATTATAATTATTTTACCCGCGCTGGAAAGAGAATGAGACTGTGTCGCTGCATATCATGCTCTAGCTCTTACGGCAGGTGCGGGTTTATGTGTCGTCAGCATGAGATCGGTTCATGAGATCGGCCTTTTTGGAGACCGCAGATCAATCATCCCAAAGCGATTATCGACCGATCGAGATCGGTTGCCGATCAATCGGAGCACCCCTACCCAAGAGTCATAATAACTCAAAGTAATATGGGAACAGAGTAATATACATGCAAGTGACTCACTTTTTTTTTTTTCACTTAGGGAAAAAAAATTGAATTTAATGTTAAGAGCCTGAAAATAACTTAAATATAAAACTGAATGTTTAATCATGTCATGATTCTAATATGAGGATGATTCTCTCAGTAATGTAGCTTCTGTGAGCTTTTAAGTCAAGAAAAGACTAGGCGTCATTTCAAAAAGGCCATTTATTTCAGAACATTTGCAATTGTAAAGAGTAGTTTTTCATTCAAATAAATCTGCAATAAACTGCTAATTATAATGGATAAACAGTTACTGAAAAACTAAAGCAACTATTTACAGAAATTGCAAAGTGTAAAAAACTAATTTAGCTGATAAGAAGTGTCCGTCAGAGTCTGCGCGCTACACTAGTAGTATTCACCAAATCCTACTTACGTAAACTGCGCAAGATAATGCCTTTTGATTGGTTACCAAGTCCATCAATCAAACCTTTGTTGGAAAGGCATTGGCTGGGCACCGAGTGCCTTTATCCAACGAAAACCATGGGCGCAATGATTGACAGCTCACCAAGCCTGTAAGGCGCTTCCTCTATTTGATGATGCATCACAGGAGAGTCTCTGATTGAAGGAGAGAGACGAGGGTTGATCCATTTCACGTGGAAGAGACTATTCTAGCAGAGGGAGTTTGCCAGAAACGGATTAGAATCGATATTTCATTGAAAATGGACATGATTGATTACGTTAACTCAAAACTCTCTTGCAAACAACGAAGGATTTTTTGTTTTTTCCCTATTTTTTCGTTGTTTTGGGTTAAAAAGTGGGATGCATTTTGAAGAGTGGACTCTTACACAGAGATGTATGCGGGTGTTTATTGGATTCGTCCGATCTGATCCGAACGACAGGAGATGAAAGATGAGTATCGCTAATATTATGCTAATGTTTACATAGCCGGTCCTTTCATTTCATTTAACCCTTTCCTCTCTGTTGTATTTATTGCAAAAACCAGTTCAGAACATGAATCTTGAGAGTTTTAGCTTTCAAATGATGCATAGTTTGTGATAGTTGATTGTATATTTTGTATAAAACAAAAGTAAATAAAAGTACAGACACGCCCACTCACGTCAACCTCCCCGCCCAAGAACCGGTGCGGGTTAAGAAGTTAATAAAAGCACAACAAAAAAACAGTGTTGGATAACTTACCAAAAGATGGCGGTACAGGTCCAAACGGGCCAATCGGAGGAGGGCCATAAGAATCCATGTGAGGCGGTCTGAAGCGGGGCTCAAGGGGCATCATGGGAGGATGGCCATTTGGCGGTCGGATCATCATTGGCGGCGGCCCATTGGGCGGCATGGTTGGGGGTCCGTAAGACTTGGGTGGCGGAACCGGAGAATCCCGGATGGGAGACGGCAGGAAGGATCCATGACTCTGAGACTTGGAGAGCTGGAAGAGAAGACGCAGAACAACAGATTATGGAAAAATTATTTAACGGTGGATTCCTGTTAACAGACCCAAGCAGATGTCAGTGAACCACTGAAGACCAGAAACATACTTTAAACAAGAACACAACGGCAGACACAAAAGATTTATTATTTCAATAATTTAATGACACATTAGCATGTTCATTGTTCTCTGATGTTTATTAGTTATACTGGTGTTTAAGGAAACTAATTACATTAAATAAAATAATATATCAGTTTTAATTATTAACTAAAATAATTATTAACATAATTGAGTAGTCTTATTTGACAAAATTATGACAAATATTACTGTTGTAAATTACAATTACACTAAAATAAAAAATAATTTTATACAAGTTACAATACTAATATTTGTCTTAAATTCTTTACTTTCAAACCTTAAAGCTTAATAATTCAAACCCTCAAGCTTAATTAATAATTATAAGTGTTCATTAATAGTATTTAAATATGAAAAAATGAACAGAAATATTAACTTCATAAACTACAATTGTACAGTACTTTTTTTAGTAATTTATAAATTACACTTTTATTTTAAGTAATAATAATTTATTTATATATTAAATTATTCACTTTCAAAGATTCAAAGCCTCAAGCTTAATTACAAGTGTTGATTATTAGTCCAACTCCAATTATAAATATTACCACCATAAATTACAATTGTACAGTAACATTTTTTTAATATTTGTTCATTATAATAATAATTTTATTTTACTATAGTAGTTCCAATAGTAATATTTATTTATATATTAAATTCTTCACTTTCAAACCCTTGAGCTTTTATTTTGGCGGAATATTTGTGAAATGCTGTTAAAACAAAAATGGAAGATAAAGTCAGTCAAAAAATGTTGGAAATTATTGAAATGTTTAAATACAATAAACCTTACACATGTTGAGTTATTATTGTGCATTACTTAATTAAATTGAAGTTTTTAAACTTGGACCCAGTCCCCTGTTCTACCTTTTATTTAACAATCTCAACATATTTGTATTTCCTTTGCTCTATCTTGCATACTATTGGGCCGCACTGCTTAGTTATTTTATTTCAAGTAACAAAAACATTTATTTTTTCTGGTTTTATTTTCCTATAATAACCCTGGGTAGAACATCTGCTTGTGGCGATAAGAGTTTTGTTGCATTGCATTATGAATTATGACAAAATCGAGTGTGCACTGCTAGAAATCATTGGCATGCATACTTGCATAGAGTATGTTTCAGGCCTAAAACATGCTGGAAGTCACTCATGAGTTGTGTTAAACATACCACAACATTCTGAGCACAAGACCCACACAGTGATTAGAAAGTGAAAAGAAACGCATCCGAGCAACACTTGTGTTTAATGAAGACCCAAACACAGCTGACAAAAGCCATTAACCACTGTGCACAAACCCGTCCCTTCATCCCAGCACCCAACCGCTGTACTCACGGGCTCTCCGGGCTCAGATGAGACCTCGGCCGTCTCTGTGACCGGCGCGGGCTGCTTTAAAGCACACACACACACCGCCGTTTAATGGAGAACAACATCTGGATATGCAGGAGTGTTTCTCACAGACATTTACTGGAGATCTCCCTGCTCACGTGTGAACTGTACATCAGATTACAAACATGACAGCTGTGAGCCTTACCATTGGTCCGTCGTGTGCACATGGGGATGATGTCATCGGGGGAAACATTTCTGAAAAAGACAATATGACAGTGAGACATGCAGATATAATGTAGATCTGAAATGTGACACTCGAAACGGCAATGCAAACCAAAAAATACTAATAATAAAAATCACAAATGTACTTAAATGTTAATGTAATGTTAAATGTTTAGGGTCAGGAAAAGAATATTTATTTCAGCAAGGATGCATTAAATTGATCAAAAGTGACAGTAAAGACATAATGTTACAAAACACTTCTATTTCAAATAAATGACGTCCTGTGAACTTTCTATTCAAAGAATCCTGAGAAATTAAAAAAAAAAAAAAAAAAAAAAAAATATATATATATATATATATATATATATATATATATATATATATATATATATATATATATATATATATATATATATATATATATATATATATATATATATATATATATATATATATATATATATATATATATATATATATATATATATATATATATATATATATATATATATATATATATATATATATATATATATATATATATATATATAAATAATCTCACGATTTCCACAAAAATATGACCGTTTTCAACATTGATAATAATCATATATAGGTGCTGGTCATATAATTAGAATATCATAAAGTTTATTTATTTCACTAATTCCATTCAAAAAGTGAAACTTGTATATTATATTCATTCATTACACACAGACTGATGTATTTCAAAAGGTTATTTCTTTTCATTTTGATGATTATAACTGACAACTAAAGAAAATCCCAAATTCAGTATCTCAGAAAATTAGAATATTGTGAAAAGGTTCAATATTGAAGACACCTGGTGCCACACTCTAATCCGCTGATTAACTCAAAACACCCGCAAAGGCCTTTAAATGGTCTCTCAGTCTAGTTCTGCTGACTTGACAGTTGTCCAAAAGACGAGCATTTACACCTTGCACAAGGAGGACAAGACACAAAAGGTCATTGCAAAAGAGTCTGGCTGTTCTCAGAGCTCTGTGTCCAAGCACATTAATACAGAGGCGAAGGGAAGGAAAATATGTGGTAGAAAAAAGTGTACAAGCAATAGGGATAACCGCACCCTGGAGAGGATTGTGAAACAAAACCCATTCAAAAATGTGGAGGAGATTCACAAAGAGTAGACTGGAGCTGGAGTCAGTGCTTCAAGAACCACTACACACAGACGTATGCAAGACATGGGTTTCAGCTGTCGCATTCCTTGTGTCTCGCATCGTCTCGCCTGGGCTAAAGACAAAAAGGACTGGACTGCTGCTGAGTGGTCCAAAGTTATGTTTTCTGATGAAAGTCAATTTAGCATTTCCTTTGGAAATCTGGGCCCGTATTCATAAAGAATCTTAATGCAAAGAGTAGCTCCTAGTGACAAAATTCTAAGAAAATTCTTAGAAATGTGGGCGTTTACTCTTAAAATTAACTAAAATATCCTAGTAAAGAAACAAGTAATTCAGAAAGCAACTTAACCCTTAAAAGAGGTCTTAGGGTCAAATTTGTTAAGAGCACAGATGTGGACTTTTAAGAGGCTTAAGAGTTTCTTTAGTAGCGGAGAAAATGGCAGAAAGACGAAGAGGGAGAAGAAATGTGTTGCAGACAATGGATAACAGTGACTTAATAAGACGCTATAGATTAGATCGTGCAGGGATCATGTTTGTTGCATTAAACCCAACTTTCAAACCACCAATTAAATAGACATGCCAGCAATCAGTGTAATTGGAAAAAGTGGAACAATGTTTATAACTCTAAGCCAATCAAATACCTTATAGGAAATTAACAGCATGGTAAATAATAAAAGGATTTATATACACTGAAAAAAATGATTTGTTGAATTTACTGAAAAAAAAATTATCGTAAGTGGTCGCAATTAATTTATTTGATCTCAATTTAAACAAAAACACATGCAATTCCCATAAAACCAATTCATTTTTTTAAATTAAAATAAAAAAACTAAATTTAAATTATTTAAACGAGCACAAATGAATTATGCTTAATTAAATTTTTCAGTGTACATAATGAAATCACACACTTGACATAGGCCATTATACTACAGGGGTAGAATTGTATGATCTGTTCAACTGAGGATGTGGAGGATTTTACCAGAGGTGGCCAGCATCATGAGGAGATGACTTAAGCAAAAAAATCATTTTTGTCAAAAAATGACTTAGGCAATTATTTTAGGAAGGTGACGATATAATGTGTGTGTGTGTGTGTGTGTGTGTGAGAGAATTGTAAAATAGGACAAATTGCGCTTGTAAATTCAAAGTGACCCTATACTTAAAAGCACTCCTTTTTTCCCCTTTTTGGACAACCAACCAATCACAGTCTTTAAAAGTCTGTGTCATACGTAGCAACGGGGTCAGCCCCGCCTCTTCACCAAGATAAAAGTTTTTGTATTTTCCTTGCTCAGAGTTGCTCTCAGATCCGTCCCGAATAGCTCTTAAGCTAAGACTCCTACGTTAAAAGTGTTTAAGCTAAATTAGGAGTTTTCTGAGAGGACTCTTAGAATCTTTATGAATACGGGCTCAGGGTCCCAGAGTCTGGAGGAAGAGAGGAGAGCCACACAATCCACGTTGCTTGAGGTCCAGTGTACAGTTTCCACAGTCAGTGATGGTTTGGGGTGCCATGTCATCTGCTGGTGTTGGTCCGCTGTGTTTTCTGAGGTCCAAGGTCAACACAGCCGAATACCAGGAAGTTTTAGAGCACTTCATGCTCCCTGCTGCTGACCAACTTTACGGAGATGCAGATTTAATTTTCCAACAGGACTGGGCACCTGCACACAGTGCCAAAGCAACCAGTACCTGATGGTATCCCTGTTCTCAATTGGCCAGCAAACTCGCCTGACCTTAACCCCATAGAGAATCTATGGGGTATTGTGAAGAGGAAGATGCGATATGCAGAAGAGCTGAAGGCCACTATGAGAGCAACCTGGGCTCTCATAACACCTGAGCAGAGCCACAGACTGATCTCCTCATGCCACGCCGCATCGCTGCAGTAAATCAGGCAAAAGGAGCCGCAACTGAGTATTGAGTGCTGGACATGACCTTACTTTTCATCTTCATACTTTTCAGTTGGCCAAGATTTCTAAAAAATCCTTTCTTTGTATTGGTCTTAAGTAATATTCTAACTTTCTGAGATACTGAATTTGGGATTTTCCTTAGTCTTCAGTTATAATCATCAAAATTACAAGAAATAAACATTTGAAATATATCAGTCTGTTTGTAATGAATGAATATAATATACAAGTTTCACTTTTTGAATGGAATTAGTGAAATAAATCTACTTTTTGAGGATATTCTAATTATACGACCAGCACCTGTTTGTTTCTAGAGCAGCAAATCATCATATGAGAATGATTTGTGAAGGATCATGTGACACTGAAAACTGGAGTAATGATGATAAACTCAGCTTTGATCACAGGAATAAATTATGTTTTCAAATATTTCACATTATTGCTGTTTTTTTTTTAATCAAATCTTTGCTGGTTTGTAACCGGTTGTATCAAAAGCACCTGGTCGGGATGGCAGCGGGTGTCCGAGGTCCGAGAAGCGCCCGTGAGGGTCAGATGGGGGTCGTGGACCTGCAACAGATCACATGTCATCAGGAGCTGTTATCAATCATATCAGCCTGAGGCCTAAACATCTGGAGCTCAGGAGCGTTTTCAAATGACAACAGGGACAAACACAGAAGGAGGAGAAAAACTGAGGGGGGGAAATGACGCCGATCTAAAAACGTAGAGAGACTCAAACACAGGAAAGCTGGAGAAAAATGAAAGGAGGAGGATGAAGTTGGGAGTCGTTACGGAAGACGATGCAGCGCCGACTCACCGAAAGGCTCAACCCGTCGCCCTACAGGTGCAGAGGGGGGGCGTCCGGGACCCTCTATCATTAGAGGAGGAGAGGGAGCCCCCCCGCTCACAGGAGACGGCCCATACGAATCACCTGTTCAGACCAAACCACGACAATCACATCAGAGGAGCAGCAACACTGCATTACACACTAACAGACGTTCTCTGGGCTTGTTGTGTTTTAAAGGATTAGTTCACTTTTACTTTTGCTGATAATTTACTCGCCCCCATGTCATCCAAGATGTCCATGTCTTTCTTTCTGCAGTCGAAAAGAAATTAAGGTTTTTGATGAAAACAGTCCAGGATCGTTCTCCATATAATGGACTTCAATGGGCTCCAAACGGTCCAAGGTCCAAATGACAGTTTCAAAGGGATTTAAACGACACCAGACGATGAATAAGGGTCTTATCTAGCCAAACCATCAGTTTCTGAGAGAAACCCAGCAGTATTTATGCTAATATTTTACCTCTTATTAGAGGAGCGTGATCATCTCTGAGCTCCGCCATAACTTCCGCTAAGTGAGGTCAAAATATAGATGTATACGTAGATGCCTCATTAGCGCTTGCAAGGATCAGTAGAATGAGGCATCTACGATTGATATATCTATGACCAGGCTCATATTTGACCTCACTTAACGGAAGTTATGGCGGAGCTCAGAGATGATCACGTTGGTCTGTTAAGAGGTAAATATTAGCATAAATACTGCTTGGTACTGCACTGAAACATTGGGACCTTGAACCGTTTGGAGCCCATTGAAGTCCATTATATGGAGAAACATCCTGGAATGTTTTCATCAAAAAGCTTAATTTCTTTTTGACTGCAGAAAGAAAGACATGGACATCTTGGATGACATGGGGGCGAGTAAATTATCAGCAAAAGTTTATTTAAAAGTGAACTAATCCTTTAACACTAGAACCTCCAGGAGGCGTTGTACACCTAATTCTGCCAGCGGGTAAAATCTACCCATGCACACGATTGATGCGTCTAAAAAACGCATTATGCCACAGTCTTCACTAAGTAATGTCTAGAGTCATGAAATGATTATTTTTAGTTTTTGTCCTGTTGTTTTATGCTATTTTAAGCAGGTTACACTTTTTGGTGAATATAGGCTAAACCAACCTGCAATGACAACGAGAATTAGAAGGAAATAAATACATATTTGGGTGGTGCAATATTTTAATAAAATGTCATTAATCACATATTAAGATAACCGATGTTAATGAAATTACTAAAATACCTTAAATAGACAAAGTCAATAAAGATGTTGCTCAATCAGGAAATAAAATGCACAACTTATTTGGGCAGATAACGCTGACTGCTTTATTTTCCGAGATGATGGCAATCTTTGAATTGTAATACAATATAGAGGCTTATATTATAATATATATATATATATATATATATATTATATTATATTATATTATATATAAAAAAATAATATTTATTATATAAGCTATTCAAATCCATTTCTGCAGCTAAACACATATACATTAATGTTTAATATTACTAACCCCTAATTAACGTACGTGTTTAGCTGATGCAATTGATTCAAATAGCTTATACAATAAATATTAAATACATACAATTATGGAGGGTTAGGGTTAGTTACTAACCCTAACCCTCCATTACATACATAAAGAAATATGTTAGCGTTAGTTCAGTTACGTTACCCGTGTCGGCAGTGTGCAGACACACCCACATTAACGATTTCAATATAGGATTCATCCTCTCAGAGAAGACCATAAACATTACAGATAACATCTGAAGTAACTATTAATTTACATACATATATCGTAAAGCTAATCCTGTGAGACTGAGATGCTGCAAATCGTGTGATATTAGGCAAATGTTTTGGCTGTACGTCAATGATGCCCTCTGCTGGTAGGGAATAGTAAGATGGCCGCTCGAGCACTTCACCGCCTGATGGCAGTCTAGAACGCGATGAGCAATCCAGTCATTTATATAGATCAGTGGGGTAATCATAAAAATATTTGTATACTTACATCATAGATTTTTTTTGAGGAAATGGGCAGACTTGAATAAAAAGCAACAGTTGCAAATAATACACGATAACAATTGCAAAACAAAAATGAACAATTAATGCAGAGTTTTAACAAGTATGAGTAACATCTTCATTTGAGTGTGTGTTGTGTGACTGTTACAGTAAGCCGACACGTTGCTCAAACACAGCACAAAAATAATGGAATTATATAGGGGTGAATTTAACCTGCTGGCAGTTTTAGGTATAAAAGCCCCGATTTTTTTTTTACCTGGTTTTATCTAAACAATTTTTAACTCCAGTGGATTGTAAATACCACAATTTAATAGTAATAATCAATGACTGGGAGACTTGGATATTTTATTGAAAATCTGTTCTGTACCTTAAAAAAAAAAATGAAAAAAAGCCGTGGGTCAATTTTCCCATGCCGGTTCTAGTGTTAAAATCCTTGTGAAAGCTGAATTAGAGGACGACAGCAACTCACCTCTTCGCTGTGGCGGCATGTGGCGATCCGGGGGTCCAGAGTTGAGTTTGAACAGACTTTGCTCCATGTCTGAGATTTTATCTCTGTACTCCACAAGCCTTTACAAACACACAAACATCAGAGGTCAGAAACAACACTGAAAATAACAGCAACGATGAACAGTGTGATCTGAGGAATATATTCACTTCTGACGAAGGTTGGCCAACTCTCTTCTTTCCTCCACCAGAGCTCGTTCAGAGGTGCGCGCTTTCAACTATTGAAGATCAAACAAGTAGACGAGATTAATATATCAGTATTAGCCGGTATTATACCTTCTCATAGAAAATGAAACACTAATTATGCATATAAAATGCAAACGCTTCCAGTTAAACAATCTTGGTTTCATCGCTGCTTTCTGAAATGTGTTCAATCATTCATATCACTTATTACTGCCATAACACAAAATCATTATAGGCTATCAGTACCAGCCGGTGCATTACTAATATAAAAGACTATATAATACAAAGACTAACACAACATGCTACTCACCCAGTTCTCATGGGCTTTCTTTTCCTGGACTGCCACCTATAGGAAAGATGGGAGGGAGATAAGAATGAGCTCTTGATCGACCCATATGGATTTCTTTGATGGCCGATGCCGATATCAAACAGAGCAGGATGGCTGATATAAATGTGTTATGTCACATTATTTTAATTTAAATACATCGTGAATAGCACATGTAAACAACTGCTGCAATAAAACAAATATAATTTTATATAATTTACTAAATTCAAAATAATTCATTGGAAATATGCCAAAAAATAAGCTTGATAAAAATAAAATGTTTATTAAAAACACGCTGTCCAAATAAAAGCCAGCTTCTGACCAGGGTTATTAGCTTTAAATAAAACTATTAAAAATAATTATTTTAAATAAAATAAAATATATAAATATTAGTTTAAGAAACAATTCATTGTTGCCCTGGCAGTAAACTAAAATAAATTTAAGTTGAAGCACTAAAATTATTAACTTGAAATAAATTAAAACCTATAAAATTACCATTTAAAAAAAAACGAATAAAAATGACAAAAGCACATAACGACATGACTAAAGTAAACTAAAATAACACTGCTCCCAACACTATTGGCCAATGACAATAATTTAAAGGAGGGGAGTAATGCGATTTCATGCATACTGAGCTTTTTACACTGTTAAAGACTTGGATTCCCATCCTAAACATGGACAAAGTTTGATGTTAACGTTTGATCTGTGCCAGAAAATACTAGTAAATAAAGTATCGGAAAGTTTTTTTTCGAGTATGGGTCTGCGTGACATCAACAAGGGCGGAATTTCCTTGTACGGACCATACAGGCACTTCTCCCGGAAGGGCGCACGCGCGCGACTAGAGCGAGGAAGTCGTCGGGTGCGCTGCAGTCACAGGACTTCACGAAATCAACAATGTCACCGAAGAAGTGTGTTTTCGGTTGTCAGGGCAAGACAACCCTGTTCAGCTTCCCAAAGAACCCAGTGTTAAGGGGACAGTGGATGGAGTTTTTCCGGAGCAGCAACAGAGTTGCGCAAATGTTTGTTTGTTCCCTGCATTTCAGCGACGATTGTTTGATAAACAAGGCCCGGTTCAACTTCGGATTTATAGATCGTCTAATGCTGAAAGATCCCAACGATAAAGGTTCACGGTTGTGCGTTGTAACCGCAGGCGGTGAGTAAAACTGTGTTTTTGGCTATCGATTCTGGATCATATATGTATGGCTGAATCTGATTGATAGCCATGGTTTATTTAGGATAACGTTTTTTTTTTAAGGATGTCACAGCTTTCGGACACTCCGGATTCTTTAGCTCCGCCCTCACGAAACACCTCCATCCGCTCTTTTTTTTTCGAAAAGACTCGGTGCAGCGCATCTTTCTTTTATAAATATAATAAAACGAAAGACTTTTCGGAGATATGAAGGATGCAATACTACTGTATAGGTACTCAAGATTGACAGAAACTGTGATACCCCCCTTTAAGAAATGCTAAACCAGTTTCTCACCTCAGATTTCAGCGAGCGCTCGTTCTGCTGCATCTCCTCCTCGATGTCCTTGATCTTCTGTTTAAGGGCTCTCAGCTCCTCATCCGACCGCAGAGCTTTACTGTCCACCTCCGTCAGCTTCGTCTCCTTCTCGCGTCTCTCCAGCTCCTCCTGAGTCAATTTCCTGAGCACAAAGGAAGTTCATAAAGCGAGGAAATACAGGAGTGATGAATGTTTACTACAGCTATTCAAATGACTGCAGGACGCAGGCTTTGTTAACATGGAAAGCACAAATTCAATCCATATCGGAACATCTAACTCGAGTCGTTTTGTTTCGTTTTTGCAGCAAAATGAAATGCAGGCCTTATTTGAGGTTTGATATTCAGATAAGTTCAGTCAGATAAGAATTCATGTCATTTCCACCCATCATGTTGGACGCAGAGTCATACACGATACACAACAGCTGTGTGAAATAGAGACACATCATTATATGCATCTCATGATTTTAGCATCACTGACATGACTTCCAATCTGCAAAATGTCTAATTTTATTTCTGCACTTTCTAAACTGACAGCTGATATTCCTTCAGGTAAAAAAAAAAAAAAAAAAATCTTTAATCAAATATGTTAACTTTCCCTTCCCCATCGAAACGGCTTCTCTTCTCTCCCGGTCATGTGCTATGGCGTGAGGGCGGGGCTATAGCGCGAGGGCGGGGCTATGGCATGAGGGCGGGGCTATGGCGTGAGGGCGGGGCTATCGCCCTCTCTCGTTTCTGCACCGCCTCTCAGAAACCGGTCACTCATCGTAGCAATATGGTGGTTAGGTGCATTTTTCTCGGTGTACACAATACCTTCTTTAAGAAGGACTTGAGGCAAAAAGAGAGAAATATATGAGAAATAAAAGCTTTTTTTTACGTAAAAATGACTCAATATAGTCGGACGAACAGCTTGTCGTGACGGCTCGCACTTAGGAATGCAGCGTGTGTGAGCGCGCCCCCCTTATAAAGGAGAGCTGAGGAAAAAAAAGTTACAGAAATAAAGCCATAAAAGGCTTAAAATAAGTGAAATCTGTAGCATAAACCAGCGAAAAAATGAGGAAATATGCTCAGTAACATATGTAGAAAAGATTTAGAGAGAAAATACATTTATTTATTTAAGAGATAAACTCGATCTTTCTCCACAACTGAGTGCAAACTTCAAATCTGCCTCCATCACGCCCAACTTCCAACGATCCAATCAATTCCCGAAGGACGAAATCAAGCCTCGCCCTACATTTTTTCTAATTTCAGAAGCCGTTTCACTCGGATATACATCTCAATAAGGAGAAAAAGACGATCTCAACTTCCATTTAATGCCGACTTTAAATCAATGCAAAGACGCGAATAGACATTCTGCGTTAACCAATCAGGAGCTTGCTCTAGTAGTGACAACAATGAGGACAAAATCATATGTGGATACCCGGAGCTGTACGATACATCTTCATACTTTATAGAAACAGGAATAAAAGGGATCTTGCTTGGAAGAAAGTGCGTGAGGAGGTCGGACAGTCTAGTAAGTTCTAAAAAAAACTCTCTTTACTCAATTTGAGCTATATCTCTATATATCTATATTAGGGCTGCAACGACACGTCGACGTCGTCGAGGACGTCGACTACGAAAATACGCGTCGGCGGCACATTATTTACGTTCTAGAATGGAACAGAAGATCTAGAATAATGGCAGCTTCTGCTCCCGGGCATAGTGAAAATGATCATTTATCATATAAAGCCAGGCCGCGACATTCAAAAGTGTGGGAGTACTTTAAACAGAAGCCGAATAAAACTGTGCTTTGTTAAAACTGTGATTAGCCCCGGGAATGAGAATTTTAGCCGGCAGCCCTGCAAAAAAAAAACACACATATTTAACCCCCCGAACGCGATTTTTACCAGAGAACCTCCCCGAAACGCGATTGGGCTTGTTTTGGGCTAGTTTTGAGTAACGAATGGGTGGGTTTTGTTGTGAAAACCTGGCAACCCTGCTGCCAGTGTTCTCTCCATGGTTCTCTCGCGCAGCTGAACCGTGGCGCGTGTATTGCAACAGACGGTCACATTTTCCGGGGTTCTTCTCCGACCCCAGTACGTCTCGTGCTTTTATTTATTATGGGCTGCATATATCTCCTGTTAATGCGACCTGGTTCCCCTCTGTCCCAAACACATGCATAATAACATGCTGTATATAGGTAGTTTGCATGATTAAAGTAACATTAAAGTTAAGATATGCCTCTAGCTTTAATCATTTAAATGTGTCTTTGAAGTTTGGGCTAAAACTTCTGGCAGCTTTAGTCGTTGTTTATGCACATGTATCATCAAAATAGACGACTAGTTATACTATATTAAAACTATGCTGAAAGCTCCTGTATGTGAACCTTTTGCAGATAAATACAAGTGCATTTTCGTTTACTATTGACACAAATCAATAAGTAAATCATACTCAACTACTATAGTAAACAACTTTTCCTAATTAGGCCTACTCTGTATACATTTTATGATGAATAGTATCATTATATATTATGTTTAAAAAGCTTCTTGTGTTCATATATTTCATTATAAAATGGCAAACTATGTACACTACCCTTCCTGAAATACAATTAATATTGTCATCATTCATTGATTTCATGTTAAAATAATATACAAATTCACTACCCTCTTTGAAATACAATAATCAGTAAAAAAAGAATCATAAGATTAATCCGGAAAAATAATCGTTAGATTAGTCGACTAATCGAAAAAATAATCGTTAGATTAGTCGACTAATCGAAAAAATAATCGTTAGATTAGTCGACAGAAAAAATAATCGTTAGTTGCAGCTCTAATCTATATATACATACATATTGAGACTACAAGCTAGTTAATGCCGGCAAATTGAGCTTATTCTGCGTATTTTAAAACAATCCATGTCAGCCATTTCGCAACGAGACGAGCCGCTGGCAGAAGCCCCTCCCATGACGCGAATTCGCGTCTGTTGTGAAGTGAATGAAGCGAGTAAACTCAAAATGTTCATGCGTCCAACTACACGCAAATAGCACGATTTATTCGTGCAAATCTCATCTGGTGTGAGCGCAGTTAGGCTATTCATCGTATTTTAGTAGAACGTTTCGTTTTAATTGATTTGACAGCACTAAAAAACATCCAAATTTAAAATAAAAATCTGATTTGATCACTTATTTTATATTGAACTATTACAATATTTATATATCTTACTGCGTTTTTCTTTAAAATATGTTTTAAATATATGGATATGATTGGATATAGTGGTCATCGTGCGCAGTGTGAATAATGTGTGTGTTCTCACTGCTGCAGGGCGTTTTCTTTCTGCTGGTAGAGTTCAGTGGTGATTTCTAGTCTCTGCTGCAGGTTCCTGAACTGGTTCTCCAGATGCGTCTTCTCGTTGTTCAGATTCATCTGATCGTGCATGACCTTCTGATATTGCTCTAGATTAAAAACGAAAGATCATGATTAAATGAAGTTCTGGAACGGAAACTGGAAGGTGTTCAAATACACACAGTCTTCATACCCTCCAGCTCCTGTCTGGATTTCTGCTCGGCGAGGAAACTTTCCATGTAGCGATTCCTCTCGTCTTCAACAACATTGAGAGTTGCTTTAATCTGCGAAACAGAAACGCCATTAGAAGCGAGAAGAGTGTAAATCATCCTCCTAAATAAAGAATCTGCCCGGAGCAGACGTACCCTGGAGACGTCCATCATCTGTTTGATTCGCACTCTTGTGCTGTCCATATTCTTCTCTGAAAGAAAACAGACACTTGATGTTCAGCATAGAGGAGAATGTTTCATCTAACAGTAGCCAAGGACCGAAAGTGTAAAACAGCAGCAATGTTATACAAGACACCAACATAGGGTATGTAAGCATTATTAAAATAACCGAAATCATGATTTGGTTTATTGAGATTAGGGGGTGTGCGATTTATATCGTTTAGAATAGTACTGTGATTGTTTTAACAATGTGCGATCTGACCAAGCGGCTCCTCCCGCAGTTTCTCTTGAAGCCGATACGGAAGTGACTTAAACTGTAATTCCTCGACTGGCCACTAGAGACAGACTCCAGAAGGAGCAGAATCTCATTGAGCTCATGTTAAAGGGTTAGTTCACCCCAAAATGAAAATGCTGTCATTAATTACTCACCCTTATGTCATTCGACACCCGTAAGACCTCCGTTCATCTTCAGAACACAAATGAAGATATTTTAGTGTAAAGCTGATGCTGAGAAAGGCTTCAGATAGGCCTCCATTGGCATTCAGTACATTTACACTCCCAAGACCCATAAAAGGCACTTAAAACGTCTTTACAAAGTCCATCTCACCACAGTGACTCTACAATCATTTTACGATGCGACGACAATAGTTTTTGTGCGCAATTTTTAAAAAAAAATAACTTTATTCAACCTCTTCTTGTCTTCCGTGTGTGTCTCCACGACGCATGCGTGAGAATATGACGTAGCGCCGGGGTTTGGGAATCCATGAAATGCACACTTTAGCCCGATTTTGAGAACTACGCCGAGACCTAAAGCACGATCAATGTAGAATTCAACAGCTTAGACACTCGCGTCTTCCTCTGCTTGTAAACAAATCTCTTCTGGGTCATGTGTCTGAACGCCGGATCTGCGTCATATTCTCACGCATGCGTCGTGGAGGCACACGGAAGACAAGAACAAGTTTGATAAAAGGTGTTATTTTGATTTTTTTTTGCGCACAAAAACTATTGTCGTCGCATCGTAAAATGATTGTAGAGTCACTGTGGTGAGATGGACTTTGTAACGACGTTTTTAGTGCCTTTTATGGGTCTTGTGAGTGTAAATGTACTGAATGCCAATGGAGGCCAATCTGAAGCCTTTCTCAGCATCAGCTTTACACTAAAATATCTTCATTTGTGTTCTGAAGATGAACGGAGGACTTACGGGTGTCGAACGACATGAGGGTGAGGAATTAATGACAGAATTTTCATTTTTGGGTGAACTAACCCTTTAAAATGCCCAACTTTACAGCAGAAGAACACATGTTTACAGTCTGGGACACATTGTGGTTTTGGTCTATACGGCTAATTTTGCTCTTCATGACGACTGTGAAGGGGATGAATTTATTTATAACTCATTCGTTTTTTACATTATATAAAGCTTAAAAGTCCTGCATAATTAAGGGCGTGGCCACTTTGAGTGACAGGTGGATAGCCATTATCTGCTGTCTGTTAGTCATCGCGTCACCTCAGCTCTGCCCACATCCCGCCTCTTTGCCCATTTTCAGTTATCAGGGAGTGATGCGAGAGCATTGATCATCTGAAGTACACACGCTCACTCTTTAAAGTGAGAGCGCAAACATAATTTAAATTACCAGATCACATTTAGTTTTAGTAGTATGATTATTCAAAGCATTTTAGATGGTTTATTCTATATGTGTAGTGCATTAATAGCGGGAGAGGTGGGACATAGCGAGCACTGGGAGAGAGAGAGAGAGAGAGAGAGAGAGAGAGAGAATGCTGCCTGCATTGAAAGTGCGAGTAATGCGTGAGGGGATTAGTGACATTATTGCATTCAACAACTATATATAATATTGAATATAATGTATAATAATGCAATGGGGGAATATTTGTGGGTCCTGATAATAATACACTACTAATAATATTATTTTAATAATAAGTAAAAATAAAAAAGTCTTTATTTTGTCTTAAAATATCGGGATACATATCGTATCGTGGTTTATATCGAATCGTGACATGAGAGTATCGTTACAGCTCTATTCAATAAACAAGTTAATATTAAGTGACTTGCATTTTAGACACAGACACAATATTGCCCGTTTTTGCTCCATTTTGCCAACGAAAAGTGAGCAACACACGGCAGTCCAGTTGCTTTGTTTGGAACTGAGACACAAAACAGTGTTTCATACCGGAATGAACGAATCGTTTGAATTAATGGTTCAATGACTAATTAAGATAGTCAAATGATTCGTTCCTGGAAGAATCAGCCGTTTGAATGAATCAGTTTAATCTTGAGAAAATCCCACAAAAGAAATATTTTCTGTCAATATCGCTAATTGCGATTGTTAAAGAGAAAAGCTGCAATTTAAATAAATAAATATGTGCGCTGCATGTTTCAGGGTGGAGAAATGTGTTTTTTTATGAGCTCATTTATGAGTTTAGCGTCTCAGTTCACAGTAAAAACTGCTCTACACAAACTCATATCTGCAGGCGCTATGAGATTGGGACACTTATAACGTGCATTTGAAAGTGCAACATGTGCCAACATGAGAGGAGAAGAGCTTATCAACAAAAGAGATGCTTTTTTTGGTTTTCCGCCAAAATAAAATCTTGGTGGTTTAAGGTTTGAACATGAAGAAATGAAGACAGCCATAAATATTAGTGTTGTAATTTTGCAGTTCTACAGTAAAAAAAAAAAAAAAACTATTATTTTACTTAAATGCTTGATTTTCTTCATTCACAGTGAAACATTACAATAGTAAAGCATCTTTTTTTGTTTACAAAAAAAAATTATTTGATATCATGTTTAATATTATTATTGTCATATTTATTGTCAATTTTGGGAAAATTGAACAGCCCTACAAACAAGATAAGAGCATCTACTAAACACAAATGAAAGCCGTGAAGACCAAATAAAAAATACAGAGAACACGAATGTAAAGAAAATGTATTTGAGATATAAATAGAGCGCTCACCAGCATCTTCTCCATTAGACATTTTAGCATCTTCTTTCTGTAGTTCAGCAGAATCACAGGCTCCCAGACGATTGAGCTCTGCAATACAGCTGGACAAAACCTACAAACCGGAGAAACACAGAAAACCATGAGACGTCATGGTTTTACAATGTGATATTCATGGCTAAAGGGATTTTCAGCATCAGTTTTATAACATGCAACAAACTTCACTCACATCAATCTCATTTTCCTTGTGCACCAGAGAGTCCTCCAGCTCTTTCTGAGATTTGTGATAAACTCGGATCTCCTCGCTCAGTTTCTTGTGCTTCTCCTGCCAGTCTTTAGCGTCACGAAGGAGCTGTCAGAAAATAAATGTCCTTTAGGTCACGTTGACATTGATGGATGAAGGTCACAGCTCTGACAGAGGGACTTACAGATTTCTTCTGCTCTTTTAAAGCACCGTTTTCCTTCTCAAAGGACAGCACCTGAGCCTTGAGAGCATCTTCTCTGAGTTTAGCTTCATCCATGAGGACGTGAACCTGTTCATTCAAAACAAACCCCAGAAACACAGCATTTAATATTTTCAGGACATGAGAGGGCTAACACAAATGTTCAGATACAGGACTACAAAATCATTTAGGAGAAAAAAAAACCCTACATCTCTAAGATGATACAAATGTAATCATTTTGCACCGCGTTAACCAATCAGGAGCTTGCTCTAGTAGTGACAACAATGAGGAGAAAATCTGTATATTAATATCTGGTTCAGACAATATGATTATCACTGTGATAACATTAAATGACATGAAACACAACCCAGTCTCTTTTTGTTAAATGCAAGTTTATGTATGATCAATAATACAAAAGTATAAGTAAAAGGTAGAAGAAGCTATACATGAAATAAAGCAAACAATTCAGTCAAACATTCAAAGTCAGTGTTATAGTCTGCTACAACGGTAACAAAGTTATAGCCTAAAAATAAAAAAGTAATGAAACTTCACTTTGCCCTCAGCCTAAACGATTTGCCAGGGAACAAATTATAGATCCATGAGACCAAATATCGGCCGTGACATTTACAAAAGACGAATTATAGCTGGAGACGCCACAGAGACATCAGAGCCAGCGGCAGACGGCAGAAGGACTGGCCGAGGAAAGGCTGCTCTCGCTGGGGTTAATGAGCGCTGCTGATCCACTGGAGCTCACAACTCCAAAAACACCAGATCACATGTTCAAATAGGCACTCTCTTTATAAATAAACCACAGATTTGAGCTTTAAACAACTACATTATCGACTGAAAGTCTTAAAACTACTTTTTGTCACACATTAAAGCAGCACTAGGTAACTTTTCAACCTTCATAATATATTTTCAAGACTCTTGTGATGATACATCGACTTACAATAGGTTGAGTGACACGTCTGCCATAGCCTGACGGGGTCTGTATCGTTTTTAATCGTACTTTTAAACTTCGGGTTTCGGGTAGTAACCCGAGAAAAAAAAGAACTACAAAATTCGACTGCTTTACAGCATATACGTCACTTCCACCACCACCCCCACTTCCTTAAATTCGGACGCGTGAGCCAAACTATCATTTGTTTGCCAAATGTTATAGTCATGGCCGAAGCAGCACAGAAAAATAAGAAAGCAAAGGTTTTGTCGGAGGAAAGCAAAAAGAGGAAACGAGAAAGTGATGGATTAAAGGCAGGACGAGGATCAACATTGGCCAGCGTTTGCTCGTTTGCGTGAGCTAGAGGAGGAGCGGCTACATTCTTGCAAGAAAATACGTAATACATACAAAATCATATTTTAGGATACCTAACATGTCTGTGATATTGGTTTATTTGTCTTTCCTCAAGCTATAATGCAAATCGATTTTTCAAATTTGCAGATTCATCTAGGTTAGCTTGATATTATAATATTGACGATATATGGTTATTTCCTACCACTCAAACATTGAACTGAAGTATCATATAGATTCTGTAAAACGGGAACCAATAGACTAGGCTACTATAATGACACTGGCTTGTAAACGTGAGCATCGCGATCATTTGGCGTTTGAAAAAAATAAAACCCATGAAATTATATTCATATGACATGCTGAAACATATGCCACTGTACAAGCAGAACACGCATGTGAACTCCTGCAGTGTTCAGGGCTATCATGGTTGTCATGTCAACAAATGCACGTGCGATGCATCCGCTGATGTAGAATGACAGTTTACGACAGTAGTAGAGGACAATACTGTTTCACAACTGTAGGGGGAGCCCGAGAGCAAAAGTTACCTAGTGCTGCTTTAACAGTAGATTTTAACAAAAAAGACGTGTAAACACAGCCCATGTCAGCCATTTCTCAACGAGACGAGCCGCTGGCAGAAGCCCCGCCCATGAGGCGAATTCGCGTCTGTTGTGAAGTGAATGCACGAATGACGCGAGTAAAATCAAAATGTTCAAGCATCCAACTTCGCGCGATTAGCGCAAATTATTCGCGTCAATCGCGTCCGGTGTGAATGCCACATTAGTGTTTATTCATGTTTATTTCGTGCTTATTAATGAACTAGAAGAGATGATCGGTTCACGAGCAGCTATAACTGAGGCGCTACAGCGATAACCACACATTAAAGAGACACAAAACGCTATTTATTGTTTAAATTTATTTTTTTAAAAATTGCAACTTTGAAGTTTCATATCAAAAGTAACTCGCTCTGTCCTGTTTGTCGGCATGTTGTCAGTGTCCTCTTTGCTCCGCGATGTATTTTCTCTACGTGAGAACGTGTGTGTGTGTGTGTGTGTGTGTGTGTGTGTGTGGTGTGAGCGCGCCATGGTTTATCGGACATAGCAACAGTAACTAAAGGGGGCGGGTCTTTGTGAAATTACCTTTGCACGCTCCTCGTCATAGTTCTTCAGTGTTTTCTGGTATTTCTCGATTCTCTGGTGCATCTTGGCAATCTGTGGTTGATGAAAAACAAAACAGCTCTGAATAAATCTGACAGAGACAAAAAACACACAAGAAAACAACATGAATCAAAGCTCACCTTGTCATTAAGATTTGCATTTTCTTCCTGTGTGTCCACAATTTTTTGGTTAAGCTGTGAAACACTCCCAGACATCTCGTCCCACTGACTCTGGAGCTTCTGGTGATGAGCCTAGTAAAAACAACAGAGCACATTAAAGAAACCTGATGAAACTGAGATGCTAACAGATGAAGCCTGTGCTGCTGCGCTTCACCTTCAGCCCTTTCATTTCTTGTTGGCTGGAAGTCAGTGATTTCGCAGAGGTTTTCAGCTGTTCTTCACGCTCTTTTATCTGCGAGGAGACAAATGAAACATTTACATCTGATCAGGTTCATCAGCCTTTACCGAAAACAATAAACCCAACACGAGTCGAGAGAAAAGAAACTTTGAGGTTTACCATGTCATTCAATTCTGTGATCTTGTTAACAGCATCAGATTTCTCGCTGAGAAGCCGCTGGATCTTGTCTCTGAGCTGCTTTTCTGTTACTGTGAAATAAAATACAATGTAAAATATATTAAATCAGAAAATAAAATATTTTAAGAGGTAGTAGTATGTCGCATGACCTCATACCTCATTCATGCACAATATTTTGCTGTGCTTATCCAGTTTATTAAATATTTAATGAATTAAAAGTCCATTGTTGGACACAAACCAAAAGATCAGCTTAGTCTTAAATTGATAAATGTGACGTTTGCGCAAAAACAGTCCCATGACTGAGAATCAAGATTTTTTGTTTCAAACAGACGCAACTAAACAAAATGTGTAATTTAGTAGAGGTTCTGACAAAATGTTAATTGCTGTAGTCGATTTAAAATGTTTAATTAATCTGAATGGACTATTTTTTTTTTAATCAGTTTGAGTGAATGATTCAATGACTCGCTCATAACGACTTCACTTGTTTCATTTCTGGATGAATCAGTGTTTTTGAATGAATCTCTTGAGTGAATGATTCAATGACTCGCTCATAACGAATTTGCTTGTTTCATTACTGGATGAATCATTGTTTTTGAACAAATCTCTTGAGTGAATGATTCAATGGCTCGCTCATAACGACTTCACTTGTTTCATTACTGGATGAATCAGTGTTTTTGAATGAATCTCTCGAGTGAATAATTCAATGACTCGCTCATAACAACATTGCTTGTTTCATTACTGGATGAATCAGTGTTTTTGAATGAATCTCGAGTGAATGATTCAATGACTCACTCATAACGACTTCACTTGTTTCATTACTGGATGAATCAGTGTTTTTGAATGAATCTCTCGAGTGAATAATTCAATGACTCGCTCATAACAACATTGCTTGTTTCATTACTGGATGAATCAGTGTTTTTGAATGAATCTCGAGTGAATGATTCAATGACTCACTCATGAAGACGTCACTTGTTTCATTACTGGATGAATCAGTGTTTTTGAATTAATCTCTTGAGTGAATTGTGCTGAAATTTTAGGTTAGAAACATTTTGAAAATTCATATAAAATGTAAATGTAAATATTAGCATTGTATTTATAAGTGTACTATAAAATAATTGTAGTTTTATTTTAAAATATAATAGTATTAAAATCACACTATTTATTATTTTGTTAAAAAAACCTGCAATAATTCTATTGTTAATACATTTTTTTACAGTTATATTTAATGTGCAGTGTGAGCACCAAACCCCCTGTGTATATGCCATCCCATCATATCGAGACGTCACTTGTTTCATTTGTGGCAGAATCAGTGTTTTTGAATGAATCTCGAGTGAATGATTCAAAGACTCACTCATGAAGACGTCACTTGTTTCTTTACTGGATGAATCAGTGTTTTTGAATGAATCTTGAGTGAATCGTGCTGAAATTGTGCTGATTTTAGATTAGAAACATTTTGAAAATTCATATAAAAATGTACAAAATAAAAATGTAGATATCAGCATTGTATTTATAAGTGTACTATAAAATAATTGTATTTTTATTTTAAAATATAATAGTATTAAATCACACAAAACCTTCAATAATTCTATTGTTAATAGATTTTTTTACAGTAATTTTTAATGTGCAGTGTGAGCACCAAACCCCCTGTATGCCATCCCATCATATCGAGACAGGTATAAAATAAAATGTACATTTAGCTGATATCTCAATCAAGTGACTTACATTGATAGGTCCTGCCTTTGATCTAGAGGACAAAAGAAGAGGTGAATGACTAATTGGATCAATCTCAAAAGACTGTGAACATTCATCAGATAAACAAGGCGATGTCTTACGGCGAGCACCGTCCTCCAGAAGAACATCAGTATCGTGAGGGCCCCGACAACCGCAGTGACGAGCACAGGCTCCCAGGGGACTCCGTGGAAAGTGGGACCCGGTCGCCATTCCTCCGGAAGAGCAGTGATCACCTAGACGGCACAAGCAAAATGTCATCAGCTCCTGAAACGATTCATAAACTTGCAGTTTTGTGCATTTGTATTTATATGTTTATAGACTAAATACCTTAAAGCCATTCTAGATATAGAAATAAATATATATATATATTAGGGCTGTCAAAAGATTAAATCGCATCCAAAATAAAAGTTTGTGTTTACATAATATATGTGTGTGTGTACTCTGTTAATTATTATTTATATATAAATACACACACATTCATTTATATATTTAAGAAATATTTGCATGTATATACATTTATATAATCTATAATATATATAAATATAAATGTTTTATAAATAAAAATATTTTTTCTTTCTTAAATATATACATGCTTGTGTGTGTATTTATATATAAATAATAATTAACAGAGTACACACACATATATTATGTAAACACAAACTTTTATTTTGGATGCGATTCATCTTTTGACAGCCCTAATATATATATATATATATATATGCCTATATTGCCTTGTGCGCACTGTAAAAAAATGCTGTCGTTTAGTATTTTTGTCTTGTTTCTAGTCTAAATATATCTAAAAATTCTTAAATCAAGATGTATTTACAAGATTAGTTAAATTACATTAGATATTTGTTCTTGTTTTCTGGAAAATAAAATGAAATTGAAGTGAGTTTTTGTTTAAAACAAGCAAATATATCTGCCAATGGGGTAAGAAAAATAATGTTTCTGTTTGGAATCTTGTTTCTGTCCCAAACAGAAACAAGATTATTTTTCTAATCCATTGGCAGATCATTTAGTTTGTTTCAAGCAAAAACTCAATTCATTTAGATTTTTTCCCCACAGGAATCAAGAAAAAAATATGTAATTTTCCTTAGTAAAAGCATCTTGATTTAAGAATTTTTAGATATTTGGACTGGAAAAAAGACAGAAAAACCAAGTAAGAAAAGTATTTTTTGCAGTGTGGTTTTACCTAAATAGAGCACTTATTAAATTTAAATAAAAATATAGTTCTAACTCAGTAATAATATTTACATATATATATATATATATATATATATAAAATAGAAAAGGGACCGGCCCCCGGGTATGTCCATGACATCGAATCTGGCCCCCTTTAAAAAAAAGTTTGGACACCCCTGAGTTAGTCAGTATTAGTAAGGGGCCCGAATGCCACTTTTAGACTGTTTAAATTCAATGTTGGCACTCTTATATTGACTAATCTAAGTCTGTTCAAGCACTGACCCTTATCACCAGCCTCATGCAACAGAAACACAACACTAGGGGTTTAGTGGACTTTCACCTCTGATGAAACAGTGGCAATATAAGCACTTACAACTCGGTTTAAATGAACCAATTCAGTTGCCTTGGGGTTTTATCCGATCCTTAGTGGACTTACAGAATTAAGGAGAGCTGCAGGTATAAGAAGGGATCAAAATACAGCATTATGCCATTATTAAATACTGACTGAATGGTCGATTTAAAGCTGTTTTAGCCGTTCAAACTCTCACATCTCACTCCTGGAGACAGTGATCGAGCCTAGAGAGTGGAAACACTTACTTCCTGAAGCCCGGACAGAAAGAAGGCTGTGTTTTCTATCGCAGCTGGTGTGGAGGTAAGACCTGGCTGTGAATCCATCCTATTAAAAGCGTTTAAACTAATGTACCGGAGCGCTTAGAGACGGAGGTTGAAGCCGATGAACACCGTATAAATGGCGGACCATTGGTTCACATCGGGAACCCGGTGTTTTCTGCTATAAATCCACTCTGACTCGCTTGTCTTTCAAAGCTAATAGACGTTTAAGTTGAATAATAACGTATACCGAAGGATCATAAGTACATACAGTTAGTATGTTTTGAAATCGTGCCTGGAGGAAGGTCAGTGTTGATCTCTTTCAACACGTCAACATTTCAAAACGCTGAGCTAAGAGTCTCACGAAGAGCAGCGTTTCCACTCTGTGTGTACGGGCGAGGTCATGTGCCGCTGACGGCGGCCTCTGATTGGCCACACTGGGTATGCGCAGGGAAGCGTATTTAGCAGTGATGCTAGCGGGTTTGAAAGAATAACAAATCGAGGCTTCAGTGTCGATTTGTGCTATAAAAGATATAAATATTGAATTGACAAGATTTGGAAGTTAATCTAGTTATGGTCTCACACACATATTAGTCTCGTATGGAGTTTTAGTAACAGGTTTAGCATGGATTTCATTCATACCTATTAGCAGCAGAAGTTACTCTCTCATGACAAAATCATGATATTGATTACATGGCAGATCTTATAAACAGATGTATTTATAGAGCAGACATTCCTTTATGAACACATTTAAACAACAAATGCCATCTAAATTCAGTGACTGAATTATTTTGTGAGGATCATACAAATATTATTTCAAATGACAAAACATAAATATAAATGTGACCCTGGACCACAAAACCAGTTATAAGGGTACATTTTTTTATTGAGATGTATACATCATCTGAAAACTGAATAAATACAAGCTTTCCATTGATGTATGGTTTGTTAGGATAGGACAATATTTGGGAGAGACTTGAGAATCTGGAATCTGAGGGTGCTAAATATTGGAGAAAATCGCCTTAAAGTTGTCCAAATTAAGTCCTTAGCTATGCATATTACTACTAATAATAAATTGGATATATTTACGTTAGGAAATTTACAAAATAGTGTCATGGAACATGATCTTTACTTAATATCCTAATCATTTTTTGGCATAAAAGAAAATTCTATAATTTTGACTCATATATAAATCGATTTTTTTAAATTTATTTAAATATAACCCAGACATTCTTGAGGTCTCATCAGATTCACCATTTACTGTATGCTGAGTTACGCGTCTCTTATGTCTAAATTTTGAATTTAGAAGCAGCTCAGAACCAAAAAAAACAGAAGTTCAGGCCAAAACACCAGCAACAACATGAACAAACCCAACACTAATTACACAACAACAAATGACTGCAAAAACCACTACAGAAAAGTTTCTCAAATTGCTGGTTTGCTTCTCAGAAACTCAGAAGAAAGGAAACTCCAACAGAAAACAATCCTGTTAGTAATGTAACACCAGCTACTCGTGCAACATGAGTTCAGTGTGCATGGGGTTAACAAGACTTAAGTTCAATCCACTCTCTTTTTTAACTGTATTGACTGTAGAAATGTACACTAATGTCTGAGAAAGCAACATTTTCACAATTCACAAATTGCACAAATGTTGCAGGCATGGCTATAAGCCTTTTGTATTGATGTACTTGGGCATTAAGGTCTCAAAATATTGTCTTACTCACAATTTCTCCGTACACCCCAAGATATTCTTTGACGAGAAGCAGCAAACCCCAAAGCTCATCTGAAGTCGAGGGGCTGGAGGAATCATTGCTTGCTTCAGTCTCATGGAAATCTGAGACACCTGGAGACTCCAGTGAACCTGGAGACAGAAAGTAACAGTTATACCCAGGGCTTGACATTAACAACCGCGTGTGTATTTCAGCAGTGGCGCGTAATGCATTCTCTCCTACTAGCCACTTTGGAGAGTTGAATTTTATATATTATACATTTTTCAATTGTAGTCTTTTAAAAAGGCATTTGAAATAATAAACTAAGTGCAGTGCAATGCAATGTCGAAAATATAGATTTTTCAATCGATACTGAAATATCGTAAATGCTTCCTTAAAAGCGTCTCTTTCTCTTTCTCTCTCTCATCTCTCCGACAGTGAGTTAAACACAAACCCGCCTCCCCTCACTCACTTGTTTCATTTTCTCTGGGTGAATATTGTTGGTTTCAGGGCTTGAATTTCAGCATATTGCGCATAATTTTACTCATTCCCACAGATTTTGTTCTCACACCGAAGTGCGCATACTTAGATCTGCCTCTCAGCACTAAATTTAGTTATTCGCTGCTTATTGCGCTTAACCCTTCTCCGGTTTCCGGGTCTTTTCTGACCCCAAAGGAGGTCAGAAAATTTTTCCCTTTGTCCAAATGGTATGAGACTTTGTACGGTGGTCAACACTCTCTATATCTACAAATAAAAAAAATAATTGGATTGATATCTGTTTTTATGTTCGTGTGACAAAAAAAGTCACTCAGGGTCTTCCTTAGAAAATTTACAAAATTCATCCTCAAAAACAGTAACAGAACATGCTATACAGAAATTAAGTGGCAGACTTCCAACAATGCATAAAACATCCACAATACAAAATGATCATGCTCACACACACACAGGAATACTTTTGTTATTGCTTGTCATTGCTGTTCAGTTCATTGCATTTTGATGTTCATGTTGTGTATTTTTTACTAAATATGTAATTGAACTGTTCATTTCTGTTACAGTTAGTAACTGAAGTGTAGATTAAATTTGTAGAATTAGAAGACAATCAGATGTTTGAAATAAATGATAAACTCTAAAGACTCCAACTTTTCTCTTGATTGTAATCATAATGTAACATCATTGAAAAAAATTCTCTCAGTACAAAAAAAATGCTAAACTTTGGCACAATTAATTAATTTTAGTTGTTATAAATGTGATTTCATAACATTTAGATATAAATCCAACTTAAAAATACTTATTTCACCAGTATTTTTCAGTTGGATTCATATCTAAATGTTATGAAATGTCTTTTAGTCAGTCAAATAGCACATAGCAAATAGTGGAGCTCTGCAGCCATTTACTGGTAAAAGTCTTTGTATTTTATTTTAAAACTGTATTTTCCAAAAGATGGGCAAAAATCTTACACTAAACCATGTCAAATTATCCATGTTATCCCCACGAATGAAAGTTAGAAATGTGGGTCTTTTATAAAGTGAATTTTACATTAAAAAACTGATTTTGTGTGAAAATCCATAAAACAAATTTTTTTTAATGTATTTATATAAATTAAAAAATTATTATAAGTACTCCAAAAATGCACAGATGTTGAGTAAAAACATTAATAAAAAATAATAAGTAAAATTCCATTTGTTCTAAAAAAAAAAAAAAATAGTTTGTTACAAAATTACATTTTGTTGCCTGGGGTCTGTGGAGACCCCAAAGACCCTGAGTGTAATTTTCAAACGAAGGCCGGAGAAGAGTTAAACAGTCAAATACACACAAAATAATGTCAAAATGCCAGTCTTTGAGTGTTCATGTAAACAGTCAGTTTTGTTTTAAGTGAACGTAAACAGTTGAGAAAGAAAACGCATGTGTAACAGTGTAATGGATCCGTGTGTCAGCTCTTAAAGTGACAGCAGCCTAATAAACCTGCAGTCAAATGATGAGATAATATTAAAAATATCTATATTAGGAGTTTTCCCCATGGTATCAATGTCAAAATTGTGGCTATTAATTTAATGTCAAGCCCTGGTTATAACCCAAGTCAAACAGCAACAATTGAAATTTAAAAATAAATAAAAAAAAAATAAATCACAAACCTGAAGATGGATCCATTTCAAAGTGAAAGCCGATGTCCACCGGTTTCTCCAAAATAGCATGAGGCCCCTTTTGAATCTCCTCAGCGTCCTCGAACCCTATTTGAGCATCTTTGTTTCTGTTGAAATGTCCGCCGTCCTCCTCAAGACCTGTGTCTTTACTGTGGGACAGATCTTCATTCGTATTCAATTCAGTATTAGGAATCAGTTCAGATTCGTTGTGCTCCTCGTGCATTTCAGGACTTTCAGGCGGTGCGATCATTTCAATGTTACTATCCAAATCCTTCACCTCTTCAGAGTCAATTTCCTCATCTGGAGAAGAAAAAAAAAAAGGCATAAAGACGTTTATTAAAGGGTTACTTCAGCGATTAGCATTAAGCTTTGTATCAGTAGAAAGAAACCCGGTAGTATGTTCGAATGATCATGCTCACCGAGCAGACACATTCAGTTTAATTGTAGTGTCTGTTCTCTAACTGAACTAAATTATTTTATTACTATAAAAATCAAAATGGCGGTGGGCAAGTGATGTAACCGGTAGGTGTGGCCTCATAGGCAGCGAAGCAAGTGCATTCTGGGAGTTGTTGTCTTTCATCCATTTAAGCCAAAAATACATTTTCTGGCTTCTCAGTCTAGAAGGCACTAAATTCAAAAATAATTTCACATTTCTCCTACATAATTGACCCAGTTTAAATACATATTCATCTTTCCAGCGCTGAAGTGCCCCTTTAAATCATTACCATGTAAAGCGTGACAGTAAATAATAGTCCGAAATATCTATTTTTTTTTAATGGAACAGTTTAATGAAGACAAAATATAATATATATATTTGCAAGTGTTTTTTTGTAGAGTATCATATTTGATACATCAGGCTTTTGTGGCTTATGTAGTATGATATGAGAATATGGAGAAGAATAAAACAGCTCAAATGTATTCAAATATGCATTTTGGTGCAGATGCTGATAATGCTTGTATTGTAAATCAAAGAGATCTTTATAACAGTATATAATGCTTATTAAAATTAAACAAATATCAGTCGTCACTCTATATCGTCCAATAATGTCTCAGTAAGAGGATACTTAAATGCTTAGTTTTATGTTAAAAGCTCATTATTTTTAACATGTTTTTTCAATAAAATGATCAAATATCACAATCATTCAAAGTTATTCTTATGTTTAGTTCATAAAAATCAGATTTCACAGCCAAAAGACACAAAGCACGAGCTGAAGGACGTTTTAACTTGCTAAAAAAAGTCTAAACTATCAATCAGACTGTAGGAGATTGTGTGTGACTGGTTTATTAGCCAAGTTTTAATCATGTCGATCATTTAGAGGCCTTAGAAACTCATGCATCTAATATGATAAAGCAGTCTTTTTGAGGTTAAAACTATTCTAACAACATGTGGTCTGAGCAAAACCCTGAAATGACTCACTGAAACAAGCAAATGCATGTAATTATAGGATTGCAAAGGCGAGCATTGCTGTTAGTACAGAGTTAGAGATTCAAACAAACACCTAACTAAATGTTCCTCACCTGTTTCAGATGCAGGTTGTTCTTCCTCGACCAATGGGACGCTGTCACTGGCGGCTGAATATTTCTGTCGCAAAGAGAAAACGATCTCCTGAAAAACGTCTAAGATCGCAGCCTCCACATCAAACATTTCTGGCTCCTTCTCCTGTCCGTGTTCCTGAGCTCTCCGGTCTCTCTCGTTGAACATCTCTTCTGTCGCATCGAGAATGGAGTTCTCCGAGGCCTCCATGATCTGGTCTAGCGTCTGCTCGATCTCCTCCGTGTCCGTCTTCAGCTCTCTCGCGGACTTCATCTCCAGATCTAGGTCGGAAAACATGGCCTCGATCTTAAACAGGCTCTTCAGTCCGAAATACTTCTGCATGCGCTCCGTTTCCTCGTCCTTCAAGTGATCTCGTAAGATCGTGAGTCTCAGTACGTTATCGCTGTATTCAGGCTCGAAGGGAGGAAGGCGATCCTCGTCGTTTTCTTCTTCCTCTGAGGCGTTTTCGCTTTGTTGCGAGACAACCAAATCATCGTCTCCAGGGTGAGGATTTTCTTCAGGTTCATTAACGCTTTCTGTGAGCGAAAGAAGAGCGTTCTCGTCCTCCAAAAGCTCGTCGGTGTCTTCGTTCACGTCCTCTTCCTCTTCAAGACTTTGCTCTTCTGATTCCAGTGTGTTTTTCAGTAGATTCACCAGTTCGTTCTTCACTTTATCAATCCGTTCATCGGTTTCCTCAAGTAGAGGTGCAGTCTCTTGGCTTTCTGAAGGAAGTTCCCTACTTTTGGTTCCCTCGTCAATAGATTCACTCGCTTTTTTTGCATTCTGAGGATCGTCGTCTGCTGTGCTTTTATGTGCGTTTTCATTCTTATTCATGCTGGCCTTCAGAAGAAGGTTTTCCTTTTCGTTTGGGTCTAACGTCTTTGGAGTGTGTTCACTTGCATGCATCTGGTCTACATTTAGCAGCGGTTCAGATGGGACGACTTCACGTGCATCTGAAGCCGGTTTAGCGTCTGGTGGCAGATTAGAAAGTGCAGGGATTTTGACCTTAAGATCACTTTGTGCATGCGTGACCTCAAGACCAGCTTTCTCTGCGACACCAACTGAAAGCGATTCTTTGGGGAGTTCTCGAAGGGATTCGGTCCCTTGCGATTCACCTTCAAAAGTGTCCTTAAAAGACGAAAGTGTTTTCTCTGGTGCTTGTAGTGGTACATCTTTAAGGTTTAGCTCCGCTTTGGCAGGTTCTGCACGTGCTGCATCTAAACCTGCTGTTTGTGTTTCAAGTAGAAGTTGTGCGGACTCCAAATCAGAGTCATTTTGGTTGTGCAAAAGCTCAGGATAATCGGTATCTTGTGCATCAGAATCTGATGGTTCTGTGTCTTCATCTTCTGAAATGACATCGGCATCTTGGCTCATCGAAATGTATTCCATCTCTTCTTTTACTGCATCTTTAGTGTCCAATGTTGGTTTTGATGAAACATCTTCCATCTTTGGCTGAATGATATCAGAGTCCTCTTCAGTAGATTTTGAATGTAATGTCTCGGTTTCAGGAGCTTTTACAGATTTTGAATCGAATGACTTTGGTTCAACAGGCGATGTTGATTCTGAATCGACTGACTTTGATTCTGAATTGACTGACTTTAATTCAACAGGCAATGTTGATTCTGAACCGACTGACTTTGATTCAACAGGCAATGTTGATTTTGAATCGACTGACTTTGATTCTGAACTAACTGACGTTGATTCAACGGGCGATGTTGATTCTGAACCAACTAACGTTGATTCAACGGGCGATGCTGATTCTGAACCGACTGACTTTGACTCAACGGGCAATGTTGATTTTGAACCGACTGACTTTGACTCAACGGGCAATGTTGATTCTGAATCAACTGACTTTGACTCAACGGGCAATGTTGATTCTGAATCGACTGACTTTGACTCAACGGGCGATGTTGATTCTGAACCGACTGACTTTGACTCAACGGGCGATGTTGATTCTGAACCGACTGACTTTGAATCAACGGGCAATGTTGATTCAGAACCGACTAACTTTGAATCAACGGGCAATGTTGATTCAGAACCGACTAACTTTGAATCAACGGGCAATGTTGATTTTGAACCGACTGACTTTGATTCAACGGGTAATGTTGATTCTGAACCGACTAATGTTGATTCAACAGGTGATGTTGATTCTGAATCGACTAATGTTGATTCAACAGGCGATGTTGATTCTGAATCGACTGACTTTGACTCAACGGGCAATGTTGATTCTGAACCGACTGACTTTGATTCAACAGGTGGTGTTGATTCTGAATCGACTGACTTTGATTCAACAGGCGGTTTTGATTCTGAATCGTCTGACTCTGATTCAACAGGCAATGTTAATTCTGAACCGACTGACTTTGATTCAACAGGTGGTGTTGATTCTGAATCGACTGACTTTGATTCAACAGGCGGTGTTGATTCTGAATCGTCTGACTCTGATTCAACAGGCAATGTTGATTTTGAACCGACTGACTCAGATTCTACAGGGGATGTTGATTCTGAATCGTCTGACTCTGATTCAAGAGGCAATGTTGATTCTGAATCGTCTGACTCTGATTCAAGAGGCAATGTTGATTCTGAATTGTCGGACTCTGATTCGGTCTCTTCTACAGAAGCATCTTCATTCTGATCTGGTTCTTTTGATTCCTCTATTGAATTATTGTTCTCTGTCAACAATGTGCTGCCCAACAGCACATCTAAATCATAGCTTTCAAATTTATCAAGGCCAGTCTCAAAGCAAACAAAATCGGTTTCCTTAAAGAGAGAGAAAGATTCACGTTAACCAAACGTCACATCAAAAATGTCCAGGCATCAGTCGATATTAACCACATGAACTCACCTCTGTAGGAACCTCCAATTCTTTTTCAGTGTATATATGATTTATATTAAGATAGTCCTTTGGGAAATAACCAAAGTGGTTTCCAATCTATGCAGACAGAGGAAGAAGAAATAAATGTCAGCACAAACATTTTTGCATCAATCAATCAATCAATCTATCAATCTATCTATCATTAACAGGATACTTACACTGCCAGCCCACAGGTCCGACCTCTGCCCTGAGAGTTTATAATATACATATATTGTCTCTGCTTTCTTAAAAGAGAGAAACCGACAGTCCGGCCCCGTGAAATCCTTAGCGGCCTTCCCTCTGACGAGAAGCACTAAAGAGACACAAAAAACATGGTAAGCTTTTATAATCTATAACTATAATGAGCACTTCTGTACGACAATTGAATGTAATGTGGCGTCCATAACACAAAGATGAAGCATATTCCAGGGGCATTTCAAGCACAATGTAACTAATCTTAAAAGGATTAGTTCACTTTTAAATAAACTTTTGCTGATAATTTACTCACCCCCATGTCATCCAAGATGTCCATGTCTTAATTTCTTTTCGACTGCAGAAAGAACGGTTTTGGATGAAAACAGTCCAGGGGTTTCCTCCATATAATGGACTTCAATGGGCTCCAAACGGTTCAAGGTCCAAATGACAGTTTCAGTGCAGCTTCAAAGGGCTTTAAACGACACCAGATGATGAATAAGGGTCTTATCTAGCCAAACCATCAGTTTCTGTGAGAAACCCAGCAGTATTTATGCTAATATTTTACCTCTTATCAGACCAACGTGATCATCTCTGAGCTCCGCCATAACTTCCGGCAAGTGAGGTCAAATACGAGCATGGTCATAGACGTATACGTAGATGCCTCATTAGCGTCTGCACGGATCAGTAGAATGAGGCATCTACGATCGATATATCTATGACCACGATCTAATTTGACCTTACTTGCCGGAAGTTATGGCGGAGCTCAGAGATGATCATGTTCGTCTGATAAGAGGTAAAATAATAGCATAAATACTGCTGGGTTTCTCTCAGAAACTGATGGTTTGGCTAGATAAGACCCTTATTCATCGTCTGGTGTCGTTTAAAGCCCTTTGAAGCTGCACTGAAACTGTCATTTGGACCTTGAACCGTTTGGAGCCCATTGAAGTCCATTATATGTAGAAAAACCCTGGACTGTTTTCATCCAAAACCTTAATTTCTTTTCGACTGCAGAAAGAAAGACATGGACATCTTGGATGACATGGGGGCGAGTAAATTATCAGCAAAAGTTTATTTATAAGTGAACTAATCCTTTAAGGGCTTATATTTCCATAAGCAAAACAGAATTTCTTACTAATTATTTTGAAGTGAAACACGACCCATGAGATTTTGTTGCGTTTGAGAAAATCCATGTGTTGAATCCTTTGCGGGTGTTTAATGAAACCGTACCGCACACGTTCTCCACATGGTGACTTTATCTTTTTGGTTTGTTTATTAATGGTGTGTCGACCACACCAGGATCAACAGTGCATCTAATGGGTCGCCAGTATATGGAATATATCATGGAATATTATATTGGTGAATCTCCCTTGGATTTCAGGAGAATGGATTTGGCCGAATGGATAGTAGAATGTAATCAAGAAATGATAATCAAAATGTACAAATGAATTGCTTTATACCATTGTTTGAAGTGACGCATGCCATAGTTATATCAGAATAAACAAGCTGAAAACACTTTTTTTCTATAAAAATATGGTTATAAAAATGTTATACTAAAACTAACATTAAAACTAATGAAAAAACCCTTGAGATAAGAAAGAACAAACATCTTAAGCACACAGAATAATGTATTATATATATATATATATATATGTGCGTGTGTGCATGTGCGTGTGTATATACGGATGTGTGTATATTATATATATATATATATGTATATGTGTATACACACGTGTGTGTGTGTACAGTATATGTATTTAATGCATGTATGTATATATTTGTGTATATGCGTATGTGTGTATATGCGTGTATGTATATATGCATGTGTGTATATATGTATGTATGCGCGTGCATGTGTGTATGTGTATATGTATGCATGCGTGTATAAATAATTATATATGCGTATGTGTGTATATGTATGTGTGTATATATGTGAGTATATATATATGCGTGTGTGTGTGTATATATGCGTGTATGTATATGTATGTGTATATGTATGCATGCGTGTATATATTTATGTATGTGTGTGTATGTATGTATGCGTGTACATATTTATGTATGTATGTATATATGTGTGTGTGTGTATGTGTGTGTGTGTATATATATATAATATTAATTATTTTTAGGTTTACGTGTGTGTATGAACACACACACACACACACACACAGGTCAAACACAGTTCAACCTAATTAATTTCAAACGTGAACAATCGAATCATGATGTTTGTAATTAACGACCTTCCCAACGGTGTGTGTTACATGAAAACTGCCGGAGAAATGAAACCAGGCCGTATCTTAACACTATTAACTGTTGCATCACGTGAAAATATCACATTAAGAGCATAAACAGTCTCATCCATGCACAGAGTTCTTTATGTTGTGAGTTAGCTCGACTGGCTAAACTGAGCTCAGTATCAACACACAGGATCTTCAAGGACGTCGCTCTATCATCCCTCAATGCGCCTCACAGAAACCGCTGTTTTTGCTCTTTCTGAATGTTACAAAGTTACAGCTGTGGCGGCGGCAATGCGGCCTTTATGACGTCAACAGCGCTGAAGTTTCACGGTCAGCATCCTGATACAAAGTTACAGTGTGTGATACTCACTGCTACACTCCTCATCTGCGCATCGCTTCAGGTCGGAGAAGCGCCGGTCCGCGCTGCTGCTGGGGAAACACGCGTACAAAACAAGCGTAAAAACATAATAAACATAAGGATTCCGTGCAGCCATCGCTGTCCAGCTGTTGATCGGAGAGCCGCTGCCGACACGTCAGCAGATCCGAGGCGAGCTCGAGCTGCTTCAGCGAGGAGGAGGAAAGGCTGGAGTCATGTTACACTGCGCCGCTTAAAGAGATAGCAGCACCAAAACAACAAGCCCTGGTCACGTGGGTCTTCATGCAGAGGAGACCTCACTGCCAGGGGACTTTCATTCTGTATTATGCACAATAAAAGCTTTTTTTGTAAT
>JARQWZ010002628.1:62500-72500 GCA_033150135.1 Gobio occitaniae
AGCAACTAAAACCAACTAATGTTTTCATGTTCAGGTGTACGCACAACTACCAGCTTCCTCAAGTCGAACAGAAGGTGTCTAAAGCGGATCAGAGATGCGATGCTGCTTCATAAATGGCAGGAGGCTGCGTTTTATTACAACTCCTACATCCAGACACTGGAGGCCATGGATGCATATACAGTGAATACAACGGCTTCTGAGGTACAACAGCCTTATAAACTCTGTCAAATCAAATTAACTGTGTCAAAATGTTCACCTGAGATTTGGTGTCAAATAACCGAGGGGTAAACATGACTTTAGAAAGATGGCAGCATCATTATTTTGTTATTACACAGATTGGTAGGTCTATTAGTTAAATCTGTTTACTTTTGCAATCTTTGTTGCTTTATATGTGAACGGTGACCGTTCAAAAATGGGGAAAAGGCACTTTTTTGCCCCAAGTTTGCATGCCTGAGACATTTTAAAGATATTTTAAAGGTGCAGTGTGTGAATTTTAGTGGCATCTAGTGGTGAGGTTGTGAATTGCAATTGCCCACCCCTCCCTTTCGAAGCGCATAGAGAAGCTACAGTGGCCGACACAGGACAAAAATGTCGTAGTCTGAGAAAGCAGAGAGTAGAGAAGTTTGTCCGTTCAGGGCCACTGTAGAAACATGGCGCAAAATGGCGATTTCACTGTAAGGGGTCCCGCGGTGTGTGCAGATCGAAGTGGCTCATTCTAACGTAATAAAAACATAACGGTACATTAAAGCTACACTGTGTTATATATTCCCCCATCTAGTGGTGAAAAGGTATATGATCATCCAGTGAATATTAGTTTCTGTTCCTCTCAATTCCGATTTCGTTTTAACTCCTACGGTGGCCAATTTAGTCCAAGATTAACATGGCTTCCAGTTCTACCTCGCCCACATTCGACACGGTGCCATCGAGTGTTAAAACGCCAAAGGCGAAGCTTGAATATACGGGTATGTCCCTCTTTGGCTAATGTACTTTCAAGATGGAGGGGCAACATGGCGACCCGCATTCGAACCCCTCACCCGTATGTATTTTTAATGGCATATTATAAACTTACGAGAATACTTTATTACTTGAAAGAAGTAAATATACATTAATGAGCACATATATTTTTGAAAGAACTAAGTGTTTTTAGCTAAGAATAAACAAAAAAAGTTACACAGTGTAGCTTTAAGTAAGTTCTCTATGCACCACTGAAAACATGGTTATGTATATTATAGGGGTGTAACGGTACACAAAACTGACGGTTCGGTACGAGTTCGGTACAGCAGTTTTACAAAATTGCTTTTTATTTATTTTTATTAAACAGTGGTTTACTAAAGAAGAAAAAAAGTGTCTGTCCTTAAATTAATTCAATTATAACTAAAAGTTTATTGAAGATATTGCTGTAAACTATAGGGAGCCCTTACTCACACATTAATATTAAAGTTTAACAACAGAGCCCAAACTATTAGCCTAAATTCAGTTGTTTTTTATGTTTAGGTCTAATAATCAACACTCAAATAACAGTACACAAACATGTAAACTTCACATAAGGCAGTTTTTGCAATAACTTCTAAATCTAATTATAAAATACAGTGTTTCCCCTAGAATTTTTTCCAGCAGCGGTGCGGTTACGTGCCGGAGGTTGTTACCAAGCCGCGTGTCGGGGGGTCTGGGGGCATCCACCTCCGGAATAAAAATAAAAAAAAACCTTAAACCATGACTTCTGGCAAGTTTTGTGGATAGAAATAGAGATTTTGAACATTAAAATCCAAATTAAGCTTTTCATTAGTTTAAAAGGTGACTAGCTTATAGCCTATTTTACTTCAATAACCCGCAGGGACGTGCAAAAAATTCCTAAGGGGCAAGGGCTCAAATGTAAGAAAGGGGCAATATGTATAAAAAAAAAAAAAAAAAAAAAGTGTTTGGATACTATTTTATGTTTTTGCAAAAAGTCTCATGCTTATCAAGCCTGCATTTATTTAATCAAAAATATAGAAGAAAAAAACAAAACAGTAGCCTAATATTGTGAAATATTATTACATGATGTTTTGTTTTTTTTACCTTTTTATTAATCATATATATATATATATATATATATATATATATATATATATATATATATATATATATATATATATATATATATATATATATATATATATATATATATATATATATATATATATATATATATAATATATATATATATAATGTATATATATATGTGTATGTATATGTAAGGAATAATTGACGACGGGCCGTTCAATTATTAGAACAATAATGCACACCCGAGGTGGTGATGCGGTCACGACGTGAAGCGGAGTGTGTTACACCTCGGGTGTGCATTATTGTTCTAATAATTGAACGGCCCGGAGTCAATTATTCCGCTTATACTACGGTTACCACACCTCAAGACACCGATCCGAAGATATATTTAAAGGGATTCGTCCGGTTTTTGTACTTAAATCGCTATTGTGAGTAGGACTATTTCTTCCGCGTCTCATCCAATGGCTCTTTTGTTAGTTCCGAAACGGCATTTTAAAGCTGTTAACGAAGGCTTGAGCCATTGATAGCATTCTACTGCAGTTATTAATAAAGTTATGAGAAAGAGAGCGAGAGAGAGAGAGAGAGAGAGAGAGTGCTTGTGTGAATTAGGCTGCCTCTGTGCGTCTCTAAACAGCTTTTATTACCTCGCTAGTGAAAAAATGTCACGTGTAGCCTTTAAGTTGCTCCACTATAGGCTAACTGATCAAATCGTCAGGGCACCTTTCTGTGCAAACTGTAGTGTGTGTGCGAGCATGTGTGATTTCAGTAATGAGACAGAAAAGCTTGCCTTTGGTGTCTGCTTCCGTCTGTTGGTTTTCATCTGGACTGTCTAATACTGCTGCCGCCCAGTTGTTGAACGTTTTATATTCACCGTAAATATTAAGATTTACTTTAGGAAAATCGTCTGTCATATTGTTGTTTTTCAGTCCTTTAATTTCCGTTATTACAGTTAACTATGCGAAGTGATATGGAACTGTAATGCGGTCAAGAGCTGCCTGGAACTACGTTCGCTGTGCGTCTCCCAGAAAATAATTGCACACCTCAGAACGTTCATCAGCCAATCAGATTCAAGCATTCAACGGCCCCGTAGTATAAATATATATATATATGATTAATAAAAAGGTTAAAAAAAAAAAAAAAATTTTAAGAGCATCACATATCATACAAGAGCTGCAAGTAATTTTCTCTTTGCCTTTTGTTGTTTGATTCACATTAATGGCTCAATCGTCATCAGGTTTATTAGATGCTGCCCCTTTAAGACGCTGATCTAATATCAATCTCCCATTAATTTCTCCCAACTATTTACGCCCATTTAAGCTAAACTGTGTTTGAGTGAATACTCTACAAGCCTGTCATTTTTAGATATAGGCTATTTTGTTGTGTATTTGATGGTTTAGTCGCGCACACGAAGCATGTGCAAGTCGGTCCGTTTCGCCGCGTGCGTACACATACACACACACACACACCCGTCTTGAACTTGGAAACAGCGTCTATTGCGCGGATTATTGTGCTTTTCATTTAATCAAACACGTTCTGCAATTTAGCCAAATTGAAGAGTGCATTTGACAACAATCACAGATTGTGCTGAATCTGACGTTAAATGCATGTTTGGGGAGAAATGACAGCTGCGCCGCTGTGAATACATTGTAGGGGAAACACTAAAATAGTTTTTTCTTCAATTCGTTGTTGAAATATAATCATTTATACACAATATACACATTTTCATGGTTTATTTAAACATACATGAAATAATCAAGACATCACTACAGGTTAAGTAGAATATAATGAATATACAGGCTAATATAATGAATATAACGGCTAAAATAGGTCATATATTTAGTGAAAGAGTTGATTTCTCTAGTGAATAAAATTCTGTGGACACTGTACGACTGCCTGAGGTAAATGTGATGCTTTATGACATTGTTTAGTTTATAAGGTGTTATATTGACGTCTTTCCGCCGTTGAAACACTGATTGAGCGATTACACCATATATGATACGTGACAGTAAGTTGTAATTTATCCTCAACACACCTTCAGATGTTCATTCATGTTTATTCTTTAGGAAGAGATGATCGATCGCACGGCCGCTTGAACTGTGATCAGTGACGCTACATTAAAGAGCGTCAAAACGGCATTAATCCTTTGAATTTCCTGATAAAATGGACTGAATACTTCATATGTTCGTGTGGGAACTCGGATTGAAGTTTGTTCTTAAAACAAGCCGTTAAAGATTGCACTCGGAAACTGTTCGGTACACACGCGCACCGCACCGAAAGCCCCGTACCGAAGCGGTTCAGTATGAATACGTGTACGTTACACCCGTAGTATATTATATTGCATAGGGTTGGGCGATGTCTCCTAAATTGGCAGTTGACGATGTTTACAGTAAAACATCGTGATGGACGATGATATCGTCGTTTTTTTATTAATACAAATATATAATTTACTATATCTGTATTTTACTATCTCTTTACATATACTATTTTCTACTTAAAAACTATATAATTTTGTTATTTTGCTAACCCGAATAATGACTCATCCGTGCTAGGTTGCACGTGAGGGAAAAACAGTGGCTTCCTTTCACTTAAGAAGAGTTGTGCACATTTTATTTTAATATATCTCTTTACATAAATACTATTTTCTACTTCAAAACTATAATTTCGTTACTAACCCAGTGTTTTGTATGTCAATGCTGTTTTATGTGAATAATACCACAGGAGCGAAGCACAAAGCTTTGTTTACAAAGGAAATAAATTTGCAGCCATGAATGGATTCATGCCGAATGAGAGAGGTAGGCTGAGCCCAATTTAAGATTTGTCAGCTTTTTTATTCTGTTTTGCGATTTCCGTGAATTTTAACAATAGGCGTAACGTTAGTCCATTTTATCCCACATGGACATGCATCTCGTTTCTTTTCTCAAATCTTCACTCGCGTCGCACCCATTTTCGCAGGGAATTATAAACGTTTCTTCCTTTCGTTTGTTTAATTAAGTCTATTATACCCATTCACGTCCTTTACTGTGGGAAAGTAGAAAAACACTGTAGGACGAATACCTTTTTACTTAATTTTATTTAACACAGTTTGTGCTTATTAGACTTGGTAAGGCGCGTCAAGTTTATTCGAATAGCGCATTTCACACACACACACACACACACACAGGACATTTTACTTTCGTTTTCTCTGGCAGTGAATAATCAAACATTGCTTAAATGTCTTGACCCTGTGGAAGATGAAAATTCGCTCTTCAGAACTTTTACAACCAGTGTTGCTTTGCAACATCAGGAGAAAATATGAAGATGAAGATATTTGAGAAGGTGTCTATCCAGCTAGTGTTTCATCTCGCGCAGAGCGGCATGTGACGCATCTTTGAGGGGAAATAAATTATTATTTTTTTTTACTAATATTTAATTTTCTTATATTCTTTAGGTTACCATTATTTACTGATAATTGTTTAAATGTTTTACAGGCTGTGGTGTGTTGTTTCACTGACGGCTTATGAAATGGATGTTTGAGCCTCGTTTATTATTTCAAAATGTAGGCGATATCTGGCATAGACTACAGTATTTAAAATAGCATATATGCATTAGTTATATTCTCAATTTAATTTACAGAGCAATCCCTGCAAAGTGTTTAGTTTAACTATAGAAGAGGATTAGTGTGTGTCGCACTCACAACAAGACTTGCAATGGGGGTCGTGGCATCATGATATCGTCCATCGGCACAACCCTAATATTGCATTTCTGTCAATAGATCCTCATAAATACTACACTGAACCTTTAATATCCTTTTAAATTTTGGCTCTTAATAAACTTTTCTTTTAGTATCTTCATTTTAAAGGCTCTAAATTACTAAATAAGTGAGTAAAATGAAAAAAAAAAAAAATGAGTAAATTATTCAATTGTATACATTTTTAGTGGTTAAAAACCAAATCTGATCAAATTTGGGGCAAAAAAAAAGAACAAGATGTGCTTTCCCCCATTTTTGAACAGTCACCATTGGCATTTAATGCAACAAAGATTGCAAAAGTAAACAGATTTAACCAATAGATCAACAATCTCTGTGTAAAAAAATAAAATAATGATGCTGCTATCTCTTTCTAAAATAATTTTTACCCCCCTTCCTTTGCAAAATAGTGGATTATCAGTAAATATACAGCCATTACATTTAATATTTGGACTTTCATCACGATTTATGTTTGTCTGTCTTCAGAAAAAAATATTAACAAAATCAAAGATTCCGAAATTTGATTGATTTGACATGGAATGACCCCATACTATGTGCTTGCAAAGTCAAGAGAAGTGGGTTGGTATCTGTTTTTGTTTGATATTAGTTATTAAATGCACTGGATAATGATTAACATTGCTTCTTTAAAGGAGTTGGATGCTGCTTTTTCAGGCCATGCATTCATTTTTATTATCATAAAACCATGAAATCTTGTTTATTTGTTTGTATTTTCCTGTTGGATCCTCCTATTGGTTGTGTGTGTTTGCTACTGTACGGATGAAGTGTTTCACTGCTGACTGCATATTTGTGTCCATCAGATCACGTGGAGATTAGGCACAGAAATTCTGCGTCATCTCCCTAACGCCAGCGCTGAAGATTTCAACGCTGTATATGAACAGCTGAAAAACAATGGAGTCAAAAACTTCTCGATGGTATGCAGACATTAAGAAGCCCAAACCTCCCTTTTACAACATTTCATCCAAGGCGTGTGTTTTTATCAGTATGTCATGTGATTGTTGTAGATCTGTTTGGAGCATTGCTTTCATCTCATGCTGAACGGGGAGATGGAAGAAGCCAAGCGGCAGCTGTCCGTCGGAGAGAGCTGGAGATATGGAAACTTCTCCATTGCTCAGGGCGACACCAAGAGAATCATCCATGCCTACAGCGGTTTCCTAGATTACTTGATCTGGTTTAAGAAGAAGTCCTCTGTAGCTGAATACGGTAGGAGGATATTTGATCTAAGTAATGTGGAACAATAAACCGACAATAAAAATGGTTCTGACTTACTGGGTCAGTGTGTTGTGACTGGTCAAGCGCTTCGAGCTAATTCATAACGTGCCAAGTTGCTTCTTCTGCAGACTTTACTCTCGCGTGTCACGTGACCAGACTGTAATCGCAGCCTTTGCAGTTAGGAAATCGTATTTTATCATATCGCGATATTATCGCAAATGCAACTAATCGTTCAGCCCTAGTAGAAACACTACATGGTATTGTGGCAGAAATAATTGAAAACAGTTGTGCATTTCAAACCTTTTGTAACTTTTGTCACGGCCATTTCGTTCTCGAGCGTTACATAAAGAGGATCACACATGCAAACGAATAGTTTGACTTACAAGATTATTTATTAAACACAAATAGTGATCCATTACAGAAATATAACAAAGTCTAGGGATTTAAACAATACAGGAAAAAATTATAATCCAATTGGTGAGGAATGTTGAGAAATGATAACTAAAACAGAAAGCAACAAAGTGGAGCAAAATGACTTCTCTGGAGATGTTCCCCCAGAGGAAGTCCAGATGAGCAGGTGGAAACAGCTTTTATACCCTCCGCCCATAAATTAATCAATTAGGCATGATTGTCTGCAGCCAATCACACCGTCAGAAAGCAATAGGAGACAGGGTCGTAACACTTTACAAATGTCTTTAATGTCACTTTTGATCAATTGAATGCGCTCTTGTCCATGTTTCTGGTGTCAGATGAGGTGAGCAGTAACCATGAGATGCACAGCTACTTCAGACAAGCTTCTGTGACCCTGAAGGATATCCTCACTCAGCCTGGAGTCTGGGACCCTTTTGTGTTGAGCTACATTAATGTGAGACACCATCTTACCTTTTTGACGATTGTCTTTGTTAAAATGGCTCGTTTACACCAAAATGACAATTCTGTCGTCATCTACTAACACTTGTGATGATCAAAACACATAGCCTGGCGTGGCCATACTCAATTCTAGTCAGAATATGAGTCTGGTACCGCTCCATTGAGCTTTGATTATGGGGCGTGTTTCAACCGAGCCAGGAAAGACCTCAATTGGATAGACCCACAACCAATCAGAGCAACGGAGCGACGCGTAACGTTAGTTGTCAAATGTCAACAGAACTCAACTGCACACAGTGTTGCCAAGTCCGTGTTTTTCTCCATGTCCGCGGGTTGAAGCGACCCCAATTATGTGATTATATAAACACAGGAATGCGAATTTTAGCAGGCAACCTTGCCAAAATAACATATTTTGCCAACCAAACGCCATTTTTTTCCAGAGAACCCCCCCGGAAAGTTATTGTTTTGGGCTATAGTTTTGAGTAGCAATTGTGCGCGACATTGCAAAAACACTTGGAAACCCTGTCTGCACGCACGCGTTACAAGAAAAAGATGTGTAAACGATCTTTTCCAGTAATAAAATAATTTAAGGATACACAGAGTACTTACCAACACGATCATCGTTTCTGAGAGAAATGGTGAAGGTGAATGCATATACGAACAAGTTCTCCGTTTAGGATAAGAGCAAATTCAACCCAAGAGCCTTCGATGACGTGGATGATTACGTTACTGTTGATCATCTGTCAATCATCGTCTAAAGCCCGCCCTGACAATTTCATTGGTCCGAACAGTTTCTGTTCGGGCATAATTACTCCTCTATGGAGCGAGTCCAGACCGAATTGACCGAGCAAAACATTTTGTGGGCGGGGCTAAATTCGGCTGGCATCCAGGCTACAAAACACAAACAGATAAGGTCAAAATCCACCAAAAATATTTCTGTCAGATCCACTAAAGTCAAAAAACACAATAGACAAACATTTAGTAACATTTTTTTAATTGCATATTTTGTAAAGATTTAGATTTGGCGGTATGGCTCTGTTCTAAATTCCCCACCCTTTCATGAGCTCCATGAAAAGCCAAGACAGGAAACAGCAGCAGATTCTGGGGACGACCTCCCATTTAACTGGGAGGGCAGAGCAAATCCCCCATTTAGAACAGAGCATGCATCAATGACAACAGAATGACATGATTAAGTTAGCAATTTAAGGAGGAGCTGGGGAGGAGGTGGGTTGCAAAGCAGTGTGCAGCAGAAGCGTCCAAGCAGGCAGATTGAAGTGAAGCTATGCTTAAGTAAGGCGCCCTGTTTGAGAGAAGCCAATGAGAGCATAGGATCAGCTGAAAGAGGGGCGGAGTTAGAATTTCCCAATCAGCTGATAGCGCAGCTTGACTACGTGGCCTGCCAGAACTAACGCTGGCGCTTGATGTGTGTATTTCAAGTCTTCTGAGGTCAGATTATGCATTTGTGTGAGAAACATTAATTGAATGTACACACACATGAGATTTTGCGAGTGCATAACCGCTTACATTTAAGTCTGTTTGTTACACAAAGCTATTATATTATATTAGAAGACTTGAAATATATAAACCCACAAGTCATGTGGTTTATTTTAATTTTGTTATTTGCTTCCGTTTGCAGTGTTTCTGATTTTTTTTCATGTTTTTGAAAAGTCTCTTTTGCTCACCAAAGCTGCATTTATTTGATTAAAACTACAGTAAAAACAGTGAAATTAATTTAAAATGAGTCTCATCTTTGTGAATATATTGTAAAATGTAATTTCAGCATCATTACTCCAGTCTTCAGTGTCACATGATTCAGAAAATCTAAATCTAAAAATCTAAAATCATTTTTTTGTAACATTATGAATGTCTTTGCTGTCACTCGTGATCAGTGCGTCCTTGCTGAATAAAAGTATTCTGTAAAAAAGACATTCTGACCCCAAACTTGTAAACAAAGTAAGACCGTAACTCACACAGGTGTGGAATGACATGAGGGTGAATGAACTGTAATTTTAAACTAACCCCTTTAAAGTGGACTTTGCAGTTTCTCATGCTGTCTGTGTGTCGTCCACTGCAGATGCTGGAGTTTTACGATGATGAGGAAGGCGCTCTGCAGATTCTGGAGAATTACGCTTACAA
>JARQWZ010002628.1:75000-214806 GCA_033150135.1 Gobio occitaniae
GGAAAACAATTGTAGTACAAAGAATTAGAAAAAACGTGAAGTGTTTGTCATGTTCTGACAATAAAAAGTACACAAAGTTTAAAACCACAATTAATGATGTGGTATCTACAACTTTTACTTTTTTTTTAAAGAAATAAAGATTTGACATGTATCGTTTTTTTGGGCCATATCGGAATAATCAATTTGTAACAATGTTCGTATAAGGTAAGGATGAAGACAAGGGGTCGGCTTACTGGGACACAAACTCAGGTTTATTTGTCGTATAACCGCTTGTCCTCTGACTCTCTCCTGTCACAGACCTCGCTAAACCACACCCCCCCTCGCCACACAATTGCTTAATGCTGGAAACTTAAAGGGATAGTTCACCCAAAAATGAAAATTATCCCATGATTTACTCTCCCTCAAGTCAGCCTAGGTGTATATATGACATTCTTCTTTCAGACGAATACTATCAAAGTTATATTAAAAATGTCCTGGCTCTTCTAAGCTTTATAATGACAGTGAATTGTTGTTTCATTTTTGAAGTCCATAAAAGTGCATCTATCCATCATAAAACTGCTCCACATGGCTCCAAGGGGTTAATAAAGGCCTTCTGAAGCGAAGTGGCGTGTTTTTGTAAGAAAAATATCCATATTTAAAACTTTATAAAGTTAAATGTCTAGCTTCCGCCCGATCGAGGAAAAAAAAAACGCAACTGGTGTGCAAAGTCGTCAGATGTAGCGTAAGCATTTTGAACTGCGAGAGGCGCTACACTTTTCCGTAAGTTGAATACGGAAGGCAGTCTGGTGGAAGCTGTGCTCTTATTGGTCGGCTGGAGCAGTGTGTTGTGATTGGTCAAGTGCTTCAAGCGTGTGTGGGAAATGTCCCGCCCCTTACCATAACCGCCAGTTTCAACACACTACTAACTCAACCAGGCCCCGCCCTTTTATTCTGCGTATTAATTATTTAAATGAGGAATATTGAGGTGTTCGTTCCCCGTAGAAACTCAAGACTACAATGGAGGCGTTACAGGGAGTTCGGAAACACTGACACTGATATAGGGAGTGATTACCGCATCACTAATGAACGTTGAACATGTCAAAAAGCAGCATATGACTGACCCCTTTAATGTTTCTTCTGATGTTGGTTTGTTCTCCTTTAGAAAGTGTCTGGAGACTGTAAAGGTGGAATGGGACGCCAGGTATTCGCTGTGGTTCTCCTTACACTACAGAAGCTATATCGGCAGGAAAGACATGGCTGAGAACCCCAGCATAATGAAGGTCAAGAGAGACGTTCTGAGGGTAATGCATATATACAGTAAGTACATGATTCTCTTTTTCCAGGTAAAATGTGAACGTGTCCTCAGGAGAAGCAGAACAGAAACCTTTGGGTCTCAGTTTGCGTGTTCAAATGATTAAAACCGGTTTGGTCTTTTGACCGTCACACATTTAATGTTCCTGTGCCTTTTGTTTTCTGTTCACAGGTTCACGTTACATCAGATACGCTTTGAAAGTGGAGAGAAAGTCTGGAAGTAAACCAAAGGAAGACACAGTCAAGGAGAAGAAGAAAAGGATGAAGGAGAGGAAAAAGAGGGAGGAGGAGGAGAAAAAGAGGGAGGAGGAGAAGAAAAGGAAAAAGATGGAGATGGAGAAGAAGGAGAAGAAAAGGATGGAGAAGGAGAAGAAAAAGACGGAGATGGAGGAGAAAATGAAGAGGGAGAAGAAGAAAAAAAAGATGGAGATGGAGAAGAAAAAGATGAAGAGGGCGAAGAAGAAAATGATTGATGATTAAGATATAGAAGAAGACTAAGAAGTTTTAGCACATTTTATAAAAAAAACATGTAAAATTGAGATTGTTTTAGATTTGCACCAGATTTGACTCTTTTTTTTTTTAATATACTGAGAATCTGCTCATGTTGAGCTTCACTTTGAATTAAAATAATGGAAATGCCTGTTGTTTTCCAGAACCAAAGCCTGGCGTGGAATGTCATGTTGTGGAAAATCTAATATGAATATGAATACAACCTATTTATCTGACTTCTTCACCACGGGCCGCACAAACAACTTCCAGTGTTCAATATAATATAATACAATTATACATGACAGTACCTCGAGGTAATTCCCCTCCCGAAGTAGAACCCCTGGTCTTTAGCATCTATACACTCTCACCGCCCTTCTCAGGTGTACGCTGGTCCAACATCGAAATCACTGCGTCCGAAATCGACTACTTCTCTACTATATAGTGTGCGAAAAACAGTACGCCAACAGAGTAGTATGTCCCAATTCATAGTATTCGAAAAACAGTCGGCGAAAAGTACCCGGATGACCTACTACTTTCGTCAAGATTCTGAAGTGCGGATACGATGGACACTTTACTATCCCATCAGGCAACGGGAGACGACTTATGAAGGGAGGTGATGGGACGCAACTGACGCTGTTAGGTCACATGATCATGACAACATGGCGGATGTAGTACGTCCGGATTACATTCATACTACATTCAGTCTTACTTTTTTAACGGTCGCGAAGTTCGTTCAAATTCAAATGTAGTACCTACTCACATAGTACGCGATTTCGGACGCATCCTTATTCTTACCAATAGTAATTTAACGGGAGCAACGCCACAAACGTGGAAGCTATAGGCTAATTCTGGCAAATATATTTATTTGCGTTAAAGCCCTTTTTCACGTCAAAAAGTGTTTTTTCGCAACATTTTAAGTATCAATTAGGGCTGTCAAAAGATTAATCACACATTCATGTAAATATTTAAGAAATATTTGCATGTATATACATTTATATAATCTATAATATATATATATATATAAATGTTTTATATATAAATAATATTTTTTTCTTAAATATACATGCTTGTGTGTGTTTTTATATATAAATAATAATTAACAGAGTACACACAGATATATTATGTAAACAAACTTTTATTTTGGATGCGATTAATCGCGATTAATCTTTTGACAGCCCTAGTATCAATATTGAATTAATAAGTTAAACGGAAAAAGATTGTCGACATTTGCAAAAAAGATTATTAATTGGCATCAGCTATATCGGGAAACATTTGATGCAATAAACCGTTTTTCGCAAAAAAAATCTTTGGATGGAAACCTGGCTTGTGTTTTATAAGAAATGGCATCTGCAAGGATTTAGATCTGCGTGTTGTAGTACTGAGACTGCTCTCACAGAGGATTTGCTCTTATCATCCGACCGTGGTTGTAACTCTATTAGTGTTACTGGATCTTAGCGCCGCATTCAATGCTATCGACCACAACATTCTTTTGAATAGACTCGAAATCTATATGTTGGCATGGTTCAAATAAAAAAACTTCGCACAGCCATTGAAGAGGAGTGGACCAACACTCCATAGGCCAGAATCAACAACCTGCTCAACTCTATGTGAAGGAGATGAGTTGCACTGCGTGAGGCAAATGGTGGTCACATCAGATTATCTCGGCGGAGGAGAAGTGCTCACTAACACAGATTTAGACAGATTTGTGAACAATATTTGAGAGAAATAGACCTTTTGTGTACATAGAAAAAGTCTTTGAGTTCAGCTCATGAAAAATGCAGAGGCGGACAGTACTTAAGTATTTTTACTTTCTACTCCAGTACATGTTTCAAGTATATATTTTATCAGTGTTTTTCTTTGGAAAACTTTTTTTCATTACATTCCAAAGCATAATTTATAATGTCATACTTTTTACTGCACTACATTTCCTGAATAAAAGTTGTTTTTATTACCTTGAATACTGAAAATGAATGTAAACATTTATAATTTGTGTAACTTGGTGTTAATTTTTTAGCAAAAATTAAATCGAAGTTAATTTAATAAGTTAAAAAACAAATATAAATATTTATAAATGAGGTGAACAGTACATTACCAGACTAAAGTTTAAGATATGTTTATTAGAATCAATTCAATGTATTGTCATTGAACAAAGTACGAATACAAATCCAATGTAATGCAGTAAACATTCAACCAGGATGCAGAATAATGTAGTAATCATTCCAAGTAGTGCAAAAAAATGTGACTGAATATAACACATGCATATAACCATATACACATCTTCACGTAGCCTACTCGCACATGTTAAAAGGATTCAGTAGAACATAAAATAGTTACAGTTAGATGAATGAATAATATGAACACTGGAAAGTGAAAAGGAACAGATCCGTGATTTACTTTCTTCACTGCACGCGCTTACTTCCACAGAAAACCGCGCGCTCGCTTAATTTAAAAATTAACGGTCATTTCGTTTAGTTAACTGACTAACATTAGTTTATTGAATAATTGTTAATATATATACCAGGGTAAATAGTGTGATTTCAGAGAGATTTGTCACGTCTTGAACATGAAGTAACCGAGAAGTTTTAACGTTACTGACCAAAAGAGAGTCTGGCTAATCCAGTAAATTAGTAAGAAACTAGTTAACGTTATTCGTTAGACACATAAATGTTATTTATTTTTTAATGTAGGCTCGTTTTTAATGTTAATCATTTTTAAAACGCGTATTGTGTTGGAGTCATTTTACTGTGGTACAGTGATAAATTACGAAATCTTACATATTAAAATCTTATTTAATGACGGTTTATGTGCTCGGATATTTGAGATATTTTCAAGAGATTTGTCTTCCTTGCCGCTTAGCCTATAGGATGCGGGATAATATGTAAAATATGAAAAGGAACACATTAGGGAAGGGAACGTTCTGCAAACCTAAAAAAGAAGAAGTTATATTTCCGTAATGTTATTCTGGCTAACCAATAACAAACGTTACAAATGGGAACGTTCTCAGAACTGGAAACCCAAAACTAATGTTCTGGGAACCAATGTAAGCTGGATTGATCTTATGGATATATTTCTTACTCAGACAAGGTACAAATAATACGCTCCATTAAAGACTTTTGATTTGACTTACCAAATCTTGCACTTCCCGAAAGAGCGACTAATAATCGTTTGATCAACCTGCGCGTTGTCTTTTGTTGTTCGCCCGTGCGGCAGGTGGTGCTGTCAGCCGGTCATTTGTTTGGACGAGGATGGAACGGTTTTGTTCAGCGATCATAAAACGTGTATAAAGATGTGTAGGCTATTTTATTCGCACAGTCTTCATACTCTCAAGAGGAAAGCAAGTCTCCGTAAAGCAGTGAGTTATGGATGATATAGAGGCTGAACTCAGTATTGCTGCTTTTCCAGAGGATGAAAGGACAAATCGGGAACGGATTAAAACGCCCGTTAACCTCCACTTTAATACGGACGACAAAGGTGATGTTCTGGTGTTCTCATCATATTTACTTGTTGTTTATGTGGTCAAAACAACTCAATCCTACTAATATGGCAAGCCGTTTTATCTTAAATTGTTCTATTGGTCGTAATTGCATTTTTACTAGTAAGAATTCAATTAGAGATCTCTACAATTCAATTCTTACTAACGATTATGATTTGAGATCTCTCTCTAATTAAATTTTACTAGCAACCATTATATTCAGAGCGCTTTCTGATTCAATTGGCTTTATGCACAGCTGCATTACTTCCTGAACTTCAGCCAGCTCCTTTGTTTCCTGTCTGCCATTATTGGACAATCTGATTAATCCAGGTGTGCCTGACCTCTGTAGTCACCACAACAATAATCAGACACACCTGGATTAATCAGTTTGTCCAATAATGGCAGACAGGAAACAAAGGAGCTGGCTGAAGTTCAGGAAGTAATGCAGCTGTGCATAAAGCCAATTCTTATGAGTAGAATTAGAGAGCTCTACAAATTAATTTTTAATCAGTTCCATTGACTTCCATTCATTTTTAATTACGGAGCTGTACAATTGAATTGAATTCAATTACAGAGCTATCTAATTCAGTTCTTACTAGTAAGAATTCCAGTTAGAGAACTCTACTTAAATTTTTACTAGCGACTATTACAATTATAGAGCTCTCTGGTTCAATTATTACTAGTAAAATGCAATTGCAGAGCTCTCTAATTGAATTAGAGAGCTCTCTAATCTTTGTTAATGAATTGTAGAGATCTCTAATTGAATTCTTACTAGGAAAAATACAATTACAACGAGAAGCGCTAGGCAGGGGCGATTCTAGGATTTTCATTTTAGGGGGGCTCAGGGCCAGGGTGACAGTATGAAAAAAAAAAATTGGTAAGACTTTAGTCTAGGGTCCAATTCTCACTATTAACTAGTAGCTTATTAGTATGTATATTAGGATATTTGCTGTTTATTATTTCGTTTCGGGGCATGGCCCCTCGAGAACATTTAGATTTCTATGATCTACATATGTGCATTTTAAAATGTTCTGAACGCCAAAAAATTGGATAACAACAGCTTGAAAACAATGTCAGTGAGCAGATATAACTGATAAAGTTTTTCCATTTTTGTCAGTGAAGAAAGTAAACATATGTTTAACTGATATTTATGTTTTATGAATCATTTTCGAAGGCTAACAGGAAAGCTAGGTAAGTAAATTTATTAAATTATTTCACAATATGTTCACATTCATTACTAATCGTATGCCCAATACAAGCTGAAAAAAGCTGAACTTTTTTATTTACTGAGAGCTACAAATGGAATTATTAATTTACAATATGCACACATTCATTACTATTAATCTTATGCCTAATATGAAGAAAACGGCTTTGTTGAAATTACTTATTTCAAATCAAAATGTTGAAATTAGACAAAAGTTTATTAATTTGGCTGAATATTTTTGTCATTTGTTTAACATTTCAGCAGCTGTCAAATATGAAATGTTTAGTTTAGCTACATTTCTCGCACTTGATGTCGAGTCGCGTGGCTAAAATTTGTGCTCCGCCTCAGCAGCTTCTGTGAACATAAAGCCCGCCTACTCTGATTTGATTGGTTTTCTCAAATATTTTGGCATTGACGAGGAGCGTTGAGAGACCAATGAGGCTCAGATCAACACACACACCTCTGGTTCTAACGTGCGCTCTATTCGTCGCCACAGCTGATTGAAGAAAACGCTGACTAACGCAGATTAAAAAACGGGACGAAGCCGAAGCCTCCCGCCAGTTTCATATGTTTGAAAGGTTAATCACACATTGTTTAGGGGGGTTGGACAGAATTTAAGGCCCCCTAAAAAGGGCCTAGTGACGCCCATTGCGCTAGGAACAATTTAAGCTAAAACGGCTTGCCATACCACTAATGTTTTCATGTTCAGGTGTACGCACAACTACCAGCTTCCTCAAGTCGAACAGAAGGTGTCTAAAGCGGATCAGAGATGCGATGCTGCTTCATAAATGGCAGGAGGCTGCGTTTTATTACAACTCCTACATCCAGACACTGGAGGCCATTAATGGCTATACAGTGAATACAACGGCTTCTGAGGTACAACAGCCTTTTAAACTCTGTGCTAAGAGACTTGTTACGAATTATGTTTGATTCACTTTTCTTGCATTGAAGAAACTTAACGTGTATCATCTCTATTGTGACACTGTCCATTGCATCCATAGCCGGTCACATAATGTTGCTTTTAAGCAACAAGCAGATATAATCAATTCCTAATAACCTACAAATTATTTAGTCAACTTGTCATGTTTTAAATTAAGTTTACCCGCTAACTATTGTGAATCTTATGCTCCGTCCCAATTCAGAGGCTGCGTAATTCGAAGGCCGATTGCGTCACCGTGGCGAGACAAAGGCTGTCCCAATTCGAAGGCTCCTCCAAATGTGTCTTTAGTTTCCAGTGAAATAAAGGATACAACAGATGGATCATTCGCGGCCCAGAATTCATTGCACGCCAGTGATGACAGGATTTTTTTTGAGAGAAATTGCTGAATTACACTTTTAAATGTAAGTATTAGGTTTCAGCTTACTCGAATATCTATGGAAGCCCGTTTCCACCACTAAATAAAAAAATAAGAAGAGTAATTGCGAGTTTATATCTCAGAATTGTGTCTTTATATCACGCAATTGCGAGTTATAAAGTCAGAATTCTGAGATAAAAAATCGCAATTACTCTTTTTATTTTTTTATTTAGTGGCGGAAACGGGCTTCCATAAATATCTAATGATACAAATGTAAAAAATAAACTTTAAAGCGGTTCAGATGTTGACTTGTATCTTAATAAGATGCGATTTTTTTTTTTTATGTAGTTTTTACTATTTGTTTTAGACAGAAATGGACTGTGGTGAACATATTTAGACTGTTCATGAACCCTGTTTTTTTCCAGACAGTTTAATATAACCTCTAGTAAATGTCTAGTAGTAGTACAAACGTTACTGTAACTCATCAATGGCAGCTGTCACATTTGCTAGGCGACTGCTAGATCGTCCCTTTAACAACACTCAGTCCGACCTTCAGGCCTTCGAAGGTGCAGCCCTTTGAATTGGGACGCAGCCAGATTTGATGGTTTGAAATTAGTGTCAGATAGATAGACAGACAGTGTGTTTGTGTGTGTGTGTGCGCGCGTGTCTGTCTGTGTGTGTCTGTGGTCCTGTGATTCTCCAAATGTCTCCACATGGATAATAATATGAATAATAATTCTGACTTTATATCTCGTAATTCTGACTTTATATCTCGTAATTCTGACTTTATATCTCACAATTCTTCAGGCCTTCGAAGGTGCAGCCTTTGAATTGGGACGCAGCCAGATTGTTGATGGTTTGAAATTAGTGGCAGACAGACAGACATTGAATCCAGTGTGATTAAACAGTTGTGTGTGTGTGTGTGTGTGTGTGTGTGGTCCTGGGATTCGCTACGTTGTGGAGAAATGTCTCCACATGGATAATAATATGAATAACACTTTTCAGCCTGTCATCATCATGCAAACATTCAATCTCAAACATACAGTAGTAGGTCTTTACAGGTTTTTGTCTTGCGCTGCTTTTCAACTGTCCCCTTTTGAGTCAGTCTCTCAACATTGTGTAATGGCTTACGCTTGGAAACTCCTTTCTCTGAAATTCCTGAAGCCTGAATCACACTATTGCACTCGCAATAGCCAATGGTGTTTGAGCGATCTGACAGTGGACAAGCTTAGCCGCTATATAGCCAGTGACGGGCACCAATTGCTCTTTGAGAAGCCACCTGTAGTTCACCATTGAGGTACGCTCTTCAAGTTGAAGTTGATGGGAAAATAGCCTTGTTGATTGCGGTGCTGCTTAAAGGGTTGGTTCACCCAAAAATGAAAATTCTGTCATTAATTACTTACCCTCATGTCGTTCGACACCCGTCAGACCTCCGTTCATCTTCAGAACACAAATGAAGATATTTTCGTTGAAATCTGATGGCTCTGAAAGGCCTCCATTGGCACACTTTACACTCTCAAGACCCTTAAAAGGCACTAAAGACGTCGTTACAAAGTCCATCTCACTACAGTGACTCTACAATAACTTTATGAAGTGACGAGAATAGTTTTTGTGCGCAAAAAAACCCTAAATAACGACTTACATAGTGATGACGATTTCAAAACACGGCCTCATGAAGCTTCGAAGCGTTATGAATCAGTGAGTCGATTCATGATTCGGATCGCGTGTCAAACTGCTGAAATTTGCCGATCCAAACTGCTGAATCGACTCTCTGATTCATAACGCTTCGAAGCTTCATGAGGCCGTGTTTTGAAATCGTCATCACTATAGAAGTCGTTATTTAGGGTTTTTTTGCGCACAAAAAGTATTCTCGTCACTCCATAAAGTTATTGTAGAACCACTGTAGTGAGATGGACTTTGTAACGACGTCTTTAGTGCCTTTTAAGGGTCTTGAGAGTGTAAAGTGCCATTGAGCCAATGGAGGCCTTTTAGAGCCATCAGATTTCAACTAAAATATCTTCATTTGTGTTCTGAAGATGAACGGAGGTCTTACGGGTGTCGAACGACATGAGGGTAAGTAATTAATGACACAATTTTCATTTTTGGGTGAACTAACCCTTTAAGAGAGCAGGTTTATGAGGGTTCACAGATCCTCATTAATGCCCTACTATTGTGTTTATTGTCTTGGTTCAACATGCAGTTTTATGCTAGGTGCAATGGATGGTGTTTGTAATCCGCTCTGAGCTGATTGTGTGTTGTATGCACCATTGCGCTTTTTGCCTTATCTTTCATCTTTCATTTGCCTTATCTTTCAGTGCTGCTCGACTGTGTTGAAGGTGCCATCTTAGGCCTAGTCCACACGTACACGGGTATTTTTATAATCCGTTTTAAAAAACAATCGCGTCCACACAAGCATGGTTTAAAAAAAATCTCCGTCCACATGAAAGCGCGGTTTTGCGTTATGATTGGCTGCCTGATTTCCACATGGGTCCCATCCACGGCACCGATGCACTGAGGGATGCCATGGGCTCAGTGAAACCCTTCTACAAGTTTACTTTGGACTGAAGTGGACTGAAGCTTCACACACTTGCCTTACTATGTTGTATTATTGCATTCTGGCGCCTCTGTTCTGCAATACAATGAGATAACTGCGCATGTATCTGTATACATGTGATAAGCGCTATTAGCAGAGATATTAAAAGCTACGTCCGCCATTGCGGAGACTCCACTCATGTAAACAAAAAAACGAACGGCGCACAATCTGACGTCAAACAAAGGAGAGAACGGCGCACACTTCGACTTAACAAGCCGAAATCTCCGGTTTCACCATCTACACGACAACGCTGTAACCGTAGTTTCTAAAAAGCTTCACCCTGGCCGGAGTTTTCAAAAAAGTCCGGTTTCAGTAACCGGATACTGCGTTTGCTTGTGGACGAACAACCAAACCGCGTAAAAAAAGCTGCGGTTTTGAAAATACCCGTGTTCGTGTGGACAGGGCCTTAGATTTATCAGTATTTACAGAGTTAAATTTAAAAAAAAAATTATTTCAGTTCGTTTTCAAGAAGTGTTGTTGGTTTCGTTTAATTTAAAACATTACTTTTTTATTTAAGTTTACGAAATATTTTAGTCTTTCAGTTTTCGTTTATGAAAATAACCTTGCTTCTGCCTGACATAAATTGTATTTTCCTGTTGGATCCTCCTATTGGTTGTGTGTGTTTGCTACTGTACGGATGAAGTGTTTCACTGCTGACTGCATATTTGTGTCCATCAGATCACGTGGAGATTAGGCACAGAAATTCTGCGTCATCTCCCTAACGCCAGCGCTGAAGATTTCAACGCTGTATATGAACAGCTGAAAAACAATGGAATCAAAACCTTCTCGATGGTATGCAGACATTAAGAAGCCCAAACCTCCCTTTTACAACATTTAGGGTGGGTTACACCAACAAGGATTAAATTAAACTCAGTTTAAAACTGATCTAGGCTTTATTTTAAATCGAGTTGTTGCACCACTTAATTTTAAACCCAGATTAACAAATCGGGGATTAGAATTTAACCTGCAATTAAAACCTCCATTTACGATTAATTTTCGCCGCCACGATGGATTCGCCATTGACAGCAACAATACTAATATTCAATTTCCTTGTTCATTGAACACCATTGACCACCAGAAACAGACTCGATAGCAGGCGTAAACTCACGGGCCGCCACGGCCTTCACACTCTAACGGCTCAATTCGCTTTATTTTTCATTTTTATTAGTAATAAACACCTCTCTGAGACCTGACGACACACCCACTGTTTCTATCTCTGTTCAATCATCCGCATAGTTCAATTGTAGGTGCACTTTACTTTATTTAAACCTCCTCACATGTAACTTTAAAATTAATCCATAATTGAGATTTAAATCTGAGTTTAAAGTTATGGAGTAACAGGATTAAAGTTAATCTATTTTAAATATAAATTAAATCCAGAATCAAAATGATGGTTTAAATTAGGGCTGTGCAATATATCGAAATATCGCAAATGTAAAAATCGCAATATGCATATCACAAGGGTACGCAATATCTGGATGATTTTAATAGGCTACTTCAACATTGTGAAAAGTGTACGTTTTAGGTTGATGCATATAGCAGAGAATAGACTGAGCACATGACTGTTACTTATGTGACTTGCTCATAGGCGTAATTTACGGGTGGGACGGGTGGGACATTTCCCCACCACTTTTTAAAAGTAATTGAAAAATAGATTGCGGAAGGTGTGTATTAAAGCAAAAGCACGATCTACAAATCGTAATACATTCATTTAACACATTTTTCCACCGGTCAGAAAGCTTTTTTTTTCCCATTACAGATTTTTGCAAAACTTGCCATATTTCCTAATAGTCGATAAAAAAAATATAGCAAAATGACAGCGTTTCCATTAACTGATGTTATGCGACTAAAAATTTTTTTCTCCTCACGTGATAAGTCATTCCAAAAATTATGCCACGTATGTTTTTAGGTTGATGTATATCCCAGCCACCGCACGGCATTATCTTTACTGGAAGGAGACGCGTGTGTTATTCAAGCACTGATGGCAAGGACAGCCCCTTATACTTGAGCGGCACATACGATGTGTTTCTCTCTCTTATCTGCTTCAAGGTCTTGATAAATTGTGGCATTTTATATTCTATTTTTTTTTTTTTTATGAGTTTAATAAAGAACTCGTCTTCTTTCCAAACATACCGCGCCATCTGTAAAGAATGATCAACTTTTACGCCAGGTTATTGTGACGCATTGCTGCCACATACAGAGACGAGCGAAATGTTTGAAATTGCATGATGATAACTCAAAGTTTTACCACTTTGTTACGGGTAACAGGTGCCATGGACCGCTCATGTTAGCATCAGTGGCATAACCGGTGCACAAATATCATAACTCTATAATAGGCCTACAGTAATGTATGCTATACTGTAATAGCTACATATATTCTAGAAATGTATTAAGAAGAAAGACGTTTTCAGCCTTACCCAAAGGCGGCGGAAACAGGCCAGTGGGTTCGTTACGCACGTCAATCCCGTTCTTATTTTGCTTCTTATGTATTAAATATACAGGCCATTAATTTATGAAACCTTGATCAAATTTAAAATACAATTTATAGAAAACGAAATTCACTTTAAAGAAATGATTTCTGCAAAACAACACTCAATAGAAATCATGTCTGACCCCACTCCATGCCGACGAAAGCACCCGCGAATTCTTTAATATTTTTCAATGTTGCAGTTTTTTTTTACCACTTTGTTATTTTGGCTCGGAATTTCATTTGCTGGAAATATGAACTGAATTTAGAAATTAAATTTGAAATTAAAACCTTTTTGTTTAATAAACAAAATAAATTTTTTAAGCGTTTGGAGTGGAGTAGGCTACATGCAAAACGTATAGCCTATTTAGATTCACAGTTATGTTTAAATATTAGCCTATTTTATTATTGTTTTAATTTTTATATGTTGATGATGAAAAGTGAATTGTATTTTAATTTTGATCAAGGTTTCATAAACTAATTGCCTGTATATTTAATACATCGGAAGCAAAATAAGAATGCCGGGAATGCATTGAACCCACTGGCCTGTTTCCGCGGCCGTTGAGTAAGGCTGAAAGCGTCTTTCTTTTTAATACATTTCTAGAATGTCTTAATTACAGTAGGCCTTAATTACAGTAGGCCTTATAGATAGTTATGATATTTGTGGCTGCACCGGGGTCCGTCATTACAAGGTTAAAGTTACGCTACGAGCGGCCCATGGCCACCTGCTCTGTCAAGAACTATAGGCTACATCAATTTCGTGCTATGGGCATTGCCACTGATTCAGGCAGCGGATGAGATATTTTACGCTGAGCTTGCTTCTGCTTTCAAACAAGTGTGACAAAGGCATGGGCTAAATAAATTCTCTAATATGGATACAGACATATATATATACACATCACTATACAACACATGTCCTTATTAGGAGAAAAATATGTCGTTTTAACAACATACAATCTCGTTATTACGAGAAAATTATGTCGTTTTTATGACATAAGATCTCATTATTACTACATAATTGAGTGGAAAAATAATATGTATGTGGCAGAAATGCGTCTCCGTATTAAATAAACACGTGTGTGTTTTAAATTAACACATAGCAAAACGAGTTGTGCGGTGTCCCCACCACTTTTCAAAGCAAAGTTACGCCACTGGACTTGATGTTAAAAAGAGTTATTAAACGCAATAACTTACGAAAAACACACGTCTGACACACACCGAAACGTGCGCACAAGCCGTTCTTTTTTTCTTGTCTTGTTACACACTCGAACTGTCAAATACACACACAGTTATGTCTTGATGAGTATTCATGTAAACACAGTAAGTTATGCTTTAAGTGAAGGATATCAGTTGGGGAAATAAATTGATTTTACACACTTAAAGCAATATCGTATCGAATATCGCATTATTTAACAAGGATATCGCATTTTTCTTAAATATCGCACAGCCCGAGTTTAAATGTAAACCTGCTTATTTTTAAACAAGGTTTAAAGTTTGGTGCAACAGAATTATTAGATAAACCTTAATTTAATCTAGATTTAAGATTAATCCTTGTTGGTGCAACCCACCCTTACACTGCATCCAAGGCGTGTGTTTTTATCAGTATGTCATGTGATTGTTGTAGATCTGTTTGGAGCATTGCTTTCATCTCATGCTGAACGGGGAGATGGAAGAAGCCAAGCGGCAGCTGTCCGTCGGAGAGAGCTGGAAATATAGCAACTTCTCCATTGCTCAGGGCGACACCAAGAGAATCATCCATGCCTACAGCGGTTTCCTAGATTACTTGATCTGGTGTGAGAAGAAGTCCTCTGTAGCTGAAAACGGTAGGAATGTGGAACAATGAACTGATAATAAAAATGGGTCTTCCTTCTTGCATCTCTCTTAAACGATGAAACCCAATGTTCTCTCTCTCAGGGCACGTGTTGTCTCGCTATCACCAGACCAAGCTTATTATTCTTTGGAGTCTGCTCTGTATTTTCTACTGCATAAGAGGCGTGATCAACAGGCATAGTTGAAATGACTACGCAATTAGATAGTCCTTCCACCAATCAGACCTACGATCCGGCTGAGCGGTCGGTAGTAAGGCAAACACATCCTTCTTTTGTAGGAATTGTTCCAGGGCAAGTTTCTGTTCCGTTATCAAAGAAACCTTTGAAATCTTTTAAAAACCGCATCAACGCTGCGCTTCGGTGGCCGCCATGTTGAATGTAAACAAAAAGCTGCTTTCCGTCGCTTCTCTATCGTCATCGTGTGAAACCCGCCAATAGCACGTGTAGCCCATTTATAAAATGTCAAGTGCTTTAATGACACTTTTATTTTATTTTTGCACATAATCTTTTTTCTTTTCTTAAAGCTACACTGTGTGATATTTTCCCCCATCTAGTGGTGAAAAGGTATATGACCATCCAGTGAATTTGAGTTTCTCTTCCTCTCAATTCCGATTTCGTTTTAACTCCTACGGTGGCCGATTTAGTCCAAGATTAACATGGCTTCCAGTTCGACCTCGTCCACATTTGACAACGGTGCCATCGAGTGTTAAAACGCTCATGATGAGTGTTAAAACAGAAATGATGATCGTGTTGGTAAGTACTCCGTGTATCCTTAAATTCTTTATTTACAACACCGGCTAAGAACGTACTCAAACCTAGCCAAAAACAAGCCCAATAGCTTTTCCGGGGGGGTTCTCCGGGGGAAAAAATGGCATTTGGGGGGTAAAATATGTGTTACTTTGCTAAAATTCGCATTCCTGGGTCTGTATATCACATAATTGGGGTCGCTTCAACCCGCGGACTTGGCAACACTGTGTGCAGTTGAGTTCTGTTGACATTTGACAACTAACGTTATGCGTCGCTCCGTTGCTCTGATTGGTTATAGGTCTATCCAATTGAGGTCTTTCCTGGTTCGGTTGAAACACACCCCATAATCACAGCCCAACAGAGCAGTATCAGACTCATATTCTGACTAGAATTGAGTATGACGACGTCAGGCTAGTATCTTTCCCTAGGCAGAAGCACCTCTGCTGTTTCTGCTTGGTATTGATTCCACCCTAAACTAGGCAGGATCTACCCCAGATTGTCGTATTTGTTCCCAGTAGAAAATTAAGACTACAGTGGAGGTGTTTCATGGAGTTCGGAAACAGTGACACTGGTATAGAGAATAACTCCCGATGGAGGGACTTTGTGTTTTGAACAGCATTCATTGTAACTTTAAAGATGTCTTTTAATGTCACTTTTGATCAATTGAATGCGCTCTTGTCCATGTTTCTGGTGTCAGATGAGGTGAGCAGTAACCATGAGATGCACAGCTACTTCAGACAAGCTTCTGTGACCCTGAAGGATATCCTCACTCAGCCTGGAGTCTGGGACCCTTTTGTGTTGAGCTACATTAATGTGAGACACCATCTTACCTTGTGCAATTGACCGTTCGCAAAGACCCGCCCCCTTTAGTTACTGTTGCTATGACAGGACAGAGCGAGTTACTTTTGATATGAAACAAAGTCTCAACGTTGAAATTGTCTTATTTTATTTTTTTTAAAGCGTTAATAAATAGCGTTTTGTGGCTCTTTAATGTGTGGTGATCGCTGTAGCGCCTCAGTTAAAGCTGCTCGTGAACCAATCATCTCTTCCTTCTAGTTCATTGATAAGCCTGAAATAAACATCAATGAACACTAAAAGAAATGTTGTTTCAACCATGGAAAGACGTCAGTACACACCGTTTTTCCAAGTTCAAGTCCACCAACGTTAATCTACTAACTCTCCTGATTTGTCGGACAAAACGGCAGATTCGGCGATTGTGATTGGTCAGATCGCCTGTCAATCAAACTTGCGGCGAAGGGTGAATTTGACGATTGTCTTTGTTTAAATGGCTCGTTTACACCAAAATGACAATTCTGTCGTCATCTACTCACACTTGTGATGATCAAAACACAAGCAGATTTGTTTGAAGAATCTTCACACAATCAAACCGCTCTAAAAAGGTCAAAATCCACCAAATATATGTGTATTTCAAGTCTTCTGAGGTCAGATTATGTATTTGTGTGAGAAACCGACTGAAATAAGTCGTATTTTAATTGAATGTACACACACATGAGATTTTGCGAGCGCATAACCGCTTACATTTCAGTCTGTTTGTTACACAAAGCTATTATATTAGAAGACTTGGAATATATAAACCCACAAGTCATGTGGTTTATTTTAATTTTGTTATTTGCTTCCGTTTGCAGCGTTTCGGATTTTTTCATGTTTTTGAAAAAGTGTCTTTTGCTCACCAAGGCTGCATTTATTTGATTAAAACTACAGTAAAAACAGTGAAATATTAATAAAAAAAAACTCATCTTTGTGAATATATTTTTAAAATGTAATTTCAGCATCATCACTCCAGTCTTCAGTGTCACATGATTCAGAAATCATTCTAATATAATTTTTTTTGTAACATTATGAATGTCTTTGCTGTCACTCGTGATCAGTGCGTCCTTGCTGAATAAAAGTATTCTGTAAAAAAGACATTCTGACCCCAAACTTGTAAACAAAGTAAGACCGTAACTCACACAGGTGTGGAATGACATGAGGGTGAATGAACTGTAATTTTAAACTAACCCCTTTAAAGTGGACTTTGCAGTTTCTCATGCTGTCTGTGTGTCGTCCACTGCAGATGCTGGAGTTTTACGATGATGAAGAAGGCGCTCTGCAGATTCTGGAGAATTACGCTTACAACAAGGAATTCCCATCCAATCCCAACGCTCATGTTTACTTATACCAGTTCCTCAAGAGACACAATGCCCCACAAGCCAGACTCATCGGCTCATTAAGGGTATGGAATGGTTCAGCCAATCAGAACGTGCATAAAGTTTCTGATTAAAATGATTGATTTATTCTGGTTTCTGTTGCTCAGATTCTGCGCACTTTAGTCCCGAGTCATGAACTGATGCTGGAGCTCTGCTCTCTCCTGCTGTGCACCAGTACGTATGAAAACTGACTTCTCTGACTGGTTTTTAGCATGTTTCTGTGCGGTTATAAGGGTGTGTTGGGTTTATTTGTTATATTCATCAGCCACCAGCCACTGAAATGTATAAAGTAAAAGTCTTTGATTTAAATCAGTTTCTGCTTGTTTTTTCGCCAGAACTCATGAGCGATCTAGAAGAAGCTCTCACCATTTCAATGGACCTTCTGGAGTTTTCCAGTTGGAAATGTGACATAAGGGCTTGGTCCAATCTTCTGAATATTATGAAGATACTCAAAAAGAAGTAAGTTGCGATTAATATACGGTAATATTCTGGAAAATAAGTCGCACTGGGTCAACATTGCATTGTTGCAATGGTGTATAAGTGTAAAAAAAGATATATATATATATATATATATATATATATATATATATATATATATATATATTACATTCAGAAATAATGCATACTAAAATATTTACAAACATTATAAACGTGTGTATTTTAGTTACTTTACATTCAATGGTATTCAGAACAGAACTGGAATGAAAAAATTAAAGTATAAAACAAAGAAATCATAGTGGCATTAATTTTAAGCAACATTTTTTGTAAATGGCAAGCCTATATATATATATATATATATATTAGGGCTGTCAAAAGATGAATCGCATCCAAAATAAAAGTTTGTGTTTACATAATATATGTGTGTGTGTACTCTGTTAATTATTATTTATATATAAATACACACACATTCATGTATATATTTAAGAAATATTTGCATGTATATACATTTATATAATCTATAATATATATAAATATAAATGTTTTATAAATAAAAATATTTTTTTCTTAAATATATACATGCTTGTGTGTGTATTTATATATATATATATATATATATATATAAATAATAATTAACAGAGTACACACACATATATTATGTATTTTGGATGCGATTAATCTTTTGACAGCCCTAATATATATATATGTATATGTGTATATATATATATATATATGTTGGTTTGTTCTCCTTTAGAAAGTGTCTGGAGACTGTAAAGGTGGAATGGGACGCCAGGTATTCGCTGTGGTTCTCCTTACACTACAGAAGCTATATCGGCAGGAAAGACATGGCTGAGAACCCCAGCATAATGAAGGTCAAGAGAGACGTTCTGAGGGTAATGCATATATACAGTAAGTACATGATTCTCTTTTTCCAGGTAAAATGTGAACGTGTCCTCAGGAGAAGCAGAACAGAAACCTTTGGGTCTCAGTTTGTGTGTGGAGTCTGGAATGCGTGTTCAAATGATTAAAACCGGTTTGGTCTTTTGACCGTCACACATTTAATGTTCCTGTGCATTTTGTTTTCTGTTCACAGGTTCACGTTACATCAGATACGCTTTGAAAGTGGAGAGAAAGTCTGGAAGTAAACCAAAGGAAGACACAGTCAAGGAGAAGAAGAAAAGGATGAAGGAGAGGAAAAAGAGGGAGGAGGAGGAGAAAAAGAGGGAGGAGGAGAAGAAAAGGAAAAAGATGGAGAAGGAGAAGAAAAGGAAGGAGAAGGAGAAGGAGAAGAAAAGGATGGAGAAGAAAAAGATGGAGAAGGGAAAAAAGAAAAGGATGGAGACGAAGAAAAATATGTTGAAGACAAAGATTAAGAAGAGTAAGATGGAGAAGAAAAAGACGAAGACTAAAGTCTAAACAATTTATAATAAATTGAGATTTTTGTTGATGTGTACGAGACAACATTTGACTTGTCTATTGTATGACACAAGACTCTTTATATACTGAGAATCTGCTCATGTTGAGCTTCACTTTGAATTAAAATAATGGAAATGCAGTGAACAAACTGTTAGTCTTGATTGTGACCAGCAGGGAGCGCAAATGCTGCGTTTCTGAAGCCTGTTGCATATATAATGATGTACATTTTGTCAGAAAACTGTGTGTATGTATATATGCGAAATATTATACATTTTTTAAATATAAATTTTTAAAATGGAAAAAATGGTTTTAATTGTATCAAAAATAAATTTTTAGGTTAGCTGTATTGCCTGACTAAATTTATAAATGTTTAAGATATGTTATATATATATATATATATATATAAATTAAAATATGAATTATCTTATTCTACTACGTTTGATATTTCAACTTTGAATATATTAACAAGGTGATATCATTTATGATTTAAACCAAATATAAACTTTGTATCTCAATCATGTTTTATTTTTTTAACAGTAAATCTAACATTTCTACTGTGTAGTTTTTGATTTTTAATTGTTCTTCATCTTTGGTATTTTATTCCTTGTATGATCTTCTTCAACAGGGATTGTTTAGGTCTAATGTTTGGAGTAAATCAAGCATTCTGCATTAGTTCAGGCAGGCCACATAGTCAAGCTCTGCTATCAGCTGATTGAAAAATTCCAACCCCGCTCATATCAGCTGATCCGATTCCTATGCACTCAATTGGTAACTTTCAATCACGGCACCTTACTTAAGCATAGCTTCAGTTCAATCTGCCTGCTTGGCTGCTTTGCAACCTACCTCCTCCCCAGCTCCGCATTAAACTGTTTAACTCGATCAATGTCATTCTGTTGTCATTGATGCATACTCCGTTCTCAATGGGGGATTTCACTGCCCTCCCAGTTTAAAAAATGGGAGTTTGTCCCCAGAATCTGCTGCTGTTCCCTGTCTTGGCTTCTCATGGAGATATGAAAAGGATGGGGAATTTAGAACAGAGCCATATCGCCAAATGTAAAAAAAATCTAAATATGCCAATAAAATATTGAATAAAAGTTTGTCCATGGTGTTTTTGACTTAAGTGGACCTGACTGAACTTCTCTAAAATCAGATGAAATGATTGATTTCTAATTTCTGATGTATGAACTGAAGTTGTTTTCACTCAGTCAACTCTTCAAACCTGTCGTATAAATAGATTTAGAGCTCAGACGGATGTAATAATTCCATGGTTTGTGTTTGAGATCAGTGACAGTAGGTTTGTGTGTTGCTCATCATGTCCGTCTGAACACTTGTGCTGAGCAAGAGGTTGATGGACGCTTTGCTCAAGCTGACGAACTCATGCAAGTGAATGATGCTGAAAAACTTAATGTCTCATTCCTGTTGATTCTCAATGAAGAGCTCAGAGACTTCATCCTCCTTCAGATCCAGGTGCGTTTCAAATCATTCTTGCAGGTCCATCAGTAGCGTTTTGCATAATTTAGATTTAAGAATGACCTGTTGAATCCATGTAATTTAATCATTTTTTACCATAAAAAAATATATAAACCATGGTCTGTCTGAATACTCAATAATTCTGATTGGCTTGAAAATATGCAATAAAACCATGCACAAGTAGTTTCGCTCATTTCAACACTGCCCTGCGACTTATTGATAAAATAGCTTCGCTACTGAATCTCTACATTATATTTCTCAACAACAAGGGGGTAACATCGCTGGTTTTTAGGTAATTAAACTCACAGCTTCATTGTTAATAGAGGCATTGAACAGATGCAGGCTAATTCCCTTTAAAGACGAGTCACTCGGCGGCCATCTTAGAAACGTCTTCTCCTATCCCTTTGAATGAGAAACATCAAATGGTCCAAAACTGTTAGCCAAGCTGACGGTTAAATTTAATATTTGGAATCACAAATGAAATCTGACAGCATCTGTCTCTTAAATTTTGTTTCTAAACGCTCAAATCTGCATTTTTCAGCCTGGACAAAGCTAATGCGCATGTGCATTCCTAAGCGCGCCTCTCAGAACACTGCCTGTTTCTATAGCAACCGGGGCTTCTAACTGCAGCTTCAGGGACGCGTTGACTTTGCTAATCAACGATTGGCTCTTTCATTTAGAAGGCGGGGCTTATTCGCCCTATAGAGACAGAGCGTATTTAGGCCACGCCCACACCGGGGGGGGGAAAACAATCCAACGCTCTCCATTGATTTTGCTTTGCGTGAAGCCGCCTCATTGTCATTTCGGACTTATAACAAAAAATAGAACAATGTCTAAAAGCTGATATGTGACAAGGTGTACAGCAAACAAGCTAAACAACACAGAAATAAGTTTTTATAAGCTGTCGACCTCAAAAAACGAGCGTTTAAGAAGATAAAAGTGGACACAGGCAATACGAAGTGACGCTTCAGCAGGAAGAATGGGGAAATTTTGGGATCCTGACACTCAGTATGCCTCAATATGTCTATGTGTGCAGTAAACATTTTGTCACTGTTAAGTCAAATATCCAAATGTCCGTTTTATATATTATATTTTCTGTCTCTGATTACGTTCCCCTCTAGTCGCCGTAGTTCTCAGTGTAATATGACCCGTCGCGCGCTGTCTCAATGGCCTGAATCCACTTTTTTGTCCTTAAACGCTCGTTTTTTGGGTCAACAGCTTATAAAAACGTCTGGGTTTTTACTTCTGGGTTTTGTTTAGCTTGTTTGCTGTACACTTTGTCACATCAGCTTTTATACATTGTTCAGTTTTTTGAGACAGAGCGACACGCGTCATAATTTGAAGACCACGCCCACCGGGGGGGAAAACAATCAAACCGTCTCCATTGACTTTGCATTGCGTGAAGCGGCCTTTTTGTCATTTCGGACTTATAACAAAAAACTGAACCATGTATAAAAGCTGATATGTGACAAGGTGTACAGAACTACGACGACTAGAGGGGAACATAATCAGCGACAGTAAATATAATATATAAAACGGACATTTTGATATTTGACTTAACAGTGACAAAATGTTTACTTCACACATAGACATATTGAGGCATACTGAGTGTCAGGATCCCAAAATTTCCCCATTCTTCAGCTGAAGCGTCACTTCGTATTGCCTGTATCCACTTTTATCTTCTTAAACGCTCGTTTTTTGAGGTCGACAGCTTATAAAAACTTATTTCTGTTTTTTTAGCTTGTTTGCTGTACACCTTGTCACATATCAGCTTTTAGACATTGTTCTGTTTTTTGTTATAAGTCCGAAATGACAATGAGGCGGCCTCACGCAACGCAAAGTCAATGGAGAGCGTTGGATTGTTTTCCCCCCCGGTGTGGGCGTGGCCTAAATACGCTTTGTCTCTATTGAGCGTTGCACTTTCTCCCATATGATTCATAAGCAGTGTGCGAAATACCCGTCAATATTCGGGGGGGGTCCCCATCTCCCGATTGTTGCGCAATACCGAATTTTTTTTTTTTTTTTTTTTACAAAACTACAATTTAAAAATATTTATTTAACACTGAACATTTTTAGCATTCCAGCAGACATTATACAAACAAAGCACAATATAACAAAACAAAAAAATAAAAATATTTTTATTTGGCCAGCTTATCTTATCTTTGGCCTATTATGTATACAGGTATCATAATCAAATTTTGTTTGTTTGTTCAACAGAGGTTTTGTATAACTCAGCACTGAATAAAAACTCTGGCGGTTTGAGCAGTGAGTGGACTCTGACTAACTTAAACCGTATTGGCCATTGTGTACAACTATGTTGTAAACGGATACATTTGACGTTCTACAGACACAAATATGCACTGGAGCATTTGCCAATATATTATTACAGTATCAACTCCTGCTTGCATTTGAGGGTGCTTAGACAGTGTCTGCAAACGGCAATTTCAGCATCTTTCTAAAGCCATCCTAAAGCCTTGTTTATACTCGACACGTCCACAAGAGCGTGATCGGGTGCGTGCAGCAAAAATGACGTCATCGCAGAGTGCTAAGCGGACGAGGCGCGCGCCTCTCTCACACGATCTGGTTGCTTTATTTGATCGCGTCATCAAAAACCTCATTGTGCGGTAAATTTTAATCTGTCTTTTCACTTCGGTTGCCAAACAATCGGTGCATCCCTAATATTTGTGAATAAATGTTTTGAATTCTGTATACATGGTGAGCTTAAAACATTTTAGTGACCATTAGTGACAATAATTATTATTATTTATTTTTTTGACAAAATCTGACACCCCCTTCAAATTTTGCTTTTGAGGTTAAGGGGGACTCATGGGTTATTTAAAATGATTAGAAATTAATTCAATATTCAGGGAATGACTTGATAGTGTAGTAGAACCTTGTTCATGCCTACCCTGGTATACAAACAATGTATAAAATATATTTTTAAATCATACCCTCTTTGAAATCCTAGGTTTAAAGGTGCACTATGTAAAACAAATTCAGTAAAATATCCAAAAACCAGTGTTATATATTTTGTTCAGTTGAGTACTTACAATATCCCAAATGTTTCCAACTATTTGTAAATCGTGAGAAATTGCTATTTTGCAGCTCCACAACACTCGCTCCTGCTCTGCTTCACTACAGTAATGTTAATAATCACATCAACATGATTTCTGCCCGATTCTTTCCCGACTCTTTCCCACCGGCTGTGAGCTGAAGACCACATGTCCCAAGATTCTGCGCTCAAACGTGCCGTCATCAAACTACGCCTTTGTTTTGAACAGGCGACCTCTAGCGGACGGAAAAGTTACATAGTGCAGCTTTAATTCAGCAATTTGCGAGCGCTGTGATTAGAAGCCGCTGTGTCAATGTAATAACAGTATCACTGTCCCCTTGTTATGCAGGGCTCGACAATAACTCTTGTCCGGGACAAGTAGATTTTTTGAAGGGGCAAGTGAAAAACAATTTTACTTGCCCGACGGACAAGTATCCTGGTTAAAACGTCAAAACAAAAAATAACTAGGGAATCACCAAAGTGCAAGAATGATTCTGCATTCAGTGTAAATGGCGATCGATAGTGGATAATAAAAAACGAACTGACGTTAATAAGGTTGAGCTGTTGATGCTCGCGCAGCCTCTCGAGGAGAAAATCGAAAACAAATGAGCGCCGCTCACACACAGAAACTCAGTTAACATACACAGTTAAAATTGTGCAGTTTTTATATTTATAACATATGATACAGTTAAGCAACATTACACTAACAAGAGTGTTGTTGTCCTGAATACCATCACGACTGAACATGACACTGATTTCATACGCCAGTTCCATAAACAATTAATTAACATTAAGTCACTTACATTTTAGAAGGAATATGGACTGTTTTTGTTCTATTTCAGCAGCGAAAATAGTTCCAACAAATATCACAGAAGAACCGTAACGCATCTCACAGCAACAGTGTGTGTGTGTGTGTGTGTGTGTGTGTTAGTGAATGATTCAGCGTTTTAATGAATCGGTTGAATCAAAGATTCAATGACCTATTCGCAAACGACCGCCTCATTCTTAAATGAATCATCCGTTTCACTGAATCGACTCAATGACTCGCTCATTAAGACGGTCACATGCTGCCACCAACTGGTGGTTTAGTTTCATCTTTCCAACATTTCTTATTTATTCAAAAATATTTAAAATAATCTCATAACATTATTTAATGCAATTGTAATTTTTCAGTGTAAATGAAAAAATTTGATTGGTAACAGCCTATAGTGTCTTATTCTAATTTAATTTATAGATCAAATTTAAGAATATAAAAGAAAAGCTGAAGCATATCCTATATTTAATAAGATTATGGAAAAATGCCCTTTATAAAAAGGTACAAATATGACAAATATGCATATTTAAATATGTCAAAGCTGATTAAACACTGGTGAGAATATTGCTTCAGAATAGATTATATTTACAAAAAAAATCCGGACAAGCAAATGTTTTACTCGGACAAGTGAATGATAAGCGTGTGAACCGGCTTAATGTCGAGCCCTGTTCTATATCTTATTATTGCTCCAAGTTATCTTAATTAATAGTAGTAGATAATTAGCCTATTGTGTCTAAAACACAGATTACTAAAATATGTATTCCAGCACAACATTTTGTTGTTAATTTGAATTAATGCCCCTATATCTCAGCAGTCCAATGTAATATTGGTAAGATAAGTATGTTGTGTAAATTGGAAGATGGGGGGGGGGGCATTGCAGTAATATGCTGTAATGAATTCATCAGTATTACTGCTTTTTAACCATGCCAATTGAAATACAGACTGAGCAAAACACCTCTGCACAAGAGGAAGTGGTGGCTCGTTTCCTCTTCAGGGCTCTAAATATCACACCGCATGACGTCAGTTTTTCCACTGACATACACGCATCTAAATATAATTTTATGCTTGTACTGGGGCAATAAAACAAGATCAGCTTCTTTAGGCGAGTGTATAAAGTTAGTTCTAATATATTTAACTATAATACTTTCTACTGCAAAGGTGAGTGCAGAGTTGAAATGTTTAAATGAGACACTGGCCTGCCTTCAACACAAAGCCCTGCTCGCAAGATCATGACTATAAAGATAACATTATATCTCATTAGTCACAGATGAATCATTTAGCCCATGAAGACACGTTATAACATTTGGGAGTATGAGATGCCCTTATGAGAGAACAAGGCCTGTGTGTGTGAACTGAAGCGCAGTCATGGGCTTTAAACGGGACTCTGCTCAACTCTGTTCATTATCAGTGTTAGACACATCATAACTTACATTAACAAGCCTTTTAACCTTATTGAATGCATTAAACTATGAATCAATGTTTCATAACATTTGGATGGTGTTATGTAATGTAATGATGTTTTCAAATATTAAAGTTATGAAAAGTTACACAATGATCTCTATATATTCTGTTTCTGTTTGTATTTTTTTATATTTAATGACTATTTTTGACTTTAAAGTGTTAATACTACAACATTGTATTTAGTTTTGTATTATAGTATCATATTTATTATTATTTCAGTTTGTTTTTATAATAATTTGTTTAAACTTTATCATTATTTCAGTGCAATAACATTCATGTCCCGTGTCTTTAAGACCAGTTTTACCGAACTGTCTTCTGATTGGCTAAATTATACAGTAAATTTACATTTTTGCTTTTAAGGTGTTGACATAGAAAGGACCCTGCAGCATGTATGTTTTTTTTTATTAATTATTTAAATAATTTTAATTTTAAACTGTATCTTTATTACAGTGCATTCACACTTGTTTGACCAAGCTATCTTCAGATTGGCTAAATTATATTAAAGCTCAATTATATTACATTTTCTCTCTTGTATTTTATATTTACTGACTATATTAATTCTTGCCTACAGGTGTTGATGTAGGAAGGACCCTAAAACATTTATATGTTTTGTTTTATTTTATTTTTAATTATTGCCTATAGGTGTTTGATGTGTGAAGGACCCTACAACATTTGTTTTATTTTATTATTATTATTATTATTATTATTATTATTATTATTATTATTATTATTATTATTATTATTATTATTATTATGGTTATTATTATTATTATATTATTATTATTTTTTTATTCTTGCCTATTGGTGTTGATGTGGGAAGGACCCTAAAACATTTTATTTTATTTTATTTTATTTTATTTTATTTTATTTTATTTTATTTTATTTTATTTTATTTTATTTTATTTTATTTTATTTTATTTTATTTTATTTTATTTTATTTTATTTTATTATTGTTATTTTATTGTTGTTGTTTTTTTATTGCCTATAGGTGTTGATTTGTGAAGGACCCTATAACATTTGGTTTTTTTATTTTATTATTATTATTATTATTATTATTATTATTATTATTATTATTAGTAGTAGTATTAGTATTAGTATTAGTATTTATTCTTGCCTATAGGTGTTGATGTGTGAAGGACCCTACAACATTTGTTTTATTTAATTTGTTTTATTATTATTATTATTATTATTATTATTATTAATATTTTGTATTATTGTTATTAATAATCTTTTTTATTAATATTATTTTGTATTCTTGGCTATAGGTGTTGATGTGTGAAGGACCCTACAACATTTGTTTTAGTTTTTATTAGTAGTATTATTATTAATAATAATATTTTTTATTATTATTATTTTTAATTATTGCCTATAGGTGTTGATGTTTGAAGGATCCTACAACGTTTATGTTTAATTTTATTTTTAGCATTGTTATTATTTATTATATATATTTATTAAAAACATCATCATTATTTAAGTACATTCACACTTGGGTATTATACAGTAAATTCTCTTTCTGTTTGTATTTTATTTTTAATGTTTGTTTTAATGTTTGACATAGAAAGGACCCACAACATATTTTTCATTATTGCTATTAAAAACATTTTTTCATCTATTCTATTTGATTGAATTGTTAAACTCTGTATGTTTATTACAGGGCATTCACACGTGTCCCGTCTCTTTAAAACCAGTTTGACCAAACTGTCCTCTGATTGGATAAATTATACTGTAATCTCTCTGTGTGTTTGTGTTTGTATTTTATTTTAATGACAGTTTAAATGTTTGCCTTTAGGTGTTGACATAGGAAGGACCCTACAACATATATGTTTTATTTATTTGTTGTTTTATTGTTTTACTTGTATTTTTTTAAACACAGTGTCATCATTATTTCAGTGCATTCACACTTGTCCCGTCTCTTTAAAACCATTTTCCCTGAAATAATATTTTTTTATAACACAGTATAATCCTTATTTCAATGTGTTCACACCATAGACCGTAAAAAAATATGGACGATGCGACTTCATTGACTTCCGCTGACCATAGTTGAAGCTTTTGTATGCTCGCTCACGGCGCTGACATCTTGGGACCGAGTCTGCGCAGTAGAGAACAGGAAGTAGAGGCGCGATTATCAAGAGCCCGCCCACACTCTCGCAGATGCAGAATAATTCATTGTGTTGGTGTGAAATAAACAGTTATGGAAATGTAGAAATTAAAGCTAAAGCTCCAATCTCCTCCCAAAAATCCCGAAAAAAGTATGTTAGTGCCTCAGTGACAACTTCACTCAGAGAAGCCGTCAATCTCAGCTGTCAATCATGACGTCCCTTTTTTATAGCATCAAATAACTCACTAAAACTAAACTTATTTAAAAAACGAACACTTGAAATGAAATTATCGTAATAAAAACTGCCTAAAATAAAAACTGCCTAAGATCGAGGCGCGGAAGCTTCAATTTCTGACAGGAGCACTGCAGGCTTGGTTCACACTTATGTCCTGTCTCTTTAAGACCAGTTTCCCCGAGCTGTCTTCTGATTGGCTAAATTATAGCCTACAGTAAATTCTCTGTAAATTCTGTATTTTATTTTAATGACAAACCTATTTTTTTTTCTATTAAGGTGTTAATGTAGAAGGACTCTACAACATATACATGTTTTATTTTTATTTTATAACACAGTATGATCATTATTTCAGCGCGTTCACACTTATGTCCTGTCACTTTAAGACCAGTTTCCCCAAGCTGTCTTCTGATTGGCTAAATTATACTGTAAATTCTCTTTCTGTTTGTATTTTATTTTAATGACAAAATTCACCTAAAGGCACTATTTATATTTCATTTTATTTTATTTATTTATTTTTGAAACACAGTATGATCATTATTTCAGCACGTTCACACTCGTCTCTTTAAACCGGCTTCCCCGAGCTGTCTTCTGATTGGCTAAATTATAGCCTACTTAAATTCTCTTTCACTTTGATTTTTATTTTAATGTCAATTTTTTTTTCCTTTTAATTAAGGTGTTAATGTAGAAGGACCCTACAACATATACATATTTTATTTTATTTGTATTTAATGTATTTTTAAACACAGTATGATCGTTATTTCAATGCGTTCACACTATGCCCTGTCTCTTTAAGACCAGTTTCCCGAACTGTACGTAAACTGCGCAAGATAATGCCTTTTGATTGGTTACTAAGTCCATCAATCAAACCTTTGTTGGAAAGGCATTGGCTGGGCACCGAGTGCCTTTATCCAACGAAAACCATGGGCGCAATGATTGACAGCTCACCAAGCCTGTAAGGCACTTCCTCTATTTGATGATGCATCCCAGGAGAGTCTCTGATTGAAGGAGAGAGACGAGGGTTGATCCATTTCACGTGGAAGAGACTATTCTAGCAGGGGGAGTTTGCCAGAAACGGATTAGAATCGATATTTCATTGAAAATGGACATGATTGATTACGTTAACTCAAAACTCTCTTGCAAACAACGGAGGATTTTTAGTTTTTTCCCTATTTTTTCGTTGTTTTGGGTTAAAAGGTGGGATGCATTTTGAAGAGTGGACTCTTACACAGAGATGTATGCGGGTGTTTATTGGATTCGTCCGATCTGATCTGAACGACAGGAGATGAAAGATGAGTATCGCTAATATTATGCTAATGTTTACATAGCCGTGCCTTTAGCGTTTCATTTAACCCTTTCCTCTCTGGTGTATTTATTGCAAATACAAGTTCAGAACATGAATCTTGAGTGTTTTAGCTTTCAAATGATGCATAGTTTGTGACAGTTGATTGAATATTTTGTATAAAACAAAAGTAAATAAAAGTACAGACACGCCCACTTCCGTCAACCTCCCCGCCCAAGAACCAGTGCGGGTTAAGAAGTTAATTAAGGTGTTAATATAGAAGGACCCTACAACATATACATGTTATATTTTATTTTATTTGTATTTATTTTATTTTTAAACACAGTATGATCATTATTTCAGCGCGTTCACACTCGTCTCTTTAAACCGGCTTCCCCGAGCTGTCTTCTGATTGGCTAAATTATAGCCTACTTAAATTCTCTTTCAGTTTGTATTTTATTTTAATGACAATTTGTTTTCTATTAAGGTGTTCATGTAGAAGGACCCTACAACATATACATGTTATATTTTATTTTATTTGTATTTATTTTATTTTTAAACACAGTATGATCATTATTTCAGCGCGTTCACACTTGTCTCTTTAAACCGGCTTCCCCGAGCTGTCTTCTGATTGGCTCTCAATGACATCACCCTGCGCTTCCGCACGCGCCGCTCCGCTCTCCTCCCATTTCTGGGCCGGTGTGGCTCTCCATCGGCAGCGCGCAGCTCCATTGGCTCAGGCTCGTGTCAGTCTGAAGTGATACTAGTGCGGACCCGCTACAAACTCCAGCTCCATCAGTGCGAGGAGAGCAAAGCGGGACGGGAGGAAAATGTTGCGGGTCTGCGGCGGCGGGACCGGCTGAGCGGCTCAGACTGATCGATAACTCCGGGAAGGAAGAACACACCGCCGGGAAACGCGCTACATGTAAGTGTGCTGCTCATATTCAATCAATTAAGAGTTGTTAGATCTGCCAAGCACACACAGTCCCACCCACAATATATTTCTTTATGATGCTTTTCACCATATGACACCTCGCATTGAACACAGACGCTTCTAAAACAGCAGTTTTCCCCGAAATTAAACTTCATTTCCCTGCATTGCTCACTGCCGTCCTGGAGTTGCGATGTTTTGCCTGCAAAGAATATCATCTGTACATCGCATGCATTGTCACCGCATGAAATAATGATGATGTCTAGCCATAGATGCAGAACCTTTTCATATTTTATTCCCAGCACGTCCACATGCTGTGTTTGGGAATGGGCTGTGTGCTCTTTTGAATTTAATGGGGTCAGCAATTCGCTCAGTCTCTCCGAGCTGTAGATTCACGCGCGATACGGAGACCTGTCGTCCTCAAAACTTCTACACGTCTGCCACTTTAGGAGTATTTTGGGTCTTTTAAAGGGATAGTTCACCCAAAAATGAAAATTACCCCATGATTTACTCGCCCTCAAATCATCCTAGGTGTGTATGACATTCTTCTATCAGACGAATATAATCAGAGTTATATTAAAAATGTCCTGGATCTTCTAAGCTTTATAATGGGAGTGAATGGAGATTTTTTTTAAAGTGCATCCATCCATCATATAACTGCTCCACACGGCTCCGGGGGGTTAATAAAGGCTATATTAAATATGGATATTTTTCTTACACAAACGCATCGATTCGCTTCAGAAGGCCTTTATTAACCCCCCGGAGCCGTATGGGTAAGTTATATGATGGATAGATGCACTTTTATGATGGGTGGATGCACTTTTATGATGGATAGATGCACTTTTATGATGGATAGGTGCACTTTTATGATGGGTGGATGCACTTTTATGATGGATAGATGCACTTGTATGATGGATAGATGCACTTTTATGATGGGTGGATGCACTTTTATGATGGATAGATGCACTTTTATGATGGATGGATGCACTTTTATGATGGATAGATGCACTTTTATAATGGATAGATGCACTTTTATGATGGATGGATGGATTCACTTTTATGATGGATAGATGCACTTTTATAATGGATAGATGCACTTTTATGATGGATGGATGGATGCACTTTTATGATGGATAGATGCACTTTTATAATGGATAGATGCACTTTTATGATGGATGGATGGATTCACTTTTATGATGGATAGATGCCTTTTTATGATGGATGGATGCACTTTTATGATGGGGGATGCACTTTTATGATGATAGATGCACTTTTATGATGAATGGATCCACTTTCATGATGGATGGATGCAGTAATATGATGGATAGATGCATTTTTATGATGTATAGTTGCACTTTTATGATGGATGGATGCATTTTTATGATGTATAGTTGCACTTTTATGATGGATGGATGCACTTTTATGATGGATAGATGCAGTTATATGATGGATGGATGCACTTTCATGATGGATAGATGCAGTTATATGATGGATGGATGCACTTTTTTGGGCTTTAAAATCTTGACCCCATTCACTGCCATTATAAAACTTGTGCAAGCAAGTGATTATAGTTTATAAAGTAATAAATATGGATTTTCTTTCCTCGAACAAACGCATGGCTTTACGTCAGAAGGCATTTTTCTAACCCCTTGGAGTCGTGTTGAGCAGTTATATGATGGATGGATGCACTTTTTTGGGCTTCAAAACCTCAACCCCCATTCACTCCCATTATAAAGCGTAGAAGTGCGAGGACATTTTTAAGCATAACTCCAGCTGTGTTCGTCAGACAGAAGAAAGTCATACACACCTCGGATGGCTTGAGGGCGAGTGAATCATGGGTGAACTATCCCTTTAAAATCAGTGAGATGATATAATGCAGTTGCTAGAAAGTCTTATCTGATTTAGGGCTGCTCGATTATGGAAAAAATCATAATCACGATTATTTTGGTCAATATTGAAATCACGATTATGTAATACGATTATTTCACATGACTTTGGGAATGTGTTGCATTATTAAAAATACACCTTTCAACAATTCAATTGAAATTGTAACATTTGATGTACTTTTTGAACTATTAAAATAAATAATATAACATATTCAAATCAAAGTATAAAATTATTCAAGTAAAAATGAAAACCACAAATAAATAAGATCAACAATATGGTTCGGCTAGATATGCTTTTCAGGTACGTCTAATATTAGTTTTCAGGTACAGAAATGTATCAAATGTAAAATAACATTGCATATTTGAGTGCATAAATTAAAGATTAATCCTATTAAACTTACAAAAGCTAATCAATCAAGAGCAGTGAGTGATGTCCTTGTATTTTGTTGTTTGACATTAAACAGACAGCAGTAAAGGCTACTGCCCCTTTAAGACCTAATGCTACTGCCCCTTTAAGACCTAATGCTACTGCCCCTTTAAGACCTAATGCTACTGCCCCTTTAAGACCTAATGCTACTGCCCCTTTAAGACCTAATGCTACTGCCCCTTTAAGACCTAATGCTACTGCCCCTTTAAGACCTAATGCTACTGCCCCTTTAAGACCTAATGCTCGGATATGCGTCGTCTTTCTCGACTGTATAAAGTTCACTCAAGGCATATACAGACTATGTCTGCTAGAATACTCAAGATGGACATGTTGACTTTTTTGTCTGAATTTGTCTGTTCAAGAGCAAGACTTGAAAGAGAACTCCATATTTGCGCGCTGTGAGACGTGTGCGCGCTCTCGGATGAGTGCACAGAGACACATTTTCTCACAGCGCGCGCGGCTTCTCATTCGCGTCTTCTGGCGCTAAACACGGGTGATGACGGAGAACATGACTGGTCATATTCGAACATACAGCAGCACTCGCATGCATTGAACAACGTTTACGAAGAGAGAATTATTTGAAAAATATGAGGGAAAAAAAGGACGTTTACACGGCACCCCTGCTCTCGTCAGTTTTTGCCATAGGTCACTCTGTGTTTAATTTTCAAGTGGTTAAACAAATTCGTGGTGTTCCCTTGCGTTGCAGCCACTACCATGTAGCAAATCTTGCACGTAGCATGTTTCTGCTCGTCGTCTGATTCCTCAAAGCCAAACTGTTCCCAGACAACGGAGTTGGTTTTGCCTTTTTTGCTCACCAAACGCTGCTGTAACTGCCCTCAGTTCTGCCATCTTTACTCGCGCCGAGTTTTTAAATTCCAGCGGATGATATGCACACGAGTCACGAGACTCACAACCTGAGAGAGTTTGTGGCTTCGGGAGGGGCGGATGAGCGCGTGCGCGTTTCATTCAGAACGCAAGACAAAATAAGAGTGTTCTTGCAAAACTGAACATGGCAAAATAATCGTTTTTTCTCGATTGTACTATTTTGGTGATCGTTGGGAGCCGAAATCGAAATCGAAATTCAATTAATTGCACAGCCCTAATCTGATTCTCGTGTGTGTGTGTTTCTCAGCTTTGCGATCGTCTGGACGTCTGAGTTCTCCGTGGTGTGCCAGCCCTCTGTGGTCTCTCCATGCCTCCGTCTCCTCTAGACGACAGAATTGTGGTGGCGCTGCCAAGGCCTATACGACCTCAGGAACTCCGACTCCGCCTGGACACCACCAGCTTCCTGGAAGCCACCGCGAGCACCGTCGGTCAGACGACGGTCATCAGCAGCACCACCGTGGTGAAGATCCAGGCGACCAAGCTTTCGTATATGCCCTCGTCCAGCGGCTCCACGCGCTCGCTGACGTGTGGATGCAGCAGTGCCAGCTGTTGCACGGTCACCACCTATGAGAAAGACGGCCAGGTCAGCGCCAGCAGCCCCAACTTGAACTCCGGATTGGGCTATGGCGTCCACGGGAGCGCGCCCGCGGGGCATGGGAGCGCGCCCAGCCTCACCTCCAGCTTGACCAGGGGCGGCATGCGGGTCATCCACCCTAACGAGCTGGCCAAGAAGCTGACGCAGTGCCCGCTGGGACACCCGGTGGGGCCGGTGCCCGTCATCATCGACTGCCGGCCCTTCATGGAGTTCAACAAGAGCCACATCAGGGGCGCCGTGCACATCAACTGCTCGGACAAGATCAGCCGCCGGCGGCTCCAGCAGGGCAAGATCACCGTGCTGGACCTCATCTCCTGCCGCCAGAGCAAGGACTCCTTCAAAGGGATTTTCTCCAAAGAGCTGGTGGTGTACGACGAAACCACGGTGGACCCGGGCCGCTTGACGCCCTCTCAGCCCCTGCATGTGGTTCTGGAGTCGCTGCGGAGGGAAGGAAAGGACCCCATCGTTCTTAAAGGTAATGGAATCTTCTTATTTTGAGAATACACATGAAAATGCACTATCCAAACTTAAAGGGTTAGTTCACCCAAAAATGAAAATTCTGTCATTAATGACTTATCCTCATGTCGTTCGACACCCGTAAGACCTGAAGATGAAGATATTTTAGTTGAAATCTGATGGCTCTGAAAGGCCTCCATTGGCACAATGGCACGGTTCACTCTCAAGACCCTTAAAAGGTACTAAAGACGTCGTTACAAAGTCCATCTCACTACAGTGGCTCTACAATAACTTTATAAAGCGACGAGAATAGCTTTTGTGCGCAAAAAAAACCTAAATAACGACTTATATAGTGATGACCGATTTCAAAATAATGCATCATGAAGCTTCAAAGCGTTATGATTCAGTGAGTCGATTCATGATTCGGATCGTGTGTCAAACCGCCAAACTGCTGAAATTTGGCGATTCAAACTGCTGAAATCACGTGACTTTGGCGATTCAAACCGCTGGATTCGACTCACTGATTCATAACGCTTTGAAGCTTCATGAGGCCATGTTTTGAAATCGTCATCACTATATAAGTCGTTATTTAGGGTTTTTTTGGGCACAAAAACTATTCTTGCCGATTCATAAAGTTATTGTAGAACCACTGTAGTGAGATGGACTTTGTAACGACGTCTTTAGTACCTTTTAAGGGTCTTGAGAGTGAACCGTGCATTGTGCCAATGGAGGCCTTTCAGAGCCATCAGATTTCAACTAAAATATCTTCATTTGTGTCTGAAGATGAAGGTCTTACGGCTGTCGAACGACATGAGGGGAAGTAATTAATGACAGAATTTTCATTTTTGGGTGAACTAACCCTTTAAAGGGCTGTAATTCAAGAATGCTTTGGAATATAGACCTTTTAAAGCAGACACTCGGCAGATTATTGCTGGAGTGAAAGCAAGAATATGAAAGTATGAAAAAGTTATGGAAGTCTACATTTACTGTAAATAAAAATATTTTTTATTTTATATAAAATATATATTTTACAAAAAAAATTTAATCTAAAATTACTATAAAATCAAAGCCATATGTCTAACCAAGTTGTGTTCCAAATTTGAAGTTGATATCACAAAAATTGAAGTTCCCATGAGATTTTGTTTATGCGCTATACCAAAAATAGCCACCGGGTGTCATTGAAATTCCATCGATTGTTTTTTCGATGCATTTTCCTGTAAATTTCTGTCCAAATGTCACTTCCATCACAAAACGGTCACCAAATATGGAACCTTGAGACTCAGACCTTTCCGATGATATGTGTTTTGTCAAGTTTAGATAAGATTTTGATTATAAAGTTGTTCAAATATGTTGTAATATGAAACATGACACCGCCCACTAGGGGAGGAGCCCGCTAGAAGAATTTACAGTACCATTTCCATGGTAACGCAACGTCCAATTTCAAAATGGTTTTGAGTTTGTAAGCTTTCGAATGATACCTAATTTATGATAATTACTAAAATATATGATACGAAAAAAAGGCGATCAAAAAAAGAGTGCCAGGTGTCCCGCCAGCGGGACGGTGACAGTTAAGGGTTAAAGGGACGGTTCACCCAAAAGTTTGAAAATTTAAAGGGATGGTTCACCCAAAAATGAAAATTCTGTCATCATTTACTCACCCTCAAGTTGTTCCAAACCTGTATGCGTTTCTTTGTTCTGCTGAACACAAAAGAAGATAGAGTGAAGAATGTTTGTAACCAAGTAGAGAGAGCAACCATTGACTACCATGGTAGGGAAAAAAATACTATGGTAGTCAATGGTTGCTCTCTCTACTTGGTTACAAACATTCTTCACTCTATCTTCTTTTGTGTTCAGCAGAACAAAGAAACTCGTACTGGTTTGGAACAACTTGAGGGTGAGTAAATGATGACAGAATTTTCATTTTTGGGTGAACCATCCCTTTAAATTTTCACGGAGTTTCTTCTTACAATGGAAGTCAATGGGTGCCGTCAACTGTTTGATTACCAACATTCGTTAAAATATATCGTCTTTTATGTTCAACAGAAGAAAAGAAAGGCTCTAAACAACATGAGGTTGAGTAAATGAGGATTTTTGGGTGTACTGTCCCTTTAAGAAAGAAGTTAAGACATTCCATAAGAATGAACATTTTAAGAACTCTTAAAAAAATAAAGGGTCCGTACGGTCAAAGAACCATTTTTCAGTAATCAGTAACCATTTTTATTTTAATAATAATTTTGGTAACACTTTCTATGAAGCCCATGCTTATGAATTATAGCTCCATTTATACTTTGTATTACTATTGTATATATATATTCATAAACACCTAAACTGCATTATAAGAACAGTTATATTATTTGTATAATTACTTATAAGTCATGCATTTGCTTTTTCAATGTGCATAATCCATCATACACTGATATATGAGTATTAATTAGTCAGTCTTATGGTTCCATGAATGTATTTAATATGCAGCCTGCATTGCTGTAATGTTATTATATCATAGTTACAATGACTTTAGTCATTCATATTTATTTCTGTCAAACAAGTGAATATATTGTTATTAATGTTCTTATAAACACGTATTGTGAGTGATAATACAGTTACTAACATCTATAAATGCCACATTGCTGTCTTTAAGTAAAGAAGTAAGACATTTTAATATACATTTTTCACTTTACATTAGTACTAATGAACAATAATTTCTACAATAATGGGGAACGGTACAATAAAAAAAGTATATTTTTTAATGTTACATACTAGCAAAACACTGCAACAATATACTTTTTAAAGTATAATTCCAAACGGCTATAAGCAATACCATGCATATGGCTGATATAGATTTTAACTAATCAAAATGACCATTCATGAGCCATTAAAGACATAATGGATAAATAATTGTTACGGCAAACACGTGTCTTTGGGAGTGTTTTATATTTGATCATATATAAATCAGTGTATGATGGATTATGAGCATGCGCATTGAAAAAGCAAATGCATGATTTATAAGTAATTATAAAAATAATGGTAACAATGGTAAGCTCTGTTCAGCATTAGTTAACGTTCGGTCATAAAAGTCCAGCTGTTCATGGTTTGTTCATGTTCGTTCACAGTGCATTAACTAATGTTAGCAAGATTTTAATAATGCATTAGTAAATTATTAAACATTAACAAAGATTAATAAATGCTTTATAAGTGCAGTTCATTACTAGGGGAGCGCGGGGTTAGTTGTTATGCGCATGTTTTAACCCTTTCCACACATGCCAGAATGACCAAACTCAGTGTATTTACTAGTTGCCATATCAACATTATTTAGAGAAAAAATAGTGCCAAAATTAACAAAATCTCTGGAAGATATCACTGAACATGTATTTAACCATAGCAAAAGTACATTTCTTACTTAAGTTTTTTGTGTTTATTTAAAATAAGACAAATCTGATATTATTGTAATCTTATATCTGTTATTTAACAGTTGAGATGTTCTTTAATGCTGATCTAACATCAGAAGACACGAGCTGCGGTTTACATCCCAGTTGTGCAGACGTGGTGTGTGTTAACACTGCGTTACAATGAGCCCATATTAGAAATATGCCATTATATTCTATACTTTTATGAATTCTTTTGAGAAACCATGAGGAAAGGGTGAATAATGACTGACAGTTAATGTTCAGAAATGATTCATTGTTATTATGTTTTGAACTATGCTGTATAGCTGTATTTAGCGAAGTGTTTGTTGTCAAACTCAAAAATCAGTTTATTTTTAATGATTAAAAAATGCCATTATTTTATTTTAAAAAGTTTAATCATTGTATTTTGTTGACAAAATATTTTAGTTTGTGTTGTATATTTTTTTTTAGGGCTGTCAAAAGATTAATCGCGATTAATCGCATCCAAAATAAAAGTTTGTGTTTACATAATATATTTGTGTGTACTCTGTTAATTATTATTTATATATAAATACACACACATTCATGTATATATTTAAGAAATATTTGCATGTATATACATTTATATAATCTATAATATATATAAATATAAATGTTTTATATATAAAAATATTTTTTTTCTCTCAAATATATACATGCTTCTGTGTGTATTTATATATAAATAATAATTAACAGAGTACACACACACATATATTATGTAAAACAAACTTTTATTTTGGATGCGATTAATCGCGATTAATCTTTTGACAGCCCTATTTTTTTGATTATATCAGGTAAGATTTTAAGCTGTCATTTTGTCATGTTACAATGTACTCCACCTATGGGGCATGTTGTCACATTTCACTTCCATTCTTTCGGGGGTAAATTAAGAAAAAAGTATACACTGTATTAATGAAACACAACCACATAATTGTACTGGACATGTGTGCAATTAATGTGTGAAAAAATAAATACTCTGAACTCCAAGTGGTTTTACACAAACTGAGAAAGTCAAAAAGCGTTAGCTTGTGCCCCGCTCTCTCCACTAGTTCATGTTAACTAATGAACCTTATTGTAAAGCGTTACCAAAATGTAAGTATAACTGTTCTTATAATGCAGTATAGGTCTTAATGAGTGTTTATGAATATATTTATACAATAGTAATTCTTATAAATGGGGCTATAAGTCATTATAAGCATGGGCTTCATAGAAAATGTTGGCAGATTTTTCACAATAAAGATTTTTTTGTGGAACGGAAATATTCCAAAATTCTTCATGGGAACTTCGATGCCAAAATAACGAACCTTTATTTTTAATAGTGCAAGTGAAAAAGAAAATGTTACATTTCAGTGCATGTTTTTTTTTTTTTCTTAAGAAGAAAATTGAAGACTGAATGGAGGATATGCTTTTCTCGTGTGTTAGAAAAATAGCACTTGAGAAGAATTTCGTCTGTTTTTGTGCTGCCCTTTTCATTTCACGAACAGTCATCTGAGTCTCACAGAACTAGAGCGAGCTTCATTTCTAGAAATGACTCGCTATCCAACGCCTACTTTCTGTTTCACTGCCATATGATCTGCTTTTCATATGCACTTGTGCTTTCAGAAACACCATGGCACCCTCTCAAACGTGCCTCTGCTTGGAATTTTTTGGACTGACGCTTTTTAAATAATCAAATGGGATTTTCACATTTTAAAAAATCCTGGGTTTTCTTGCTGCATGTTGTTGTACTGTATGTCTCCCACACATTCAAGCGTTTGGGGTCAGGAAGATTCGTTTTACAGATATTAATACTTTTTATTCAGCGAGGATGCTTTAAATTGATCAAAAGTGATAGTAAGACATTTATAATAATGCAAAAGTTACATAAATGCTGTTCTTTTTTTTATTTTAATTTTTTTTTAATTAGGAGTGCAAAACTTACAACATAGGGTGAACACAGAACACAACAACAAAACACAAAAACAACAATAAAACAGCAGTAATAATAACAGCAATGAAAAATAAGCAGCAATGACAGATAATAATAGTAATAGTGGAAGTATTTAAATAGTAATAGCATGTATAATAATAATGATAATATTTTGTGATGGTGGCAACAGTAATATCAGTAATAATAATAACAGTAATAATACAATAATGATACTAAAGATGGTGATAAGGTGTGTTGACGGCAATAGTAATATCAATATTAATAATAGATAATATTGATAATAAATAATATTGATAATAATGATAATGATAATAACAACAGTAGTAGGCTAGTACTCATACAAAAAGAATAAATTATATATATATATATAATACATAATAATAAATAAAAAATGATGTGTTGACAGAGAAAAAAAAAGGTGTTGACAGAAAAAAAATCAATAATAATAACATTTACATCAATAATAATATCAACAGTAATAATAGTAATACTAAATATGGTGAAGATAATATTCTGTATTGACCGTACAGTTGCAATACTAATATCAATAATAATATAATAACAATAATAATAACAATAGTAATAAAAACAATAGCAATGCTAAAGATGGCGACGATAACACTTTGTGAGGACGGCGACAGTAATGTCATTAATAATTACAGTAGTAACAATAATAATAATAATAATATATATATATATATATATATATATATATATATATATATATATATATATATATATATATATATATATATATATATATATATATATATATATATATATATAATAAATGCTGTTCTTTTGAACTTTCTATTCATCAAAGAATCCTGGAAAAATAATAATAATCATAAATGTAGTAAATCCTCATATCTGCATGATTAGGGAAGGATCATGTGACCTGAAGACTGGAGTAATGATGATAAATTCAGCTTTGATCACAGGATATAAATTACACTTTATTATATATTCACATGGAGAACAATTCATTTAAATTGTAATAATATTTCACATTTTACTGTATTTTGATCAAATAAATGCATCTGCAGAATTGAACAATTTTAGCAAATGAACATGTATTTCGTCTGTACATCATCCATATGCTCAGCATCAACAAACGAGCCAGACAGTCCAGTCGCTCGCTTGCGTCTACTATTGACAACGCTGTAGGTTGTGGACTATTTGTGTCCATGTATGTCCAGCTGCCAGTGTGAAGTGACCGCTCCGCTGATCTGACCTCTCGCTGCGAGGGCCTTGGCAGCAGCTGATGGTGAAGAGTGAGCTCTATTCTAGCAGCGCTTCAGTCTGTTGCCGTCTTTTTCCTTGTTTGGCTGGTGTGGAGAGACAAGGGACGATGGCAGAGCGCGTCTGTCTGCTGACGTCCCATCGACAACCAGTCCAAAAACTAGAATTACTGTATATGTGCGTTCTTTTCGTTAAAGGGTTAGTTCACCCAAAAATGAAAATTCTGTCATTAATTCCTCACCCTCATGTCGTTGGACACCCGTAAGACCTCCGTTCATCTTCAGACACAAATGAAGATATTTTAGTGTAAAGCTGATGCTGAGAAAGGCTTCAGATAGGCCTCCATTGGCATTCAGTACATTTACACTCCCAAGACCCATAAAAGACACTAAAAACGTCGTTACAAAGTCCATCTCACCACAGTGACTCTACAATCATTTTATGATGCGACGACAATAGTTTTTGTGCGCAAAAAAAAATCAAAATAACACCTTTATCCAGCTTGTTCTTGTCTTCCATGTGCCTCCACGACGCATGCGCGAGAATATGACGCAGATCCGGCATTCGGACACATGACCCAGAAGCGATTTGTTTACAAGCAGAGGAAGACGCGAGTGTCTAAGCTGTTGAATTCTACATTGATCGTGCTTTAGGTCTCGGTGTAGTTCTCAAAATGGGGCTTAAGTGTGCATTTCATGGATTCCCGAACGCCGGATCTGCGTCATATTCTTGCGCATGCGTCGTGAAGGCACATGGAAGACAAGAACAAGCTGGATAAAGGCGTTATTTAGATTTTTTTTTTCTGCACAAAAACTATTGTCGTCGCATCATAAAATGATTGTAGAGTCACTGTGGTGAGATGGACTTTGTAACGACGTTTTTAGTGCCTTTTATGGGTCTTGTGAGTGTAAATGTACTGAATGCCAATGGAGGCCTATCTGAAGCCTTTCTCAGCATCAGCTTTACACTAAAATATCTTCATTTGTGTCTGAAGATGAACGGAGGTCTGACGGGTGTCGAACGACATGAGGGTGAGGAATTAATGACAGAATTTTCATTTTTGGGTGAACTAACCCTTTTAACTTGTTTTGGGAAAGTTGTTGCATATACAACAAGCTTTGCCTTATAGGACAAGAGAAAGGTCACATGCACTATATCGCCAAAAGTATTGGGACACGCCTCCAAATCACTGAGTTCAGGTGTCCAATCCCTTCATGGCCACAGGTGTATAACTCAAGCAGACGCTTCTACACACATTAGTGAGAGAATGGGCCGCTCTCAGGAGCTCAGAGAACCGTGATCGGTGGACACCTGTGCAATAAGTCCAAATATTATACTAAATATTCCACGCTCAACTGTTAGTGGTGTTATAACAAAGTGGAAGCGATTGGGAACAACAGCAACTCAGCCACGAAGTGAAATCACAGAGCGGGGTCAGCGCATGCTGAGGGTCACAGAAGTCGCCAACTTTCTGCAGAGTCAACAGCTCCAGACCTCCAAACTCCTGTGGCCTTCAGATGAGCTCAAGAACAGTGTGTAGAGCTTCATGGAATGGGTTTCCATGGCCGAGCAGCTCCTCCAAGCCTTACATCACCCAGTGCAATGCAAAGCATGGAATGCAGTGGGGTAAAGCGTGCCGCCACTGGACTCTAGAGCAGTGGAGACGTGTTCTCTGGACCAATCACGCTTCTCCCAGTGGACGAGTCTGGGTTTGGTGGTTGCCAGGAGAACGGGACTTGCCTGACTGCATTGTACTAAGTGTAAAGTTTGGTGGAAGGGGGATTATAGGGTGGGGTTGTTTTTCAGGGGTTGTACCCTTAGTTCCAGTGAAAGGAACTCTTAATGCTTCACCAAGACATTTTGGACAATTTCTTGCTCCCAACTTTGCGGGAACAGTTTGGGGACGGCCCCTTCCTGTCCCATCATGACTGACCAGTGCACAAAGCGTCGCTCCATAAAGACACGGATGAGCGAGTTTGGTGTGGAGGAACTTGAGTCCTGACCTCGACCCGATAGATCACCTTTGGGATGAATTAGAGCGGAGACTGAGAGCCAGGCCTTCTCGTCCAACATCAGTGCCTGACCTCACAAATGCGCTTCTAGAAGAATGGCCATAAACACACTCCTAAACCTTGAGGAAAGCCTTCCCAGAAGAGCTGAAGCTGTTAGAGCTGCAAAGGGTGAGCGACTCCATATTAAACCCTACAGATTAAGAATGGGACGGCATTAAAGTTTGTGTGCATGTAAAGGCAGGCGTCACAACATTTGGCAATATAGTGTAGCAATATTTACTTGCGTTCAATTCTATTTGTATCCTTATTTTTATGCTTTTGAGTATTGCATTAGTTAGCTTACTAACATAAAACTACATTTTAATTGCATATGTAGTGTTCCCAATCGGTTACTTTCGAGGTTCCACTAATATAGAGCCAAATATTAATATAAATATATTAGTATATATAGTATAGTATTATAGTTATATTATAATAGTAGTATTATAGTATAATGAATGAAGGAGATTATATATATTATAAAATGGAAATGAACATTGGTTATATTATAAGATGTAATTCTACTCATTTATAATCTATAATACTAATTATATATATAATGTTGTATTTTATATTATATACTAATATTATAATGAATTATAATTAAGATTATATGTAAAATAAGATGTAATTATAATTTATAATTAGGGCTGTCAAAAGATTAATCGTGATTAATCGCATCCAAAATAAAAGTTTGTGTTTACATAATATATGTGTGTGTACTCTGTTAATTATTATTTATATATAAATACACACACATTCATGTATATATTTAATAAATATTTGCATGTATATACTGTATATACATTTATATAATCTATAATATATATAAATATAAATGTTTTATATATAAAAATAATATTTTTTTCTTAAATATATACATGCTTGTGTGCGTATTTATATGTAAATAATAATTATACACAGTACACACACATATATTATGTAAACACAAACTTTTATTTTGGATGCGATTAATCGCGATTAATCTTTTGACAGCCCTATTTATAATGCCTAATATAATTATATAATCTTGTAATTTGTATAATATATTAACACTGCAGTTAATAATTAGTTATGGAGACTATTATAAAATGAAAATTGAGGTTATATTACAAAATTATTCTCATTATAATTTACAATACCTAATTTATATATAATTTTGCATTTTATATTACATGGTAATATTATAATTAATAATGTTATACCTAATTATGGAGATGATATATATTATAAAATGGAAAGGAAGATTATATATATATACTACACTAACTATAATTTATATAACCTAATGCAATAATATATAATATTTAGGGCTGTCAAAAGATTAATCGCGATTAATCGCATCCAAAATAAAAGTTGTGTTTACATAATATATGTGTGTGTACTCTGTTAATTATTATTTATATATAAATACACACACATTCATGTATATATTTAAGAAATATTTGCATGTATATACTGTATATACATTTATATAATTTATATTATATATAAATATAAATATTTTGTATATAAATATAATACATTTTTCTTAAATATATACTAGCTTGTGTGTGTTTTTATATATAAATAATAATTATACACAGTACACACACATATATTATGTAAACACAAACTTTTATTTTGGATGAGATTAATCACGATTAATCTTTTGACAGCCCTAATAATTTTGCATTTTATATTACATGGTAATATTATAATTAATAATGTTATACCTAATTATGGAGATGATATATATTATAAAATGGAAAGGAAGATTATATATATATACTACACTAACTATAATTTATATAACCTAATGCAACAATATACAATATTGTATTTTATGTGATTAATTTTGTAAAATGATTTGTGTAGGAGTTTTTACATGTTAGTACTGAACTGCTTCCCTTCTCACGTTGCATTCTGGGAATGCTTTCTCCGGGAAGGTTATATGCGATTTTAATCAGACTCTGCTCTTTCATTCTCATTCGCTGTGCATGTTATCGAGCATATCACGGCTCTTGCAGAATGCTTCAAGATAAAAGCTGTTTGTCTGAGAGAATGCAGACTCCCTGCGCTTCTGAACCAGTCAATATTGTCCCAAATCTCATGGAGCTCCGCGGAAAAGGCCACGTATTTAATTATTCCTCCATCAATCAAGAGGATCTTGGCCATTTGCATATGAGGTCTTGAACTTTCAGGAGGGTTTGAACATGGAGAGCAGATCTCCGTGTAATGCGCCTTTGCTGTTTGTGATCGTTCAGGACATCATGTGGCGTTTGCCAGTTTGTGAATGACAGACTTTCAGAGCATCTGAGCAACCAAATGTTGCTTGTGTAACGCAGAGCCGTGTCCATGCAGACATTTGGGAGTGTGTTTTTAGTGGAGCGTGCTGTGCCTTCATGCACAAATCATCTCTACAACTATTGCTTATTGAGGCTAATCATTTGCATAAACCCCTCATCTTAAAGGGGACCTATTATGCGAAATTCAACATATTTATGTGTCTGCAGTGTGTACAAAACCACCCTATTGTGGTAAAAATCCATTTTATTTTCCCCATAGATTGTCTCAGAATAAGCCGTTTGCAGATTCTATCAGGCCCCGCCCACGACTGCTGACAGACTCCGCCCTGTTATCTTAGCCCCGCCCCTCAGTGAGCTGTACACATTCCAGCATGTTTATCTCCTCGATAGAGCATAAGAAATGTGTTCTTATTAATTAAAGCAGATATTAAAGCTACACTGTGTGATATTCTCCCCCATCTAGTGGTGAAAAGGTATATGATCATCCAGTGAATATTAGTTTCTGTTCCTCTCAATTCCGATTTCGTTTTAACTCCTACGGTGGCCGATTTAGTCCAAGATTAACATGGCTTCCAGTTCGACCTCGTCCACATTCGACACGGTGCCATCGAGTGTTAAAACGCCAAAGGCGAAGCTTGAATTTACGGGTATGTCCCTCTTTGGCTAATGTACTTTCAAGATGGAGGGGCAACATGGCGACCCGCATTCGAACCCTCACCCGTATGTATTTTCAATGGCATATTATAAACTTACGAGAATACTTTATTACTTGAAAGAAGTAAATATACATTAATGAGCACATATATTTTTGAAAGAACTAAGTGTTTTTAGCTAAGAATAAACTAAAAAAGTTACACAGTGTAGCTTTAACAGCAGAGATAGCAGTAGGCACTGTATATTACGCTGCTGTCTCTTTAATACACAGATCTAATACACACATGTGGTTTCTTTACGTTCATAGACATGACGAGTGTGTTTTTTACATAACCTTGTGTGTGTTTGACAGTTCAAGCGCAAAAAGACATGAAAGAGAAATTAGTTTAATACTCACAGGATGCTCCGTCTGACACACAGCTTTCTGTGCGCGTGCTTTGTGTGTGTGTGTGTGTGTGTGTGTGTGCGCTCAGAAAACCATACATCAGATATTTAGACTGATGGCTTTAAAATGATGATGAACTGCAATGTCACGTGAGCACAATAGAGATGATCTAAATCAAACAGATTTTTGGCAGAGTGTCCGAGGCAAAAGTTGTCGAGGCTCCGCCCTCTTCTGGAAAGTGGGCGGGGCGCAGCAGCTCATTTGCATTTAAAGAAACATGCATGAAAACAGCATGTTTTTCCTTCCACTCAAAAATTTACAACATGGTATAGTAAATGATCTGTGGGGTATTTTGAACTGAATCTTCACAGACACATTCTGGGGACTTTTATATTACATAAATCATTCTCTTTAAAGTGTAACTTCACAGATTTTCAACCCGCTTTGTATTGTTACAATGTCGGTAGTATCCCAGTCCACGTACGGTCAGATCGACAGGGAGTTATAACTTTCAGTGATAAACCTACCCTTACAATAACTGTTTAAAACTATTAAAAATGGATCACTATGGCAACAGCTTTCTTTGCATCGTGTGGAACGGTCAGAACGGTCATTTCTTTCAGTTTTTCCCCTCCCTTTTGGCCTAATACACTATGTTCGTGATCATCCAGTTTGAAATGTTGACTCTAGGTGTGTAACGGTACACAAAACTGACGATTCGGTACGTACCTCGGTTTTTGAAGTCACGGTTCGGTACGAGTTCGGTACAGCAGTTTTACAAAATTTATTTTTATTAAACAGTGGTTTACTGGGAAAAAAAGTGTTTGTACTTAAATGAATTAAATTATATCTAAAAGTTTATTGAAGATATTGCTGTAAACTATAGGGATCCCTTAATCACACATTAATATTAAAGTTTAACAACAGAGCCCAAACTATTAGCCTAAATTCAGTTGTTTTTTATGTTTAGGTCTAATAATCAACACTCAAATAACAGTACACAAACATGTAAACTTCACATAAGGCAGTTTTTGCAATAACTTCTAAATCTAATTATAAAATAGTTTTTTCTCCAATTCGTTGTTGAAATATAATCATTTATACACAGTGTCTGTCATTTTCATGACAGGTTTAAACATAGTATTTTAAATAATCAAGGCATCACTACAGGTTAAGTAGAATATAATGAAAATATATTTATATTGTGCATATATATATTTAGCGAAAGAGTTCATCTCTCTAGTCAACTCACAGCTGTGGACACTGTACGACTGCCTGAGGTAAATGTGATGCTTTATGACATTGTTTAGTTTATAAGGTGTTATATTGACGTCTTTCCGCCGTTGAAACACTGATTGAGCGATTACACCATATATGATACGTTACAGTAAGTTGTAATTTATCCTCAACACACCTTCAGATGTTTATTCATGTTTATTCTTTAGGAAGAGATGATCAATCGCGTTCACGCGCGGCCGCTTGAACTGTGATCAGTCACGCCACATTAAAGAGCGTCAAAACGGCATTAATCGATTGAATTTCCTGATAAAATGAACTGAACACTTCATATGTTCATGTGGGAACTCGGATTAAAAACTTTTGTTCGTGAAATGAGTAGCATGTAGTCGTTTGAACTTAAAACTTACTGTCAAGACAATTAAACAATATTGACTTTAACTGGAGCAAATTAGTTGAGCTAACTTAAAAAGTTGAGTGCAATATGTTGCCTATTTTTTTCAAGTTGGCTCAACTTTAGTTGTCTTGACAAGTTTTAAGTTTAAAAAAGATCACTTATTAGAGGAACAAAAGTATTTAAATTGATGTTAACTGGAGTGGATTATTTTAGATTATTTAAAACGTTGAATGCGCTAAGAACTTTTTTTTTTTTTTACAGTGCAGTGCATTATGGGTGTTGAAGTTTTCTTACCCATTTGGCAAAAGGGAATAAAACGGCTTTATTATTTAAAAAAAAAAAACTACTTTTATACTATATATGCAGACAAGTTTTATTAAAAGCCCATTTTGTTAGCCCTTTAAGGGAATTTGACTTGTACAGACACACAACCTTCCTTTGCCAGGCAGATTTTTTAGACTTAGTTTAAGTTTTGAAAGATTTGAGCGATGGTGCTTCTCTGAGAAACTCGTTTGTGAGATATTGTCTCTGTGGCTCTTTTAGAAACGGTATCAGTGGGTACAGTGGGTTTCTATAAATGAGCAACCGTTGAAGGGGCTTTCCTGCGTGCGATTAATCAGCGATTGTGTCACCGCAGGAATCCCCTTCAGTCTCAGTCTCTCCCAATGGATGATGAAGATGAGGATGATGAGGATGAGGTTTTGAATGAGAGGCAGGTTAACAGGTGTGACAGGTTTCACATTTGACTAACTGAAATTTAACAGACTATATCTTCACACCCTTTATATGTTAGCGGAGGAAGCGCAGATGTCCAGGTTAAACATTCAGCTGAAGGTGTTTGCTTGTTTGCTTATGTTGGTTCTTTGTCATCTGTGTTACAGCTGTTGTTTGCTCAGAGCTGGAGGTTCACCAGATGCTTTTGTACATCAGTATGAAAGCTCATAACCTAACTTGGAAAATGGAGATTATATATCATATAATATAACTTATAAAAAATGATATAATTATACTAATTATAATTTATAATACCAATTATAATAATATTTAATATTGTATTTTATAGTGTATAGCAATATTATAATATATATTTAACACTATTATTATTATTTAATATAATATTAATGATACAATGTAATTATAATTATATAATATTAATTACAATTAATAATGTATTAATTAATTATCGCTTTGGATAAAAGCATCTGCTAAATGCTTAAATGTAAATGTAAATTATAGAGATTATATTATAAAATATAAATACAGATATATTATATTATATTATGTTATATCTATTATATTTATTATATTATATTAATTATATTATATTACTTATATTATATTATATTATATATTATATTATATTATATAAATTATATTATATTATCTTTATATTAATTATATATTATATTATATTATATTTATTATATTTTATTTTATTATATTTTATTTATTATATTATATTACTTATATTTATTATATTCATTATATTATATTTATTATATTATATTATATTTTTATATTATTTTATATTATACCTAATTATAATGATATATAATGTTGGATTATAATAATGTATAGTATTATAAAATGAAAATGGAGATTAAATTAGATTGTCATAAAACATAATTATAATATACAAATTATTGAAATGTCTAATAACAATATATAATGTTGTATTTTATGTTGTATAATTATAATGATATAATATGATATATAATGTATACTATTGTACATATATAGTAATATTATAATTACTATTTTTAAATTCGTTGTTGTAAATGTTCATCATGTAAATGGATATTCAAATAGTTTGTTATAAAAGACAATTATTATCTGAAATGTCTGTATTTTATGTTGTATAGCAATATTATAATTTATATTGAATAATATAATCATATAATATTAATTAGAATTAATAATGTTTTAATTAATTATCGCTTATGATAGAGATTATATTATGAAATGGAAATAGAGATATTATATTATGTACTTATGATCATAATAATAATAATAATAATTTATAATAACTAATATAATGATAATGTTGTATTCTATAGTATATAGTAATATTATAATTATTATAATTAATTAATTATGAAGTATTATACAATGCAAATGGTGATTAAATTACATTGTTATAAAAGACATAACTATTATATACAAAATGAAATGTCAGTAGTAAATTTGTATCAAATGTTTCTTAAATATGAATGCATGTCTTAATATAGTATGTGATAAGCACCAACTGCTCTCGGGAGATATTATTAATCATCCGGCATGCAAATAAGACAGATCTGTCACGCGATCTGGAATGTGTTCAACCTGAAATGCAAATTTCATGCAAATTTTTTTAGTGTGTTTGTCATCTGACCTCAAAAACAGGACATGTGTCATATGATGAGAGAAATGAGGACACATCTGCATAGAGTTTCACAGACAGAAAACATACATGAAGGACAGAAATGTTCATTTAAACATTATTCTATTAAAGGAGTAGTTCACTTTAAAATGAGCATTTCCTGATGATTTACTCATCCAAGATGTCCATGTCTTTCTTTCAGTGGAAAAGAAATGAAGTTTTTTGAGGAAAACATTCCAGGATTTTTCTCCACATAATAAGCAATTTAGGTTAAAAAGTATATCCGTGTTTATTTTTTTAAGTAAATGTCTGATGGTTTGTGTAGATCAGACTCTATTCCTCTGAAACTGCAGTGATTTGGACCTTCAGCCGTTGGTTCCCATTGAAGTCCATTATGAGCAGAAAAATCCTGCTTTCCTCAGAAAACTTAATTTCTTTTCCACTGAAGAAAGAAAGACATGATTGGATGAGATGGGGGAGAGTAAATGATAAGTTCATTTGGAAGTGAACTCATCCTTTAACCCTCTGGGGTTCTTCATTTATGGGTCACACTCGGGACACTTCGGGTCAAAAATGACCCGGAGGGCAGGATTAAGATAAAAAAGATTTGAGTAAAATCAATGAAATATATTTTTGTTCAATATTTTTTTTCTTTTTTGGTGTTTTGAGATAATTTTATGATTTATAATTAATATTTATGCAATAATTATGACCCATTTTTTCCCATTGAATATAATGAAATAATAAATAAATAAATAAAAAAAATATATATAATATATATATATATATATATATATATATATATATATATATATATATATATATATATATATATATATATATATTATTATTATTATTATTTTTTATATATATATTTTTTTTATTTATTTTTTTATTAAAGTGGTATTTCATTTTAGAGTCAAGCCTAGGCCTCATGAAAGCAATTTTTTAAATGAGATCGGTGCCATCCGGTGGACACATTGAGCATTTTTATCACGCAATAGCACATTTTTACCACTATAGTGGATCTTGCATTTTATAATAATAAAAAAAAAAATCGTAGCTTCATCGGAATGGTCCGAAACTTGGTGACTTTATTGGTACTTGGTATATGAACACATATTTGGGGTATTGGGGACAGGATTTGAAAAGTCTAAGGTCGTAAAAAAAAATATTCACACTCAGGACCTTCGGGTCAAAAATGACCCCCATAGAAAATGAATGGGAAATTGATTTTTTGGTGTGCGTACAATCTACAAATCAGCCAGGATGCAGAAAAAAGGACTCAACAGTGAAGGGGTGAATCTCTAAAACATCAAGAGTGCAAAACAGACAAAAAAACTCACACACTTATACACACAAAAACACACGCACACACAAATTAACGCGTGCCATTCCAAAAGCTAATTGTGTTATGTTTTTTTGTCTGTTTTGCACTCTTGATGTTTTAGAGATTCACCCCTTCACTGTTTTGTCCTTTTTTCTGCATCCTGGCTTATTTGTAGATTGTACGCACAAAAAAACTCTGTATTTTCATATTTTCGCCAATTTCCCATTCATTTCCTATGGGGGTCATTTTTGACCCGAAGGTCTTGAGTGTGACTATTTTAGACCACTTAGACCTTTCAAATCCTGTCCCCAATTTTTTTGGGTGTTCATATACCAAGTACCAATAAAGTCACCAAGTTTCGGACCATTCCAATGAAACTTTTTATTTTAAAAAATTCGGGTCAGAAATGACCAAAGAGCCCCAGAGGGGCTATATGTCTATATGTTTGTACAAGTGGCTCTGTTTTGGTTTTGTGAGGTGATGTTTGTATGTGTTTTTAAACTAATGAATGTTTTTGCACTGGTCTCTTACAGGAGGCCTTTCTGGATTCCGGCAGAGCCACGATGATCTGTGTGAGAACTCTCTTCACCTGGAGGAAGCCCAGGACGGCAGTACCGCGATGGGCCTGTCGGGGGCGCTACCTCATTCCCTGCCCTCCACACCTGATATAGAGAACGCAGAGCTGACGCCCATCCTCCCCTTCCTGTATTTAGGCAACGAGAGAGACGCTCAAGACCTGGAGCTGATGCAGCGGATGGACATCGGGTTCATCCTCAACGTCACCACACACCTGCCGCTCTTCCACTACGAGCTCGGCCTCTTCAGCTACAAGCGCTTGCCCGCCACAGACAGCAACAAGCAGAACCTGCGGCAGTACTTCGAGGAGGCCTTCGAGTTCATAGGTAGGACATCACATTATTGATATGATTGGAGAGTGTCATGAAACCTGTCGAGAACGTGTTCGGCTCAGAGTTCAGCCCCAAAATCAAGAGGAAAAAGAGGAATTACATTTTACTGAAACAAAATCAAGACTGTTTTTTAAGACTAAGACTAATAAGCTTCAAAAAATATATAAACAATGTATGTGTGTGTGTGTGTGTGTGTGTGTGTGTTTATATATATATATATATATATTAGGGCTGTCAAAAGATTAATCGCGATTAATCGCATCCAAAATAAAAGTTTATGTTTACATAATATATGTGTGTGTACTCTGTTAATTATTATTTATATATAAATACACACACAAGCATGTATATATTTAATAAAAAAATATTATTTTTATATATAAAACATTTATATTTATATATATTATAGATTATATAAATGTATCTACAGTATATACATGCAAATATTTCTTAAATATATGCATGAATGTGTGTGTATTTATATATAAATAATAATTAACAGAGTACACACACATATATTATGTAAACACAAACTTTTATTTTGGATGCGATTAATCGCGATTAATCTTTTGACAGCCCTAATATATATATATATATAAAGTACATTTTATCTGTAACTATATATATTTTTTATTTATTTATTTATAAATTAAATTATTGTTATATTTAAATGCACAAAATCCTCAAAATTACAAATTATGTACAATTATTATACATAATGCATGTTCACATAGAATATTACTATATATATATATATAATATTTAATTGCTAATAAATGATATTATATTATTAAAAAAATAAAACAATACATTAAAAGTACATTTTATCTGTAACTATATATATATATATATATATATATATATATATATATATATATATATATATATATATATATATATATATATATATACTAAAAAATTATAAATAAAACATTATAATACATTAAAAGTACAATTTATATATATAATTGAATATTACTATATATAATATAAAAATATACTGTATACAATGTTTCATTAAAATTATATAATAATAATAATACAAATAATAAAACATTAAAAGTACAATTTATGTTTAATTTTACATATATTATTATATTACAAATACATATTTATATATTTTACAAATTATTAATTAAAATAATAGTTAAAATGTATGTATAAGTATATATATTACACTCTATATAATTAATAATTAAATTATAATAATAAAAATGTCAATTTTCCCTTGTTTCTCATATATATATATATATATATATATATATATTAGTGCTGGGGAAAATTAATCGTGATTAATCGCATCCAAAATAAAAGTTTGTGTTTACATAATATATGTGTGTGTACTGTGTATAATTATTAATATGTATATATAAATGCACACACATGCATGTATATATTTAAGAAATGTTATATTTTTATTTTATAAGATAAATTAAATATACAGTATATACATGCAAATATATCATAAATATACATACATGCATGTGTGTGTGTATTTATTTATATATACATATACATACATAATAATTATACACAGTACACACCCATATATTATGTAAACAAATATATATATATATATATTAGTGCTGGGGAAAAATTAGTCGTGATTAATCACATCCAAAATAAAAGTTTGTGTTTATATATATATATAGATAGATAGATAGATGGATGGATTGATGGATGATAGATAGAGAGAGAGAGAGAGAGAAAGAGAGAGAGAAAGAGAGAGTTATATTAGTAAGTAAAAGGGAGACATTAGTGACAAGACAAATGGTAATTGAAATAAATCCATTTATTGTATATTCCTGTAAGCATAAAATCAGGACATTCTTGATGAAGCAGTTTATGTTTATTATGCAGTGGCGTTTTCCCAGTTCATCATTACATCTGTTTGATGGCTTGATCTGGTCATTCTGCGTCTGAAGTGGTTTTGTTGTCCGTCCACAGAAGAGGCTCATGGGGCCGGTCGAGGTCTCCTCATCCACTGCCAGGCCGGCGTCTCTCGATCCGCCACCATCGTCATCGCATACCTGATGAAACACACCTGGATGACCATGACGGACGCCTACAAGTTTGTCAAGTCCCGGCGGCCCATCATCTCGCCCAACCTCAACTTCATGGGTCAGCTCTTAGAGTTTGAAGAGGACCTGAATAACGGCGTCACTCCGCGCATACTCACGCCCAAACTCACCGGCGTGGAGACCGTCGTATAGGAGACCATTCCCACACGGAATATGCTTTCTCGTTGCCATTTTAAGGCATCCTAACCCTTTTGGACGAGGATTTGGAGTTGCATGAGGAAAACGAACCTTGCCGTCCCGTCAGTGTTCAGCCAAACACTGTGCTGCGGTCATCCGATGGCTCCTGGCCGCTGGTGCTGGCTAAAGCCCTTGTGAAGGCTCGTGAGGTGTATCATTCTTCTTATTCTATTTTTCTACAGGAGAGCAACCACTGTGCAATAATCTGTGTGTGGAAAGCAGCCGGTGCGTGATCGTGTGTGTATATAACCACTTGCTGGTTAGACATGCTACTGTTGTGTTTTTGTCACGGCTCTTCTCAGTTCGGTTCGGATTTTCTTCTTTATCACATTTAAAAAAAGTCACCAGCTTTATCTATGTTTGTGTGAGCAGGTACAGTCAAAGCTAAATGTATTCAGACACCTTCAACATTCGCACATTATCACAGTTAAAGGGTTAGTTCACCCAAAAATGAAAATTCTGTCATTAATTACTCACCCTCATGTCGTTCGACACCCGTCAGACCTCCGTTCATCTTCAGAACACAAATGAAGATATTTTAGTGTAAATCCGATCGCTCAGAAAGGCCTCCATTGGCACACTTTACACTCTCAAGACCCTTAAAAGCTACTAAAGACGTCGTTACAAAGTCCATCTCACTACAGTGGTTCTAAAATAACTTTATAAAGCGACGAGAATAGTTTTTGTGCGCAAAAAAAACCCCTAAATAACGACTTATATAGTGATGATCGATTTCCAAAGAAGGCATCATGAAGCTTTGAAGCGTTATGAATCAGTGAGTCGATTCATGATTCTTGACTTTGGCGATTCAAACCGCTGAATCGACTCACTGATTCATAACGCTTCGAAGCTTCATGATGCCTTGTTTTGAAATCGGTCATCATGATATAAGTCGTTATTTAGGGGTTTTTTGCGCACAAAAACTATTCTCGTCACTTTATAAAGTTATTGTAGAGTCACTGTAGTGAGATGGACTTTGTAACGACGTCTTTAAAGTGTGTAAAGTGTGCCAATGGAGGACTTTCAGAGCCATCAGATTTACACTAAAATATCTTCATTTGTGTTCTGAAGATGAATGGAGGTCTGACGGGTGTCCAACGACATGAGGGTGAGGAATTAATGACAGAATTTTCATTTTTGGGTGAACTAACCCTTTAACTAAAACTAAAACCTTAAAAAAAAAAAAAAAAGTTAAGAAAAATTTACTGAAATAAAGTTAAATATAAAAAACTTTAACTTATTTTATTTAAGCTAAAAGCGATTTAATTGCTAAGTACTAAAATAACTAAAACCAATTAATAAAAACGTACAGAAGATGACGTCAAAATGGAAAGAAACGAAAAGTACACAGTACAATACATTTGAAGTTACGGCAAAATATTAAAACATACATTATCCACTTGCTGGTTAGACATGCTACTGTTGTGTTTTTGTCACGGCTCTTCTCAGTTCGGTTCGGATTTTCTTCTTTATCACATTTAAAATAGTCACCAGCTTTATCCATGTTGGTGTGAGCAGGTACAGTCAAAGCTAAATGTATTCAGACACCTTCAACATTCGCACATTATCACCGTTTATTTGCTATAGTTGGTAATAAAATATGATAAGAACTCAATGCCAGATAACTTTGATGATTACAATCAACCAATCAGCTGTTAAATTTAAGAACACAATTAGATAATACCAATTTAGCTCAACCAATGACCAAGCAATGCTTCATTTAGTTCGGTCTGTGGTGTCAAAGGTCACATGAGCAATGAAAGGGGGGTAACACACACACCGTTTCAGCCAGTCTCATGTTAATCTTGAGTCCCTATAGAGTAGTATTGCATCCTTCATATCTCCCAAGAGTCTTTAGTTTTATTAGATTTATAAAAGACAAATACGCTATACCAACTCTTTCCGTAAAAAGCCGAGCATGGAGCTAAAGAGTCACACACACACACACACACACACACACACACACATGTTGGGTTTTCATGTTTTATGGGGACTTTCCATAGGCGTAATGGTTTTTATACTGTATAAACTGTATATTCTATCCCCCTGGACTGCCCCTGCCCCTAAACCTCCCCCTCACACACACACACACACACACACACACACACAAAACACGTCATCACATCATAGACTCTCTATTCGTTCAGAAACGTGTCCCTTCTCTTGACACCGATTCTCTGATGAACACCTTTGGATTTAATGAGAAAAAAAACTATACGATGGTGGATTTGAACCCCGAACCGAACCTCAGACACACTCGCCAGACAGACGCTCTAACACCAGACCGGGAATCTGTGTGAGGAATCTCGAGACTGCCAATATTGTATTATGCTATATGTGTGTTCACACCAGACGCGACTTGCGTGAATAAATCGTGCTATTTGCGTGTAGTTTGATGCTTGAACATTTTGAGTTTACTCGCTTCATTTGCGCGTGACATTCACAACAGACGTGAATCGCGTCATGGGAGGGGCTTCTGCCAGCGGCTCGTCTTGTTGTGAAATGGCTGACATGGATTGTTGTAAAATACGGAGAATAAGCTCAATTTGCCGGCTTTAGCTAGCTTGTAGTCTCAATAGGGTGAATTCAGGGTGATTGGGACACTTTTCCAAGTCATCTCAATGGCAAAAAGTGTCCCAATCACCCTGACTATGTAGAGCTCAAATTGAGTAAAGAGCGTTTTTTTACAACTTACCAGACTGTCCAACCTCCTCACGCACTTTCTTCCAAGCAGGATCCTTTTTATTCCTGTTTCTATACAGTACGTACAGCTCCGGGTATCCACATATGATTTTCTCCTCATTGTTGTCACTACTAGAGCAAGCTCCTGATTGGTTAACGCGGCGCGAATATCCGCCAAAGTTGCGCGTTTCGCTCAATTCGCACCGTGTCATTCGCACGAATCGCGCCGCAGAATGTCTATTCGCGTCTTTGCATTTGCTTAACATGTAAATCACTCGCGCGAAACGCTTCATTCGCGTCTGGTGTGAACGCACCATGAGAAGATGTAACATTAAGGATGAAACTATGACATTAAACATTACTTCTCATGACACTCACCCACTTGTTAAAACAAAGTTACGCCACTGCATCGCTTTATCCATCCATAACTCTTGATTCACTATACGTTGGTGCTGTTCATAATATATGCACTTGCGCGCCGATTGCCAACAAAACACACACATTTGATGCATTTTCACTCACTGCCTGTGTAACCCCTCCTGTTCGAACCGCCCCACTCCAAGCGGGGCTCGAACCCGGGTCCGCCGGCATGAGAGTCAGACGCTCTTACAATGAGGCTAAAGGCTACAACCCCTAGCGTCAGTCGCTAGAAAGTCTCTTGAGATCAGAGGAGGGAGGTTTACTAGCTGGCCTTCATTACACTTGCAACGATCTGCAAATTCAACGGGCCTTGCTTATAAAACATTCGTGGTGAGACGGTGGTCCAGTGGGTTAAACCATGGAACTGATATGCAGAAGGTTGCTGGTTCGATCCCAGCGGTCACCAACAGTGTGTCCTTGAGCAAGGCACTTTATTCCATGTTGCTCCAGGGGGATTGTCCCTGTAATAAGGGCACTGTAAGTCGCTTTGGATAAAAGCATCTGCCAAATGCATAAATATAAAATATAAATTTGTCACCGAAAATGCCAGGAACACACTTGAAAAACAAACTGCGTCCACTGTCCCCTTAACACTGGGTTATTTGGGAAGCTGAACAAGGTTATCTTTTCCTCACAAAACAGAAACACACTTCTTTAGTGAAATCCTTCTCGACTTGTGTTACCCGAATGATAGGCGTCTCTCTGGTTGGTGTGTGTGCGAGCTTTTCCCAGTGCCCATACAAGGATTTCCGCCCTTTATGACATCATACAGGGCCATACTTGGAGAAAAAAAAACTTTCTGAAACTTTTACGAATCCTGAAGGAGTGTATTTGGCACAGAAATACATATAAGTCCAACTAATTTTTTTTAAAACTTTGTCCATGTTTATCATGAGAATCAACTCTTTAACAGTTTAAATGAGTCAAAATGCATGAAATAGCATTTGAGCCCCCCCTTTAAAGTAAAAACTCATGCTCAGCTCAAAGTGTCTGAATCATTTTGGGCCCAAATTATGATCAGTTTTACTGGTAGTGACTGTATGAAGAATTGTTGGGTGTAAAACGTCACAGCTTTCTTTATTTTGCTCTCCTCACTTACAGAGATGAACTCTGGTGTCCTGCTAGTCTGGTGTCTGAATCATTTCTGGTTTGACTGTACGTCTTTATCTCTTTTATCGCTGACAATCAGAACAAACCTAATTTGAATGTCTTTTCAAAGTAAAGCATGATTACTACAGGCGCTAAAGAGCTAAAGTATATTACTATTATATCATCCTCCAGATATAGATTCAACCAGTTGCTTGAGTGAGTAAATTATTTTAATATTCCTATTTCGGTGCACATTCATATTGGTACTTCTGCTTCTGTAAGTGTGTGTTTGAGAACAGTCTCACACATATATTATGCTTGGATGTGTTTGTATGTTTTTCAGCTTCGGTGATTCACTGTGTTCAACTCTCTCGAACTGGCCGAACGGTTTCAAATCAGAAAGCTTGATGTTTGCACACACACACACACACACACACACTCACACGTCAGCCGTCAGTAAGAATTGTGCCTCTATCGGTGCCTTAACTCATGTTTTTGTGACTTTTTTTGTGTGTGTGACACGGAAACGGCTTTAAACTCTGCTAGAAAAGGTTTTGATCATGGTTATGTGTTGGACAGTATGTTCTTATTTCTCATCTGAAACGCTGTGAAATAACAAAACTCTGGGCTCGTCTAAATGTCAAAATGCAAAGTGTACAAGAGAACAGTTTACTATTCTTCACCTGCACCGTCACACCGTCAAAATCACAGGCTTTTATAAATAATAACACATTGAATTTTTCAGCTTTACACAAATTTCCTGCACTTTTTGGAAAATTACTGCTTTTAGAAATAGAATTGGTACTAAAACTTTACCTTGAACAGTTTCAGTGAAATTTTATCCTTATATTTGTTTATTATATTATATATTAGTGCTGTCAAATTGATTAATCGTGAGAAGTATTTGCATGTATATTCTGTATATATATATATATATATATATATATATATATATATATATTTATATAATTTAAATTATATATAAATATTTTATATATAAATATATCACATTTTTCTTAAGTATATACATGCATGTTTGTATTTATATATACATAATAATTATACACATATATTATGTAAACACAAATTTTTTTTAAAACATTTTTTACTTTTATTTTGGATGTGATTAATCGATTTGACAGCACTAATATATATATATATATATATATATATATATATATATATATATATATATATATATATATATATATATATATATATTATACAGACACACACACACACACATCTAGTAGTGGCCAAAAGTGATGTCCAGCCTAAGTAAATTTATCTTCGCCCTTCAAAAATTATGAAAGAAAATTTTGCAAGCATATTACATAGTTTTGAGTCTATTATATGTGATGATAACTCAATGAAACTAGATATTATTTGGCCAGGCTGTCATACAAAGAAATGATGAACACATGAGAGAACCAACAAAATATTAATAACTGATGTAGTACGCTTTTCCATATTAAAGTCAAATCTGTAGCTGTTTTTGCCAAATAATTTTGTCATACATCAAATTTAGTGTTGTTTTTCCCTCATATTTAACATATGTAAAACACATATATATATATTTTCCTCATATTTTGATGGTTTAATCGAACATTAAAAACAAATGTCCTCTCCAGACATCACTTTTGACCACTACTGTGGATATTATATTATTTAATATTTGACAAGCAAGCAATTGACTTAAATAGTGAAAGATGTCTTTATTATTATTATTATTATAAATAATAAAAGCCCGGCCAGCATACTTATTAATGTAACTCTCTACTGATCAGGCCATTAGAAATAAACATCATGTCAATATACACACTGAATGCAAAGCACATTTGTAATATTTTATGCTTTCCTGTATATTTGCTGCGGTGCAGATTCTGTTACTTTCATGTTCGGCTGATGCAAAATGTCCTTTTCCTGTTCAAGCGCTGTTATCATGTCACTCGTGTCACACTGTTCTTGTTGGAGCGCGACCCGGAGCATCTGAATCCGGCTCAAGGATTTAAAGGGCAAAAACTCTCCGGGTGCGCTCGCTCATCCCATTGTGCAGCAGCAGACGGTACACATATTTGCTAATGGATTTCTATGCATTGTTTATATTTTGCACTGACTTTAAAAAAAAAGAAGCTTTTTTTATTATTATTATTTTTCCCACAAAGGTGCTATGACGCTGGAGGCCTTCCACAATGTTTTTGCATGACCTGCTTTGGTAAAGTGTCTTCCTGTAAGCCAAGAGCTCTCTTTAAATGTCAGAGTTCACAACACTGTTATTTTGTAATGTGGGGTTTGGAAATAAACGACAAAAAGAAACGATTCTGAATTACTTATTCAGCAAATGGTTGCTCGACTTATGGTTGCATCACTTTAACTGTATTTGTAACTCTGTGTAACCACCCAGCAACATGATAAAAAAACACTTTAGCAATCGCATAGCAACACCCTGGCAACCAGCCACAACACTTAAGCATGTGCATAGCAACACTCTAAAATCTACTCAGAAGCAGTGTTGTTAATTTTGCAGCATTTAAAATGAATATATACAGCATATATACTTATATTATGTATACCTGTGCAGAAATTGTCATTTTAATGTTATATATAAGTATATACACTATATTGCCAAAAGTTTTGGGACGCCTGCCTGTCCATGCACATGAGCTTTAATGCCGTCCCATTCTTAATCCTGAGGGTTTAATATGGAGTCGCTCACCCTTTGCAGCTCTAACAGCTTCAGCTCTTCTGGGAAGGCTTTCCTCAAGGTTTAGGAGTGTGTTTAAGGCCATTCTTCTAGAAGTGCATTTGTGAGATCAGGCCCTGATGTTGGACGAAAAGGCCTGGCTCTCAGTCTCCGCTCTAATTCATCCCAAAGGTGATCTATCGGGTCGAGGTCAGGACTCAAGTTCCTCCACACCAAATTCGCTCATCCGTGTCTTTATGGAGCGACGCTTTGTGCACTGGTCAGTCATGATGGGACAGGAAGGGGCCGTCCCCAAACTGTTCCCGCAAAGTTGGGAGCATGAAATTGTCCAAAATGTCTTGGTGAAGCTTTAAGAGTTCCTTTCACTGGAACTAAGAGGTGAAGCCCAACCCCTGAAAAACAACCCCACCCCATAATCCCCCCTCCACCAAACTTTACACTTGGCACAATGCAGTCAGGCAAGTCCCGTTCCCCTGGCAACCACCAAACGCAGACTCGTCCATTGGGAGAAGCGTGATTGGTCCAGAGAACACGTCTCACTGCTCTAGAGTCCAGTAGCGGCGCGCTTTACCCCACTGCATCCCACGCTTTGCATTGCACTGGGTGATGTAAGGCTTGGATGAGCTGCTCGGCCATGGAAACCCATTCCATGAAGCTCTACACACTGTTCTTGAGCTCATCTGAAGGCCACAGGAGTTTGGAGGTCTGGAGCTGTTGACTCCGCAGAAAGTTGGCGACATCTGTGACCCTCAGCATGCGCTGACCCCGCTCTGTGATTTTATATATATACTGCATATATTTGGCCTATTTTAGGTCCATTAATATTTTGTTGCATTCTGATAAATATTAGATGAAATTTAAAAAAGCCTAAATGAAAATGACAAAAGTACTAAAATTATGAAAATATATATATATATATATATGTACACACTGTATATATGTATATAGTTGCGTTTGATAAATATTAAATGAACAAATTAAGCTTAAAAACCTAACTAAAAATGAGACATGAAATAATTAAAATTGCAAAAGCTAATGGAAATATTTTAAAACAAACTAATAGAAATGGGAAAAGCACATACAAATGATTAAAATTAAAAGTGAACTGAAAATATAAAATAATAAAATATTTCAAATATGAATGAATACTAAAATAGTTTATAAATAATACTAAAATAACACCACTTAGATTTTCTCAAGTACATGAAAACAATTTTGTTTCGTAATATATAACGCTTAATATGCATGAAAATATAGTGTAAAAGTGTAGAGCACATTCTGCGGTCACACACTCGACCCTGCCGGTCTATATTTGTTCTGTGATATTGTCCGGGTGGGAGGCTTGAATTCTCTCCGTAGGAACAGAGGCCAAAAATAGTTTTTAGTGTGGTTTCTAATTAGAAGTGATGAGCGTCCCGCCTCATTAATTTGGTCCAATCGTTGCTGTCAGTCTGCCGCACTAGAATAGCTGTGATCACAGCGCGGCCGCCCTTGGGATCCGCGTTATGGACGTATTAGGCAAAGCGAGGCTCTGACAACAGAGCGATGAGCTGAAAGGAGGGGCTCAGGGTTGCTCTTTCATATCTCATGAGTCCTCAGTCAAGTTTTAACTGTGTCTCAGATGCTGCTCCTGAAGTTTGCCTTCCTCAGTATCTTTGTCTTGTTTCTCACCCAAATGTGACACATACTGGGATCTTTTTCTCAGGAGGACAATCTGGCAGGAAACTTAAAGGGTTAGTTCACCCAAAAATGAAAATTCTGTCATTAATTACTGACCCTCATGTCGTTCGACACCCGTAAGACCTCCGTTCATCTTCGGAACAGAAATGAAGATATTTTAGTTGAAATCCGATCGCTCTGAAAGTCCTCTATTGGCTCAATGGCACTTTACACTCTCAAGACCCTTAAAAGGCACTAAAGACGTCGTTACAAAGTCCATCTCACTACAGTGGTTCTACAATAACTTTATGAAGTGACGAGAATAGTTTTTGTGCGCAAAAAAACCCTAAATAACGACTTACATAGTGATGACGATTTCAAAACAAAGCATCATGAAGCTTCGAAGCGTTATGAATCACTGAGTCGATTCAGCGGTTTGAATCACCAAATTTCAGCAGTTTGACACGCGATCCGAATCATCATTCGGCTCACTGATTCATAACGCTTCGAAGCTTCATGATGCTTTGTTTTGAAATCGTCATCACTATGTAAGTCGTTATTTAGGGTTTTTTTGCGCACAAAAACTATTCTCGCTGCTTTATAAAGTTATTGTAGAACCACTGTAGTGAGATGGACTTTGTGACGACGTCTTTAGTGCCTTTTAAGGGTCTTGAGAGTGAACCGTGCCATTGAGCCAATGGAGGCCTTTCAGAGCCATTAGATTTCAACTAAAATATCTTCATTTGTGTCTGAAGATGAACGGAGGTCTTACGGGTGTCGAACGACATGAGGGGAAGTAATTAATGACAGAATTTTCATTTTTGGGTGAACTAACCCTTTAAGCAAGATAAATTCACATCGTCTAGGAGTAAGAAATGAGACACTCTGATTTGTGTGTTTTCTTTCCAGGGCCGGGAAACTAACCATGTGACTCCCTTGTGGGCGTCTGATTCAGGGTCAGCTGTCGGGGGTCAGACATTTCTAAAGTGTGCCATGACTGAATAACCCTGAAACCTCTTAATTCGGGACCTTATTCGGTGATTAACAGTTATAAAACCATCAATGCCGCTGTCAGAAGTGGTTTGGAGGAGGTGGGGAAAGTTGGCACTGACATATGTGTCATTGGAGAGTGTTTTGACGGCTGGCAGCATCTGATCTGGGAGATCCTCTGTGATTCACTGATCCAAGACTCCAGCTTTTCTCTCATGTGTCTTTTTTGTATGCGTGTGCATGTGGTGTGTGTGTATGTTCGACTGTAAGTCATATTTCACCCCCCAATTTTTTTTAAAACAAACTAATAGAAATGGGAAAAGCACATAAAAATGATTTAAAATTAAAAGTGAACTGAAAATATAAAATAATAAAATATTTCAAATGTTTTTCACAGGCTTTTATAAATAATAACACATTGAATTTTTCAGCTTTACATGAATTTCCTGCACTTTTTGAAAAATTACTGCTTTTAGAACTAGAATTGGTACTAAAACTTTACCTTGAATAGTTTCAGTGAAATTGTATCCTTATATTTGTTTATTATATTATATTATATTATATTATATTATATTATATTATATTATATTATATTATATTATATTATATTATATTATATTATATTATATTATATTATATTATATTATATTATATTATATTATATATTAGTGCTGTCAAATTGATAAATCGTGAGAAGTATTTGCATGTATATTCTGTATATATATTTATATAATTTATATTATATATATATAAATATTTTATATATAAATATGACACATTTTTCTTAAGTATATACATGCATGTGTGTATTTATATATACATAATAATTATACACATATATTATGTAAACATAAATTTTTTTTTAAACATTTTTTACTTTTATTTTGGATGTGATTAATCGATTTGACAGCACTAGTATATACACACACGCACGCACGCACGCACGCATGCAGGAACACAATTTTTTTTTTTAAAAATAGGCTCATTTTAGAGTTAAATAGTTGAGTTTTACCGTTTTTTAATCCATTCAGCCGATCTTTGTATCTGGCGGTAGCACTTTTAGCATAGCTTAGCATACATCATTGATTCTGATCAGTCCATTCGCATCTCATTCAAAAAATGACCGAAGACACTTTCAATATTTTTCCTATTTAAAACTTGACTCTTCTACAGTTACATCGTGTGCTAAGACCAACTGAAAATGAAAAGTTGTGATTTTCTACACCTATATGGCTAGGAACGACTTTCTCCTTCCTGCGTAATAGTCGCGGATCTTCGCGGCCGTACCATGGCTGCAGCGGCTCACGATGCGACGACAATAGTTTTTGTGCGAAAAAAAAATCAAAACAACACCTTTATCCAGCTTGTTCTTGTTTTCCGTGTGCCTCCACGACGCATGCGCGAGAATATTACGTAGCGCCAGCGTTTGGGAATCCATGAAATGCACACTTAAGCCCCATTTTGAGAACTACGCCGAGACCTAAAGCACGATCAATGTAGAATTCAACAGCTTAGACACGCGCGTCTTCCTCTGCTTGTAAACAAATCGCTTCTGGGTCATGTGTCCGAACGCCGGATCTGCGTCATATTCTTGCGCATGCGTCGTGGAGGCACACGGAAGACAAGAACAAGCTGGATAAAGGCGTTATTTTGATTTTTTTTTGCGCACAAAAACTATTGTCGTCGCATCGTAAAATTATTGTAGAGTCACTGTGGTGAGATGGACTTTGTAACAACGTTTTTAGTGCCTTTTATGGGTCTTGTGAGTGTAAATGTACTGAATGCCAATGGAGGCCTATCTGAAGCCTTTCTCAGCATCAGCTTTACACTAAAATATCTTCATTTGTGTCTGAAGATGAACGGAGGTCTGACGGGTGTCGAACGACATGAGGGTGAGTAATTAATGACAGAATTTTCATTTTTGGGTGAACTAACCCTTTAAGGAGAGGATGACCGGGGCCATGTATTGCGAGATTTCGGGGAACAACCTCCTTCCCTCAGTTAGAGCATTGAAGATGGGTCGAGGCTGGGTCTTCCATCATGACAATGACCCGAAGCACACAGCCAGGATAACCAAGCTCTGTAAGAAGCATATCAAGGTTCTGGCGTGGCCTAGCCAGTCTCCAGACTAAACCCAATAGAGAATCTTTGGAGGGAGCTCAAACTCCATGTTTCTCAGCGACAGGCCAGAAACCTGACTGATCTAGAGAAGATCTGTGTGGAGGAGTGGGCCAAAATCCCTCCTGCAGTGCAAACCTGCTGAAAAACTACAGGAAACGTTTGACCTCTGTAATTGCAAACAAAGGCTACTGTACCAAATATTAACATTGATTTTCTCAGGTGTTCAAATACATACATATATATATATATATATATATATATATATATATATATAACAACTGAGCCCTTATATGAATGTTGAGAGATAATAAAGGAGCAGATGGATGATAAAGTCGGCATGAAATGGAAGTTGCGCTAGTCTTTTCTTCTGTATAGTGATGTATATCCGAGTGAAACGCTTCTCAAACAAGAACAAATGTAGGGCAGGGCTTGGATTTGTCTGTGTGGAATTGATTGGATGGTCATGCTTTGCTATTGGTGGATCTCATGTGATTGACAGGTTGCCCCGCCCTCATCACCAGAGAAGAGATGAAGTTATTCGGATTAAAGATTACGAGAGTGCATGAATTTTACAAAAATAATGATGAATGTCCATTTCGATTTCATGGTGACTTTAATATGTTCTGCTGGTTGTTGGTTAGAGACGCTAATAAACAGAGTAAGACACGCTGCTCTTAAACAATGTCACTGCTTTCCACTTATAAACCTCATGTATACAGTAAGTCTGTTTTTGCTGGTTACTGTTGCTCTGTGTCTTTGTGCCCCACTTCAGGCTGGCCTGCCGGGTCTGTCCTGTTTGGAATGAGATACTTTCCCTCAGAAGCGGCTCTATATGAAACCTTGGTAGGCGTCTCTCGAGACAACAGCTGCAGACTTTAACAAGCAGACCATAACACCACCGCCTGTATATCACACTCTAAAAATGCTACAATGAAGACACATAATCCCATAAGGTCAGTTCAAAAATAATCAGGTCATAAGATAAAAATTGCTCTTGAAATATGAATATGTGTTAGAGGGAACGGCAATCACGGCTCATACCTTGTAGCATCTTGGATATACACACACACACACACTGTATATGTTTGTATATGAAAGTGCTCTTCAGCTTCAGGAATCAAATGATTATAATGCACACTTTACACAGTTTAAAATGCATTGGAAAGTATTCTGCTCTGATATTATTGGCTCCTGAAGCAAATTATTTGATGCGAATCCATTCAATATTTACAGGCAACGTGATATTAGTGTGTGTCCTGTGCGTTGGATGTTATTTCCACAGTAAACACTGGGTAAACAGAAGCAGGCAACATTTGGCATTTGGCAAGAGGTTAAGTTTCTCCGTTGTAATGAGAGCCATAATGAAAATCTGTCCTTGCATAGCTGGAAGAAATCGCTCTGCATTTAGATGTAATGTTAAGATGCTTCCCTGTTTAGCTCCAGCCACATGTCCTGGCTCTAATTTTAGCCTGAAACATGAAACAGTCACAATAAAGGAGATATTTATACTGTGCTGTGCTGTTTTGGGGGCAGTGAGTTATCTCGAAATGACAACATTACATTACTGAGTGGAGCAGGAGTAAGATAACAGAGGCGATGATTTCAGATGCCTGCACTGCACAACATGACTGAATTAATGGATATAACATGCACAGAGAAGGTTAGACATCTCTTGTTGACATGTCGGACCTATTGCATTTAAGTTTTGAAACTGTGTGTAATGTAATGCTCACTCCAGGAGCCTTGCCCCATAGACTACAGTAAACGCATTAGCTACTGTAAACATGGTTTTTTAGTATACCTTGTGACTTTTGTTAAAGGTGTAAACAAATATTTATGTGTAAAACAAAATCATGAGGGAAAAATATACCTTTAAGATGTTCGTTCATTTTCTTTGAGTTTTAGAAATGTTGTTGAAAACAGGTGTACAGACTCAAAAAACGTCAATATGTTTATGTTAAACAAAACAGACCACACTTTTAGGCAATTACATTTACAAAGCTGTATATTTCAAGTCATCATAGTTGGGTAAACTATGAATGAGATATACATTATATTTTTTTTGTGTTCCCAGTTGCTCAAATAGCAAAATAAAAACTCCACAAAAGTGTTTTCACAACCTTCGAAAGAGGAATAGAGATATTGATAACGACGGTCAGAAAAGAAAAATATGTAAATTTTACCGTCACTCCCACAGCAGCCGCTGTATTAGAAACACCCTCACAGCAACGTATTATTATTATTTTTTTTTTTTGTAATTTGATGCAAATGTAATATAATACAAAGTATAACGTTATAAATGTACATATATTAAAAAAAAAATTAATATAAAAAACTTTGCAGGATTTACGATGATGATGACCGTTAAAACGCCTCATCACAGTTCTGTGAAAAAGGTCCACCACTACCAGTCCTCATTACAGCGTTTGTCTACATAACTTTAAAAAATAGACCTAGTTCAGTTGCAGATCTTTCGTTTACCACAACAGCGATGCATTTCACGCAAGTAAATCCCAATTATTCATATTATTTCAGTATTTTGAATGGGACGCTAAATTGTTCCCGCTAAAAGTGAAGTGATATGAGCTGCGCGCGCAACCGCGCACTGATAGGAAAACGGGTTTCTGAGGTAAGACAGTTTTACCTAACGACAAATTATACACATTGTCAAAATCCGTTTTTACATCGTAGTTGTACTAATTTTGGTACTTGGGTTCAGTGAGTGAAGTGTAGGCTAATTGTAATCAGTGTGGGACAGAAATTAAGACGAAACCATTTCTTAGTTAGCTATGGAAGCCCATTTCGGCCACATAAGAAAAACATTCTCTATCTTATGACATATTATGAAATAAAAAGTGAGAAATCATAAAATACTGAGTAATAATTATGACATATAGGCATAAACCATTATTATAAGATTAATACATCGAAATTATAACTTTCTGTCACATTTGTAAAAATATAGATCATGACAAATATGTCTTAATTCCGACTTTTTATGTCACAAGGACTTTTAAGTCATAATTTTGACCTTTTGTCATCATTTAAATTTTTTAATGTCATAATTATAATTTTTTATGTCATAATTACGTTTTACTAAAGCATATTTTTTTATATGTCTCTATAACCTGTGAAAATATTCCCTCAAATAACCATTTAAGTAAAAATAACATAATCAGACTAAAATGTTTGTGGTTCATAAACTCTTTGGACTACAGATATGATTGGTTTCTTGGGAGTCTGTTTTCATGTGACAGATTTGTAAAAAAAATAATAATAAAAAAAAATAATAATAATTAAATAATACGATTAAATTGATTAAAAATAAGTATAAGTAAAAATTTGTAACATTTAAAAATATTAATATAAATAAATAACAAATAGATTAAAATTAAATAAACAAATAATACATTATAGTAGGAAAACAATTATAATGCAAAACTTAATTAAAGTTAACTTAAAACTAATTTTAGATTGATATTATTAATTTTTTAGTGTATAATTGGGTGTTTTTTTATTTTAGGATGGGGTCCCTCACACGAGGATGATCATATTTGGGGTCAGTGGCTTCTGAAAGATTGAAAACCCCTGATAGGAGACGATCTGAGATCTTCAGTTCTGTGTTGAAGATGCTTGTAGGCTCAAAAAAAAAAAAAAAAAAAAAAAAGAGAAAGAATCTCGAATCTTTGACTCTACTGCCACCTTGTGACTGTTTGTGAGCAGGGAACTTTTCTCCCTTATTGTGAAGATAAAGACAATCTGGGCTCCTTGAAGAAACTGCAGGGGTTTGAGTTGAAATCTAACAATTAAATCGTAATGTACAATTCAAATGAATAAAACATTTAAAAATAAAATCAGATCTACTAAAAAACTTACAACACTTACAAAAAAAAGGAAATATATTTTATTTGCTTACCTGCATATCATTGGTCCATTAATCAACATCAGAGAACGGTGAAGATGCGAATGTGAGGTTGGATTATTGAAATATTAATTTAAAATCTCAGGATGTAAACATTTTATTTTAAAAGGGGTTTGACTAACAAAAAAGCCTGAGAATGCCTGTTTTAGTAAGTCAAAATGTCAATTGCTGCACTTTATTTAAAAATGTTTAATTAATTTTAATTAATTATTTTTAAAAATTTGGTTGAATGAATGATTCAATGAGTCATAAATTCTTCACTTGATAAAAAATGCTAAACTTTGACAAAATTAATTAATTTTAATTGTGATTTTCATAAAAGTTAGATATGAATCCAACTGAAAAATAAGATTTTTTTTTACTGTATTTTCCAAAACATGGGCAAAAATCTTACACTAAACCATGTCAAATCATCCATGTTATCCCCACGAATGAAAGTTAGAAATGTGGGTCCTTTATAAAGGGAATTTGACATAAAAAGCTGATTTTGTGTGAAAATATTTTTAAATTTATTTATATAAATGTAAAAATTATTATAATTTCTCCAAAAACTGCACAGATGTTGAGTAAAAACATTAATAAACAGAGAAAACGTTCCTGCAATTTCATTGCATACAATTGCATAAATATCCCGCATATTCCATCGCATTTTTTAAGAAAACGTGCCGCAAAATCAAAGATTTTTGCCTGCAACAATCACAAAACAAATCCTTATTTTTTCTGGAAGGACTGGCTGAATTAAAAGGGTTATGCATGAAAGTGAGTTATTTTGAATTTAAGTTAAATAATAAATAAAAAAAGTAGGGCTGTCAAAAGATTAATCGCGATTAATCGCATCCAAAATAAAAGTTTGTGTTTACATAATATATGTGTGTGTGTACTCTGTTAATTATTATTTATATATAAATACACACACACATTCATGTATATATTTAAGAAATATTTGCATGTATATACATTTATATAATCTATAATATATATAAATATAAATGTTTTATATATAAAAAATTATATATTTTTCTTAAATATATACATGCTTGTGTGTGTATTTATATATAAATAATAATTAACAGAGTACACACACATATATTATGTAAACACAAACTTTTATTTTGGATGCGATTAATCGCGATTAATCTGTTGACAGCCCAAAGACAAAAAAAAGATAACAAAATAGAAAATATATTAAGCTTAAATAAGCTTTCAAGACTAAAAATAAGTTTAATTTTAGGTTGAGGTTAATAGACAGAACTGAATCGCTGTCATTTAGGAATGAGATCGTAATCTTGTAACGATTAATCGCGCACGATCCTCCAGCTTTGAACCTTCAACCTATCAGTTCCAGCTCAGCCCATTAACCACAAGGCCACCTGTTCAGAGCCCATATGATCCGCATCCGTCTGTCCTTCACTCCGAGCGTTTATCTCTCCACAGCTCCCTGACATCCTGACAGACCGGGTCAACCGTCCCTACAACCCATGAATTATTTATGCCTTCTCTAAATAAAACACACAATCCCCATTGCCTATTATAGAAGAGCTGGGAGAAACACTCTCTGTGTGCTCGAGTTTATTGGAGATGGAGTGTAAATTTCAGCTCGTGTCTGGATTAGCTTGACTCGCATTCTCGGCTGGCAGAAAAACGAGTGTTATTGTAGAGCTCAGACTCATCGCATGTCAAGATGTTGTGTGGGACGATAACCGTCTGTGATGCTCGTGAACAGAGAAACCATTTTAGCCGTTGATATTGGGGGATTTGGGCCGTTGCTGCTTACATATTGGGAGGGATTTGAAGATGCATAACAGATTATTGCTCATTCAACCCTATATAAGATACATCAATTTCTAAGGCCTCTGAATGATCAATATATTGCTAATAACATTGCTGATAAACCAGTCACACACTCTCTAAAAAAATGCTGGGTTAAAAATAACCCAAGTTAGGTTGAAAATTAGGTTGTTTTAACCCAGCGGTTGGGTTAAATGTTTGCTTAAAACAACTCAATTGCTGGGTAAAAACAACCCAAATTGCTGGGTTAAAACAACCCAATTGCTGGGTTTGTCAATTTTCAACCCAACTTGGGTTATTTTTAACCCAACATTTTTAAGACTGCACAATCTACAGTCCTTCTGTCGTCTGATTGATAGTTTAGACCAGGGGTCCCCAAACTTTTTTCTGTAAGGGCCACATCATTTTTCCTTTCTTTAATGGGGGGCCGGGTCGGTCAAATTACATGGGCCGGAGTGACTACCAGTATTATTGTGGAGATTTTATTATGATTTTAAATCTATTCATCAAACTAAAAATCTAATGTTTAGCATAACATTATAGACACACTTTCAAAAATGTTTATTGCCAGCATACAGAAGTTATTACACGACCATTAACACAAGGACAACTTCAGAGCTGTCAAACATGGTTATGTGTCCTTATCATCTCTACGAGGCACCTTCAGTTCTGTCCCCTTTTGAAAAATACTGTTGGCTAGAACTGCGTGTGCTTGGTTTGTTACCACAGTTATCTGCGTGCTTCCTCAGCGATGAAGAAGTTCCACATTTGCGGCTCTCTTTTCTTCAGCTCCTCGGGATCATCTCGCCGACTGCAGTGCAGGCAGATCGCGCGCGGTTGTGAATCTCCTAGGAGGGCACGCGCGCGCGCCACATGGCCACAAATAAACTAAAATGGATTTGAAATTATTTTATCAACTTGAAATACAGGCAAGGCATATTTTTGTAGATGTGTTGCTAAAAATATGCATACTTTTTTTAGGAACACATCTACAATATACATGCATATATTTTTATATATATATTCGTTTGCACGTGATGTTTAAAACCCGTGTTTAGACCCGTGTTTGTCCTGTGTCCGACCCGCACCCGTATCCGACACAGTTAGGATGTTTTTTTCACCCGTTTCAGCAATATTCGCGGATCACCCGTCGGGTACCCGCCCGTGCAGGACTTTGGTTCAGAGGGCCGGTCCAAATGTGGGGGAGGGCCGTATTCGGCCCGCGGGCCGTAGTTTGGGGACCCCTGGTTTAGACTCTTTTTTTAGCTAGTAAAAGTCTCAGTATAATTGTTGAAACGTCTTCCAGCTTGTTGTGAAATCTGATTTTTATGAAGTAAACATACAATCTAAAAAATGCTGGGTTAAAAACAACCCAAGTAGGGTTGGAAATTGACAAACCCAGCAATTGGGTTGTTTTAACCCAGCAATTGTGTTGCTTTAACACAGCGATTGGGTTGTTTTAAGCAAACATTTAACCCAACCGCTGGGTTAAAACAACCCATTCACTGGGTTTAAACAACCCAACAGCTGGGTTAAAACGACCCATTCAGTGGGTTAAAACAACCCAACCACGGGGTTAAAACGACCCATTCACTGGATTAAAACAACCCAACCGCTGGGTTTAAACAACCCATTCACTGGATTAAAACAACCCAACCGCTGGGTTAAAACGACCCATTCACTGGATTAAAACAACCCAACCGCTGGGTTTAAACAACCCATTCACTGGATTAAAACAACCCAACCGCTGGGTTAAAACGACCCATTCACTGGGTTAAAACAACCCAATGGCTGGGTTAAAACGACCCATTCACTGGATTAAAACAACCCAACCGCTGGGTTTAAACAACCCATTCACTGGATTAAAACAACCCAACCGCTGGGTTAATACGACCCATTCACTGGATTAAAACAACCCAACCGCTGGGTTTAAACAACCCATTCACTGGATTAAAACAACCCAACCGCTGGGTTAAAACGACCCATTCACTGGGTTAAAACAACCCAATGGCTGGGTTAAAACGACCCATTCACTGGGTTAAAACAACCCAATTGCTGGGTTAGTCAATTTTTTTTAACTCAACTTGGGTTGTTTTTAACACAGCATTTTTTAGAGTGTATGAATAACTTAATATTGCAAGATGAACACTTACTGGACTGAAGCAACTCGGGTTTTCTTGATTATATACATCATGTGTGAGTCTCAGATATGACCCATCAGGCTTTGATGAGCGTTTGTTTACTATCATGTCATTTTATATTATCATGTTTACACTCTAAAAAATGCTGGGTTAAAAACAACCCAAGTTGGCTAATGATAGATATTATTTAGTTGGCCAGAGTGACGATATACTCGCATATGCGAGTGATTTACTCGCATTGTAGAGGGTTGGATTTCATTCATTGCAATGGCAAAAGTTTGTTGAACAAAACGTCAATAAAGTCATACTTGTCACGGGACATAATTTATCGTTAAAGCAGTTTTTCACGATGAGCGATCAGAGCCACATAACGTGTGAGGTTATTAATGTACAACACATTCAAAAGTCTTCTTTATTTCGGGAAGGGCTTCAAGCTGATAGTCACATTATATGTACGACACTTGTACATTTTCTCGTCAAAAGGCTGCTCCCACAAATATTACACAATATAATAGCGGCTACTTCATAAATCACTCAGTCTTTTGATGAAGACGGGTGCTATAAAAAAGGAAATAAAAAACTTCGCTATTGTCGTAATTTTACTAATATTGTGACACTAACATGTCAATTTCATAGCACAAGACACGTTTAATGATCATTTTAAAATGTTAAATGTATGCAATACATGCTTTTAATCCATTAAATTGAGGAACACTGAATGAACGTCTTCATGGAAAGGTGATTTATGAAGTATCTATATGGGGGTCGGAGGAGCTGCATGTGTTTAGATGAGAAAATGACCCCTGGCCATTGATTGCGTTGGGTCGTTTATCTGTCACAGATACTGTACAGACAATCTGACCCAATATGGCTCAGGTTTTCTATATATCGTGCTCTGTCAAGTGGCAAAAGTGATTCTACACCAGCCAAACTGGGTTAACCCCATGCATTTCCACTGTGGAGGAATGGACTCTGACTCCGCCCCCATGCCACGCCCCCAGCTATGACACCCAACCAAGTCTATACTGTTATAAAGATCCTCATTGGCTACTTTTTGGAAGAAATTTTGTTTGTTTGTACGTGTTTCTCTCTTAGACAATTTTTCTTTGGAGTTTAAGGATGTCCTATTTGGATTTTATAACTCTGACATGAATCTTAAAGACTATTATTTTTTGATTAATCTATTTTTCTAGCCAAGTTTTTTATACACAAGTGCAAATTTTTGTCTGTTAAACCTTTTTTTACTATTTTTTGTAAAGATCTGAAATGTTATTTAGATACCATCTCTTCTTCCAGCAATGTCAAAGCTTTGAAGTCCTCTATGTTATGTAAAAATATAATATTTATGCCTTCTTATAATTGAAAAAAAAAAAAAAAAAAAGAGGCATCATTTTTTTTTCTTCCGTTTTTTTCTTTTCTCTGTCTAGCTCTCTTGATCCTAATTTATTTTAAATTGTATGTCACCCCTGGCTCAATATCTGTTTTGTGTTTTTTATTTTTTGTTTTGTTACTTTTTACAACCTCTGTCTAATGTTTATAATTTTTGTTATTGTTGTAAAATTCTTTTTTGAATTGTGACTATTTGCTCTTATATCTGTTCAATAATAAAAAAATAATAATAATAAAAAAAAAGATCTCATTGATTTAAATGACAAGCTATCAGAATTTCATCTCAGCTTTTTGTCCATGTAAATATTAGAATCTCCAAAAAAATACAATGTCAAATGCATATTTGTGCTCAGTTTGGGCCTCTGAATAATATTCTATCCTCACTATATGAGCCAAAAAAGCCTGAAGTATAAAATATGATACAAAACATAAAACACATGCAAACTTCTTTAAATTTAAATTAAATAAACTATTCAATTTAAAAAAAAAAAAAAAAAAATGTATATGCCAGAATTTACACAAGGTTATTGATGTAAACTATAAACCTTATTTTTTTATTTACATTTTTTTAATTAGGAGTGCGAAACTTACAACATAGGGTGAACACAGAACACAACAACAAAACACAAAAACAACAATAAAACAGCAGTAATAATAACAGCAATGAAAAATAAGCAGAAATGACAGATAATAATAGTAATAGTAGAAGTATTTAAATAGTAATAGCATGTATAATAATAATGATAATAATATTTTGGGATGACAGCAACAGTGATATCAGTAATAATAATAACAGTAATAATACAATAATGATACTAAAGATGGTGATAAGTTGTGTTGATGGCAATAGTAATATCAATATTAATAATAGATAACATTGATAATAATGATAATAATAACAGTAGTGGTACTCATACAAAGAAAAAAATATATATATATAAAAAAAAAGAAAAAAGAAAGTGTATTTGTGTTGACAGAAAAAAAATCAACAATAATAACAACATTTATATCAAAAATAATAGCAACAGTAATAACAGTAGTAATAGTAAACCTTATTTTTTAATGTCCTCATGGTGTCCTGAGTCAGTGTGTGATACACAGAGCCATCTGGTGGCAAAGACGTGTATTACAAATGTGTGAACATGAAAAACTGAAAACAGCAAAACACACAATCCACTATTGCTATTAATATTGTACTGACTGTGCTCTTCTGCTTTGTTTTGTTTTGTCAGGTGATGTGTCCATTTGACTCGAGGCAACTCAGATTGACGAAAGGTAAAATAATCCGTATTGATGTTAAAACCCTTAATGTTAAGTCCTGATGATCTAGCGTTACTCTCTGCAATATGCAAACCCCTGTTAAATCTCTACAGACCTTCATGACCTTCTGCTTTCTGGAGGCTGCTGTGAACATTTATTTCATTATTTAGTGTCTCTTAGAATAACACTCTGATAGATTTAGCAGGCCCTCATCTCAAATGAGTAATTTTGTCCAATTTACGGCTGCATATCAAATCTGTACAACTGTTTTTTTTCTTCTTTTGCTCTCCTAAAAGTGATGATTCAGTTTCCACTTTTTCCACGGCAGCTGGATTTTGATTCATTGCCTGGAAGCACATGGAGCTTCGAAAAAAAGGACATTTGACTATTAACATATCACATTTGACAAATCATATCTCGGGTGATAAAGCAGAATTATCATGCGATATTCATATCTGCAGCTATAGCAATATAGAATTAGTAATATGTGTATGCTATATGAGCTAATATTACTCACAAACCACTTTTGCAAAGGGAAGTGCAGAGTTTGTGATGATATATTTAGATTGTTATACTACAAACACTATATTGCCAAAAGTATTGGGATGGCCCTCCAAATCACTGAGTTCAGGTGTCAGACCTCCGTTCATCTTCAGACACAAATGAAGATATTTTAGTGTAAAGCTGATGCTGAGAAAGGCTTCAGATAGGCCTCCATTGGCATTCAGTACATTTACACTCACAAGACCCATAAAAGGCACTAAAAACGTCGTTACAAAGTCCATCTCACCACAGTGACTCTACAATCATTTTACGATGCGACGACAATAGTTTTTGTGCGAAAAAAAAATATCTAAACGCCTTTATCCAGCTTGTTCTTGTCTTCCGTGTGTCTCCACGACGCATGCGCGAGAATATGACGCAGATCCGGCGTTCGGACACATGACCCAGAAGCAATTTGTTTACAAGCAGAGGAAGACGCGAGTGTCTAAGCTGTTGAATTTTACATTGATCGTGCTTTAGGTCTCGGTGTAGTTCTCAAAATGGGGCTAAAGTGTGCATTTCATGGATTCCCGAACGCCGGATCTGCTCATATTCTCGCGCATGCGTCGTGGAGGCACATGGAAGACAAGAACAAGCTGGATAAAGGCGTTATTTAGATTTTTTTTTGCGCACAAAAACTATTGTCGTCGTTTCGTAAAATTATTGTAGAGTCACTGTGGTGAGATGGACTTTGTAACGACGTTTTAAGTGCCTTTTATGGGTCTTGTGAGTGTAAATGTACTGAATGCCAATGGAGGCCTATCTGAAGCCTTTCTCAGCATCAGCTTTACACTAAAATATCTTCATTTGTGTCTGAAGATGAACGGAGGTCTGACGGGTGTCCAACCACATGAGGGTGAGGAATTAATGACAGAATTTTCATTTTTGGGTGAACTAACCCTTTAAGGAAAATCGTCTGTCATGTTGGTTTTTTTAGTCCTGTAATTTACGTTATTACAGTTAACTATGCGGAGTGATATGGAACTGTAATGCGGTCAAGAGCTGCCTGGAACTACATTCGCTGTGTATTTCCCAGAAAATAATTGCACACCTCAGAACGTTCATCAGCCAATCAGATTCAAGCATTCAACGGCCCCTGTAGTATAGATATGTATATCAAAAGTGCTCAAGGAAGGACCAGTGGAGAACCGGCCACAGGGTCATGGAGGACCAGTGGAGAACCGGCCACAGGGTCATGAAGGACCAGTGGAGAACCGGCCACAGGGTCATGAAGGACCAGTGGAGAACCGGCCACAGGGTCATGGAGGACCAGTGGAGAACCGGCCACAGGGTCATGGAGGACCAGTGGAGAACCGGCCACAGGGTCATGAAGGACCAGTGGAGAACCGGCCACAGGGTCATGGAGGACCAGTGGAGAACCGGCCACAGGGTCATGGAGGACCAGTGGAGAACCGGCCACAGGGTCATGGAGGACCAGTGGAGAACCGGCCACAGGGTCATGAAGGACCAGTGGAGAACCGGCCACAGGGTCATGGAGGACCAGTGGAGAACCGGCCAAAGGGTTATGGAGGACCAGTGGAGAACCGGCCACAGGGTCATGAAGGACCAGTGGAGAACCGGCCACAGGGTCATGGAGGACCAGTGGAGAACCGGCCACAGGGTCATGAAGGACCAGTGGAGAACCGGCCACAGGGTCATGGAGGACCAGTGGAGAACCGGCCACAGGGTCATGGAGGACCAGTGGAGAACCGGCCACAGGGTCATGGAGGACCAGTGGAGAACCGGCCACAGGGTCATGGAGGACCAGTGGAGAACCGGCCACAGGGTCATGAAGGACCAGTGGAGAACCGGCCACAGGGTCATGGAGGACCAGTGGAGAACCGGCCACAGGGTCATGAAGGACCAGTGGAGAACCGGCCACAGGGTCATGAAGGACCAGTGGAGAACCGGCCACAGGGTCATGGAGGACCAGTGGAGAACCGGCCACAGGGTCATGAAGGACCAGTGGAGAACCGGCCACAGGGTCATGGAGGACCAGTGGAGAACCGGCCACAGGGTCATGGAGGACCAGTGGAGAACCGGCCACAGGGTCATGGAGGACCAGTGGAGAACCGGCCACAGGGTCATGGAGGACCAGTGGAGAACCGGCCACAGGGTCATGGAGGACCAGTGGAGAACCGGCCACAGGGTCATGAAGGACCAGTGGAGAACCGGCCACAGGGTCATGGAGGACCAGTGGAGAACCGGCCACAGGGTCATGAAGGACCAGTGGAGAACCGGCCACAGGGTCATGAAGGACCAGTGGAGAACCGGCCACAGGGTCATGGAGGACCAGTGGAGAACCGGCCACAGGGTCATGGAGGACCAGTGGAGAACCGGCCACAGGGTCATGAAGGACCAGTGGAGAACCGGCCACAGGGTCATGGAGGACCAGTGGAGAACCGGCCACAGGGTCATGGAGGACCAGTGGAGAACCGGCCACAGGGTCATGGAGGACCAGTGGAGAACCGGCCACAGGGTCATGAAGGACCAGTGGAGAACCGGCCACAGGGTCATGGAGGACCAGTGGAGAACCGGCCAAAGGGTTATGGAGGACCAGTGGAGAACCGGCCACAGGGTCATGAAGGACCAGTGGAGAACCGGCCACAGGGTCATGGAGGACCAGTGGAGAACCGGCCACAGGGTCATGAAGGACCAGTGGAGAACCGGCCACAGGGTCATGGAGGACCAGTGGAGAACCGGCCACAGGGTCATGGAGGACCAGTGGAGAACCGGCCACAGGGTCATGGAGGACCAGTGGAGAACCGGCCACAGGGTCATGGAGGACCAGTGGAGAACCGGCCACAGGGTCATGAAGGACCAGTGGAGAACCGGCCACAGGGTCATGGAGGACCAGTGGAGAACCGGCCACAGGGTCATGAAGGACCAGTGGAGAACCGGCCACAGGGTCATGAAGGACCAGTGGAGAACCGGCCACAGGGTCATGGAGGACCAGTGGAGAACCGGCCACAGGGTCATGAAGGACCAGTGGAGAACCGGCCACAGGGTCATGGAGGACCAGTGGAGAACCGGCCACAGGGTCATGGAGGACCAGTGGAGAACCGGCCACAGGGTCATGGAGGACCAGTGGAGAACCGGCCACAGGGTCATGGAGGACCAGTGGAGAACCGGCCACAGGGTCATGGAGGACCAGTGGAGAACCGGCCACAGGGTCATGAAGGACCAGTGGAGAACCGGCCACAGGGTCATGGAGGACCAGTGGAGAACCGGCCACAGGGTCATGAAGGACCAGTGGAGAACCGGCCACAGGGTCATGAAGGACCAGTGGAGAACCGGCCACAGGGTCATGGAGGACCAGTGGAGAACCGGCCACAGGGTCATGGAGGACCAGTGGAGAACCGGCCACAGGGTCATGGAGGACCAGTGGAGAACCGGCCACAGTGTCATGGAGGACCAGTGGAGAACCGGCCACAGGGTCATGGAGGACCAGTGGAGAACCGGCCATAGGGTCATGGAGGACCAGTAGAGAACCGGCCACAGGGTCATGGAGGACCAGTGGAGAACCGGCCACAGGGTCATGAAGGAACAGTGGAGAACCGGCCACAGGGTCATGAAGGAACAGTGGAGAACCGGCCACAGGGTCATGAAGGACCAGTGGAGAACCGGCCACAGGGTCATGAAGGACCAGTGGAGAACCGGCCACAGGGTCATGAAGGAACAGTGGAGAACCGGCCACAGGGTCATGAAGGAACAGTGGAGAACCGGCCACAGGGTCATGAAGGAACAGTGGAGAACCGGCCACAGGGTCATGAAGGAACAGTGGAGAACCGGCCACAGGGTCATGAAGGACCAGTGGAGAACCAGCCACAGGGTCATGGAGGACCAGTGGAGAACCGGCCACAGGTTCATGAAGGAACAGTGGAGAACCGGCCACAGGGTCATGAAGGAACAGTGGAGAACCGGCCACAGGGTCATGAAGGAACAGTGGAGAACCGGCCACAGGGTCATGAAGGACCAGTGGAGAACCGGCCACAGGGTCATGAAGGAACAGTGGAGAACCGGCCACAGGGTCATGAAGGACCAGTGGAGAACCGGCCACAGGGTCATGGAGGACCAGTGGAGAACCGGCCACAGGGTCATGGAGGACAAGTGGAGAACCGGCCACAGGGTCATGAAGGACCAGTGGAGAACCGGCCACAGGGTCATGGAGGACCAGTGGAGAACCGGCCACAGGGTCATGGAGGACCAGTGGAGAACCGGCCACAGGGTCATGGAGGACAAGTGGAGAACCGGCCACAGGGTCATGAAGGACCAGTGGAGAACCGGCCACAGGGTCATGGAGGACCAGTGGAGAACCGGCCACAGGGTCATGAAGGACCAGTAGAGAACCGGCCACAGGGTCATGGAGGACCAGTGGAGAACCGGCCACAGGGTCATGGAGGACCAGTGGAGAACCGGCCACAGGGTCATGAAGGACCAGTAGAGAACCGGCCACAGGGTCATGGAGGACCAGTGGAGAACCGGCCACAGGGTCATGGAGGACCAGTGGAGAACCGGCCACAGGGTCATGGAGGACCAGTGGAGAACCGGCCACAGGGTCATGAAGGACCAGTAGAGAACCGGCCACAGGGTCATGAAGGACCAGTAGAGAACCGGCCACAGGGTCATGGAGGACCAGTGGAGAACCGGCCACAGGGTCATGAAGGACCAGTGGAGAACCGGCCACAGGGTCATGAAGGACCAGTGGAGAACCGGCCACAGGGTCATGAAGGACCAGTGGAGAACCGGCCACAGGGTCATGGAAACGGTATTCCCTGGTGTCTGTGGCTCTTTCAGCAGATAATGCGCCACCACAAAGCACAAATGCTTCAGGAATGGTTTGAGGAGCACAACAACGAGTTTGGCCTCCAAATTCCCCATATCTCAATCCAGTCGAGCATCTGTGGGATGAGCTGAACAAACAAGACCGATCCATGGAGGCCCCACCTCGCAACTTACAGGACTTAAAGGATCTGCTGCTAACATCTTGTTGCCAGATGCCACAGCACACCTTCAGGGAGTCCATGCGTCGACGGGTCAGGCCTGTTTTGGCAGCAACACAACATTCATAATGTTATGCCTGATCGGTTTATATATATAAAATATAATTTGAGCTCAATCCCTTTTTTTCCTCATGCCTTTCTAGAGCTAATTTGTTGACATTTCACACTTTATTGCGTCTAACTAATGTGCTCAATGTGTTACGAGGATGAAAACTCGAGATTGCTAGACTATGACAAGAAATGACAGACTTTACACTGTAATTAAGTGAACAGTTATTTCTGTGTTCCCCATAGTTTCTTTTCCAGTACAAAACCCCTTTGAGCAGCTGGCAGGAGTTTAACTGACCATGGTTTTTCTTTTAAAGCTATAATGAAATATGGCGTTCATGTGACTCCGAAATTGCTACCTTGAGGATGTTTCCCGCCTTGACTTATGTGAGTGTGATTAAGTTCAAGTTGAGCCAGTCTCCTTGTGTGGCATTGCTACCATATGGTGTTAATGGGGCTTATTTACTTATGAAAGTAACTGCTGGTTGCCAGGCTATATGTTTCTCCATTAAATTGTCATGAGCTATTAATCACAAACACACACTCAGTGTTTGAAGGGTGGATGTTTGAGGGAAATTCAACCAGTCCTGAAACATACCCTACACTTCTAGCTACCTAAATAATAACAACGTGTCCGGTTTAACGGCACAGATATTTGAAGGAAACTTTGACCCCTTGAGTACTGAGGATTGCTTCCACCACAATACTCAGGATTCATATTCTGTGTTTCACGCTGTGCTCAGATTATGCTTTTTCGGATATTTCCTTTCATGCAATGGAGCTGTTTGTGAATGTACAAGGCCTGTAAAGTTTCAAAGATTAAGTAAAGCATCGATTCTGAACTGCCGAAATGAGTTGTCAGTAATTACAGATACAAACATACGTAACAAATTTGCATAATGCCAGCCTGTGGTCTTCATTGGCTGCCGGTGAACAACGTCTACCTTGCCCCGCCCACAAACACTGTATAGTTGTATCTGAAACTGGAAGAGTTTGGTTTGTGTTGTTCATGTCGAGAAGAAACAGCAAATCCAAAAAATAAATAAAAAGGTTATTGCGACTTTTTTTGACTTTTTTTTTGAAAATTCTGACTTTGTCTCACAATTCTGACTTTATGGCTCGTAATTCTGACTTTATATCTCACAATTCTGGCTTTATACCTCACAATTCTGACTTTATATTTCACAATTCTGACTTTATATCTCACAATCCTGACTTTATATCTCACAATCCTGACTTTATATCTCACAATTCTGACTTTATATTTCACAATTCTGACTTTATATCTTGTAATTCTGACTTTATATTTCACAATTCTGACTTTATATCTCACAATTCTGACTTTATATCTCACAATTCTGACTTTATATCTCACAATTCTGACTTTATATTTCACAATTCTGGCTTTATATCTTGTAATTCTGACTTTATATTTCACAATTCTGACTTTATATCTCACAATTCTGACTTTATATCTCACAATTCTGACTTTATATCTCACAATTCTGACTTTATATCTCACAATCCTGACTTTATATCTCGTAATTCTGACTTTATATCTCACAATTCTGTTTTTATATCTCACAATCCTGACTTTATATCTCGTAATTCTGACTTTATATCACAATTCTGACTTTATATCTCGTAATTCTGACTTTATATCACAATTCTGACTTTATGTCTCGTAATTCTGACTTTATATCTCTCAATTCTGACTTTATATCTCTCAATTCTGACTTTATATCTCACAATTCTGACTTTATATCTCTCAATTCTGACTTTATATCTCACAATTCTGACTTTATATCTCACAATTCTGACTTTATATCTCGTAAATCTGACTTTATATCACAATTCTGACTTTATATCTCGTAATTCTGACTTTATATCACAATTCTGACTTTATGTCTCGTAATTCTGACTTTATATCTCACAATTCTGGCTTTATACCTCACAATTCTGACTTTATATTTCACAATTCTGACTTTATATTTCACAATTCTGACTTTATATCTCGTAATTCTGACTTTATATCTCGTAATTCTGACTTTATATCTCTCAATTCTGACTTTATATCCCACAATTCTGACTTTATATCCCACAATTCTGACTTTATATCCCACAATTCGGACTTTATATCTCTCAATTCTGACTTTATATCTCATAATTCTGACTTTATATTTCACAATTCTGACTTTATATCTCTCAATTCTGACTTTATATCTCACAATTCTGACTTTATATCTCACAATTCAGACTTTATATCTCGTAATTCTGACTTTATATCTCACAATTCTGACTTTATATCTCACAATTCTGAGTTTATATCTGACAATCCTGAATTTATATCTCTCAATTCTGACTTTATATCTCACAATTCTGAGTTTATATCTCACAATTCTGAGTTTATATCTCTCAATTCCGACTTTAAATCTCTCAATTCTGAGTTTATATCTCACAATCCTGACTTTATATCTCACAATTCTGACTTTATATCTCACAATTCTGAGTTTATATCTCACAATTCTGACTTTATATCTCTCAATTCTGAGTTTATATCTCACAATTCTGACTTTATATCTCACAATTCTGAGTTTATATCTCACAATTCTGAGTTTATATCTCTCAATTCTGACTTTATATCTCTCAATTCTGACTTTATATCTCACAATTCTGAGTTTATATCTCTCAATTCTGACTTTATATCTCTCAATTATGAGTTTATATCTCACAATCCTGACTTTATATCTCGTAATTCTGACTTTATATCTCACAATTCTGTTTTTATATCTCACAATCCTGACTTTATATCTCGTAATTCTGACTTTATATCACAATTCTGACTTTATATCTCGTAATTCTGACTTTATATCACAATTCTGACTTTATGTCTCATAATTCTGACTTTATATCTCTCAATTCTGACTTTATATCTCTCAATTCTGACTTTATATCTCCCAATTCTGACTTTATATCTCTCAATTCTGACTTTATATCTCACAATTCTGACTTTATATCACAATTCTGACTTTATATCTCGTAATTCTGACTTTATATCTCACAATTCTGTTTTTATATCTCACAATCCTGACTTTATATCTCGTAATTCTGACTTTATATCACAATTCTGACTTTATATCTCGTAATTCTGACTTTATATCACAATTCTGACTTTATGTCTCGTAATTCTGACTTTATATCTCACAATTCTGGTTTTATACCTCACAATTCTGACTTTATATTTCACAATTCTGACTTTATATTTCACAATTCTGACTTTATATCTCGTAATTCTGACTTTATATCTCGTAATTCTGACTTTATATCTCTCAATTCTGACTTTATATCCCACAATTCTGACTTTATATCTCTCAATTCTGACTTTATATCCCACAATTCTGACTTTAAATCTCACAATTCTGACTTTATATCCCACAATTCTGACTTTATATCTCATAATTCTGACTTTATATTTCACAATTCTGACTTTATATCTCTCAATTCTGACTTTATATCTCACAATTCAGACTTTATATCTCACAATTCAGACTTTATATCTCGTAATTCTGACTTTATATCTCACAATTCTGACTTTATATCTCACAATTCTGACTTTATATCTCACAATCCTGACTTTATATCTCGTAATTCTGACTTTATATCACAATTCTGACTTTATATCTCACAATTCTGACTTTATATCTCACAATTCTGACTTTATATCTTGCAATTCTGACTTTATATCTCACAATTCTGACTTTATATCTCACAATCCTGACTTTATATCTCGTAATTCTGACTTTATATCACAATTCTGACTTTATATCTCACAATTCTGACTTTATATCACAATACTGACTTTATATCTTGCAATTCTGACTTTATATCTCACAATTCTGACTTTATATCTGTCAATCTTTGACTTTATATCTCACAATTCTGACTTTATATCACAATACTGACTTTATATCTTGCAATTCTGACTTTATATCTCACAATTCTGACTTTATATCTCTCAATCCTGACTTTATATCACAATTCTGACTTTATATCTCACAATTCTGACTTTATATCTCTCAATCCTGACTTTATATCACAATTCTGACTTTATATCTAGTAATTCTGACTTTATATCTCACAATCCTGACTTTATATCTCACAATTCTGACTTTATATCTCACAATCCTGACTTTATATCTCGTAATTCTGACTTTATATCTCTCAATCCTGACTTTATATCACAATACTGACTTTATATCTCACAATTCTGACTTTATATCTCTCAATCCTGACTTTATATCACAATTCTGACTTTATATCTCACAATTCTGACTTTATATCTCTCAATCCTGACTTTATATCACAATTCTGACTTTATATCTCACAATTCTGACTTTATATCTCTCAATCCTGACTTTATATCACAATACTGACTTTATATCTTGCAATTCTGACTTTATATCTCACAATTCTGACTTTATATCTCTCAATCCTGACTTTATATCACAATTCTGACTTTATATCTCACAATTCTGACTTTATATCTCTCAATCCTGACTTTATATCACAATTCTGACTTTATATCTAGTAATTCTGACTTTATATCTCACAATCCTGACTTTATATCTCACAATTCTGACTTTATATCTCACAATCCTGACTTTATATCTCGTAATTCTGACTTTATATCTCACAATTCTGACTTTATATCACAATACTGACTTTATATCTCACAATTCTGACTTTATATCTCTCAATCCTGACTTTATATCACAATTCTGACTTTATATCTCACAATTCTGACTTTATATCTCTCAATCCTGACTTTATATCACAATTCTGACTTTATATCTCTCAATCCTGACTTTATATCACAATTCTGACTTTATATCTCACAATTCTGACTTTATATCTCACAATTCTGACTTTATATCTAGTAATTCTGACTTTATATCTCTCAATTCTGACTTTATATCACACAATTCTGACTTTATATCTCACAATTCTGAATTTATATCTCTCAATTCTGACTTTATATCTCACAATCCTGACTTTATATTTCGTAATTCTGACTTTATATCTCACAATTCTGACTTTATATCACAATACTGACTTTATATCTCACAATTCTGACTTTATATCTCTCAATCCTGACTTTATATCACAATTCTGACTTTATATCTCACAATTCTGACTTTATATCTCTCAATCCTGACTTTATATCACAATTCTGACTTTATATCTCACAATTCTGACTTTATATCTCTCAATCCTGACTTTATATCACAATACTGACTTTATATCTTGCAATTCTGACTTTATATCTCACAATTCTGACTTTATATCTCTCAATCCTGACTTTATATCACAATTCTGACTTTATATCTCACAATTCTGACTTTATATCTCTCAATCCTGACTTTATATCACAATTCTGACTTTATATCTAGTAATTCTGACTTTATATCTCACAATCCTGACTTTATATCTCACAATTCTGACTTTATATCTCACAATCCTGACTTTATATCTCGTAATTCTGACTTTATATCTCACAATTCTGACTTTATATCACAATACTGACTTTATATCTCACAATTCTGACTTTATATCTCTCAATCCTGACTTTATATCACAATTCTGACTTTATATCTCATAATTCTGACTTTATATCTCTCAATCCTGACTTTATATCACAATTCTGACTTTATATCTCTCAATCCTGACTTTATATCACAATTCTGACTTTATATCTCACAATTCTGACTTTATATCTCACAATTCTGACTTTATATCTAGTAATTCTGACTTTATATCTCACAATCCTGACTTTATATCTCACAACTCTGACTTTATATCTCACAATTCTGACTTTATATCTCACAATTCTGAATTTATATCTCTCAATTCTGACTTTATATCTCACAATTCTGACTTTATATCTCTCAATCCTGACTTTATATCTCTCAATCCTGACTTTATATCACAATTCTGACTTTATATCTCACAATTCTGACTTTATATCTCTCAATCCTGACTTTATATCACAATTCTGACTTTATATCTAGTAATTCTGACTTTATATCTCACAATCCTGACTTTATATCTCACAATTCTGACTTTATATCTCACAATCCTGACTTTATATCTCGTAATTCTGACTTTATATCTCACAATTCTGACTTTATATCACAATACTGACTTTATATCTCACAATTCTGACTTTATATCTCTCAATCCTGACTTTATATCACAATTCTGACTTTATATCTCACAATTCTGACTTTATATCTCTCAATCCTGACTTTATATCACAATTCTGACTTTATATCTCTCAATCCTGACTTTATATCACAATTCTGACTTTATATCTCACAATTCTGACTTTATATCTCACAATTCTGACTTTATATCTAGTAATTCTGACTTTATATCTCTCAATTCTGACTTTATATCACACAATTCTGACTTTATATCTCACAATTCTGAATTTATATCTCTCAATTCTGACTTTATATCTCACAATCCTGACTTTATATTTCGTAATTCTGACTTTATATCTCACAATTCTGACTTTATATCACAATACTGACTTTATATCTCACAATTCTGACTTTATATCTCTCAATCCTGACTTTATATCACAATTCTGACTTTATATCTCACAATTCTGACTTTATATCTCTCAATCCTGACTTTATATCACAATTCTGACTTTATATCTCACAATTCTGACTTTATATCTCTCAATCCTGACTTTATATCACAATACTGACTTTATATCTTGCAATTCTGACTTTATATCTCACAATTCTGACTTTATATCTCTCAATCCTGACTTTATATCACAATTCTGACTTTATATCTCACAATTCTGACTTTATATCTCTCAATCCTGACTTTATATCACAATTCTGACTTTATATCTAGTAATTCTGACTTTATATCTCACAATCCTGACTTTATATCTCACAATTCTGACTTTATATCTCACAATCCTGACTTTATATCTCGTAATTCTGACTTTATATCTCACAATTCTGACTTTATATCTCACAATTCTGACTTTATATCTCACAATTCTGACTTTATATCTAGTAATTCTGACTTTATATCTCACAATCCTGACTTTATATCTCACAACTCTGACTTTATACCTCGTAATTCTGAGAAAATAAGTCAGAATTACGAGATGTAAACTCACAATTGTGAGACAAAAATGTCCCAAACATTGTTTAAAATGTTTTTATTCTGTGGCGGAAACAAGCTTCTATAGATGTGCGATGTAAATAATGAGAAAAAGTAAGTGTTTTTGACATTGAAATCATGTAAATCTACTGTAGGAGACTGAAAAATAATTAGGAACCTTTAAAATAGCATAAATAAGGGCGCTTTAATGGTTTGTTCCCGTTGGAAAGAGTATCCACCGTGTGTCCCAGGATGGCCGATGGTTATTTGCTCCCCCTGAATGTGATAGTGTGATTGAGTTTACTCAGTTAATGAATGAAGTAATCAAAGAGCTCTTGAGCGTGTGCATTGTGGGGGAATTTCCCTTCAGTGTCTGGCTGAAGCTGCTGAAACACGACACTCTCGCTTTTTATTACAGCTCATTAAGACTGTGAATAACTCACTACCACAGCTCCATTAGCAAAGAGCGGAAACCCTTAAAAGACACACACACACACACACACACACACACACACACACACACACACACACACACACACACACACACACACACACACACACACACACACTTCATTCGGTTTATATCTGCTCTTTAACAAGTTCAATTAGGTAACAACTAATTATACAAGGCCGATTAAAAGGGTAAACAACAACATGTCCAGATCACTCTTCACCCACAAATATCATTAGTTGATATGAACTAACAATTAAAAATACTTCTACAGCATTTACTTAACATTTACTAATACATTATTGAAATCCAAAGTCGTATCTGTTAATATTATTTAATGGACCTGAGCTGACCTAACAGTGAACATGATATTAACTAACATTAACAAAGTTTAATAAACACTGTAACAAATATATTGCTTATTGTTATAATGCGTTAACGTTATCTAATACACTGTAAAAAAAATATTGCTGGTTTAACTTAAAAAAGTAATTTTTTGCCTTAAAATTTTGAGTTCATACAATTTGAGTTAATACAATAAAGGAAATTGGTTTAATAAATAGAAACTCAAAATATTATTGCATCTGAACCACATACATTAAAAAAATGTTGTGATAAATCATGAAAATAGCACAATTTGGCACGTTTCACTGCATTATTACAAATAAAACACACAATTACGCAATATGCCTACAAAATCTTTTAATAATATTTAAATGGTGATGTCGATTCTCAAATGTTCATTGTAAATAAATTTATTTCAATTAACTCAAAATGTAAAACTTGCTTTTTAAATATTTTTTTTTCAGTGTTGGACCTTATTGTAAACACTTTTATTGTTAACAAAATATTTAACACACACACACACACACACACACACACACACACACACACACACACACACACACACACACACACACACACACACACACACACACACACACACACACACACACATGTATATATATGTATTAAATCTTTTTTTTTTCTTGTTCATTATTATTATTATTATTTTTTAAATTATAATTAGTAATATTTTAATTAGGGCTGTCAAAAGATTAATCGCGATTAATCGCATCCAAAATAAAAGTTTGTGTTTACATAATATATGTGTGTGTACTCTGTTAATTATTATTTATATATAAAAACACACACAAGCATGTATATATTTAAGAAAAACATATTATTTTTATATATACAACATTTATATTTATATATATTATAGATTATATAAATGTATATACATGCAAATATTTCTTAAATATATACATGAATGTGTGTGTATTTATATATAAATAATAATTAACAGAGTACACACACATATATTATGTAAAAACACAAACTTTTATTTTGGATGCGATTAATCGCGATTAATCTTTTGACAGCCCTAGTTTTAATTGTAGGGAGAGTGTCAACAAATGTCTTTAAATGTAATAAATGTAATAAATATTATACTTTCTTTTCATTATGCAATTAATTATTGCAAATCATTATTTTCTTTATTTCTTCAAATTTTCTAAAGCGCGTTGAATTGCTATTGTGTATGAAAAGTGGCATGTAAATGAGCTTGCCTTGCTTTAATGTTTTTAAATATGGTCTGAATATGTTCTTTACAGTTTTCCCGTGAGTTTCCGTGGATGTGTCTTTGGGATGATGATGATGATGATGGGATGATTAACCAGTCAGAGCTCAGGTGGGAAACTATCCCTGTGTGTTTGCATCTCTCTCTCTCTCTCTCTCTCTCTCTCTCTCTCTCTCTCTCTCTCTCTCTCTCTCTCTCTCTCTCTCTCTCTCTCTGTGATTGTCATTAAGGTAAGGAGTCTGTTGGTCTGGTGAGTGGTGTTAACATCATGGAGACTCTGGCCACCACACACCGTTATTTCCATGCTGGGCCAGAAACCTGATCCTTTATGTTTCTGGAAAAGTGACCCTCATCATTTCTGCTAGACTTACGACTCTAAACATGTTTAAGGAAAATTAGGATTTTGGGTGGGTGCGTGAAAAACTCTTACTCGCTTCTTTGCTTTTTATCATTTGGCCCAAAACAAATGTGGCAGTGAAATATAATTTTGTTAAAGGGTGGGAATAAGCAGCACATATTTCTAATTTAACATATTTTTAGCATGAGTTAATTTACATGTAAAAAATGTGTATTTATATTTCAATATTTTAATTAAAATTAGGGCTGTCAAAAGATTAATCGCGATTAATCGCATCCAAAAATAAAAGTTTGTGTTTACATAATATATGTGTGTGTACTCTGTTAATTATTATTTATATATAAATACACACACATGCATTTATATATTTAAGAAAAAAATATTATTTTTATATATAAAACATTTATATTTATATATATTATAGATTATATAAATGTATATACAGTATATACATGCAAATAGTTCTTAAATATATACATGAATGTGTGTGTATTAATATATAAATAATAATTAACAGAGTACACACACATATATTATGTAAACACAAACTTTTATTTTGGATGCGATTAATCGCGATTAATATTTTGACAGCCCTAATTAAAATATGAATTAATGCAAACATTTATTTCTTAATTTTTATATTTAACTACGTTACATGAGCAACCTGTAAGTGAAGCACACATTTCAAATTTTTTTTTTAGCATCTGTAAGTTAATAAAAAAAATATTATTGCTTTTTTGTCGATTTAACTACATGCTATATGATGTAAGTATGTCCAGTATAGGCACATATTTCTAATTTAACTAATTTTTTTGCATGTATAAGTTAATATATATAAAAACCATTTTAATTCAAATTTAAATATTAATTATTGCAATTTTATCCTTAACTATACGTTATATGAACAATCAGTAAGTAATGTGCAGTATAGACACATTTTTAATTTAATTTTTTTTATCAAAATATTAATTATTGCAAAAAAATCTTTTTAGCATGTATTTAAAATTTAAATATGAATTATTAAAAAAATAGTTTTAGCTTTAATTAAGCTTTTTTAAAAAAGCAAAAAAATTTTTTTTTTTTGCACGTATAAGTAATACATTTTTTTTTTTATCTTTAACTACACGTTAAACCAGCAAGTAATGTGCAGTATAGGCACACATTTCTAATTCAACATTTTTAATCAAAATATTAATTATTGCAAAAAAGCTTTTTTCTAGCATGTATAATAATTACAATATTAATTATTTCAGAAAAAAAGTAAAATAGTTTTAGCATTAAGCAAGTAATCTAGAGACACAAATAGATTATCTAATATTTACATTAACATATAGATAATTTAATATGTTTTAACATGTGTAATTTAATATTTCAACATTTGTAATCAAAATATTAATTATTACAGCAAAAAATTTTAAGCAATTTAAAAAAGTAATTAAAATCGAAAGCTAAATTATATAAAAAAATAGATTTATAGCTTTAATTAAGAGGCACATATTTCTAATTTAATATTTTCTAGAATGTGTAATTTACTTTAATTAAAACTTAAATATTATTATTATTTTTCTTTAATGTTTAACAACACGTTAAATGAACAACCAGCAAGTAATGTCCAGTATAGGCACACATTTCTAATTTAACATATCTTTTTTAGCATTAATATTTCAATATTTTGAAATGAATTATTGCAAAAATGTCTTTTTTTTGCAGCTGTGACATGTTATATGAACAGCCAGTACGTAATGATCCTGATTTAGTTTCATGATCTTTAAGTGGAAGAAGTGTTTTGACACGGCAGAAAACACACACTTGTGGTCCGCTAAGTGAGTGGGATGTTAGAGAATTAACACACCCTCTCTGATTAAGTGCTTGATTTATTTGAAGGATTGGACTAATTGAAAACGTTAAGGAATATAAGATTTCCTTTAGCTTTACACAGGTCGGACTGATGGTCTGCAGCTGTAGTGTGTGTGCATGACCACTAAGAGCAGCTCTTCTCACCTCACCAGTCACACACACTCTGCTCTAAAACCATTATGATCTCTGAACGCTATATGAGCAGACTGACCTTCTCAGGCCCTGCTGCCAGATCAAATACTGAGACAACAACATTATATTAACAACATTATAACATTATATATATTATGATCTAAGATGGCGGCGCGAGTAGTTCGCGAGGCTCTGGGTCTCTCCAGATTCTGCAATTTTGCGGTATTTTTCCTGCTCATCTCGGGTCTGTTCGTTCAGAATAGTTGTGCCTTAACATCGTACACCCGTGGTGAGATTTTGGATATTGGTTTGCGAATTTCCGACAGTTTTATGGACAATCTTCGACTCCTTCCTGAGATCGCTAGGACACCCGAGGCTATGCACTCTACCCGGCCGGGCGGAAGTGCTCGCAGGCGGCGCCGAGATCGTAAACAAAGGCGGGGAAAACGCGGAGGTCTGAGTGCTAAGCTAAGGCTAAAGCTAAGGCTAACCCCACATCGGCTCTCTTTACCCAGTATTTTCCTTGCCAATGTACGGTCGCTAGTGAACAAAATGGAGGAGATTCGACTCAGCATCACACACAGCAAGAAACTTTTGAACTGTAACGTCCTAATCTTTACGGAAACCTGGCTAAACGGCGGAATACCGGACACCGCTATTGAGCTAGCGGGATGCCACACACTCCGGGCGGATAGAACATTAGATGGCTCCGGTAAGACCAGAGGTGGTGGATTGTGCATTTACATTAACAAAGCCTGGTGCACAAACTCTGCTATTGTTGGGAGTCATTGTTCAGCTAACCTCGAGTTTCTCATGGTTAAATGTAGACCGTTTTATCTACCGCGGGAGTTCACTTCCACCATTATAACTGCAGCCTATATTCCCCCGGATGCTGATGCCAAGCTTGCTATGAAAGAACTTCATGCAGCCATCAGTAAACAACAGACTGATCACCCGGAAGCTGCTTTTATTGTTGCAGGTGACTTTAATCATTCAAACTTAAAGTCAGTGCTACCCAAGTTTCACCAGCATGTTTCCTGCCACACCAGAGGAAACAAAACCTTAGACCATGTTTACACAAACATGGCTGGCGCTTACGTTGCGACACCCCTCCCCCACCTGGGACAGTCAGACCATATCTCTTTGTTCCTCATCCCCAAATATTCACCCCTCATCAACCGTGTGAAGCCATCAGTAAAGACCATCAAGGTGTGGCCTGCGGGGGCAGACTCCACACTCCAGGAAAGGTTTCTACACACAGACTGGAGTGTGTTTGCTTCTCAAGCCACCAGTGGCGCTCACACGGACATTGACTTGTACACCTCCTCTGTATTGGATCATATCAATACCACCATTGACAGTGTTACAACCCAGAAACAGATCACCACATACCCAAATCAGAAGCCTTGGATGAACAGGGAAGTTTGACTCCTGCTGAAGTCACGCAATACTGCCTTCAGATCAGGAGATGCACAAGCCTACAGTACATCCAGAGCAAACCTGAAGAAGGGCATCAAAAAGGCCAAGCACTGCTACAAGCTAAAGATAGAGGGTCACTTTTCCAACTCTGACCCTCGACGCATGTGGCAGGGCATTCAGGCCATCAGTGACTACAAACCCCCCCACTCCACCCCCGCAGCCACTGATGTCAACTTCCTGAACGAGCTAAACCACTTTTATGCTCGCTTTGAAAGAGACAACAGAGAAACTGCCACCAAACTCAAACCCTCAGCTGACCCACCAATCACACTCTCCACCACAGATGTCTGCAAGTCACTGAGCCGGATCAGCGCACACAAGGCTGCTGGACCAGACAACATCCCTGGTCGTGTTCTCAGGGCATGTGCGGAGCAGCTCGCTGAGGTTTTTACAGACATTTTCAACCTGTCTCTTGCCCAAGCAGCTGTACCATCATGCTTTAAACGCACCTCCATTGTGCCAGTGCCAAAACACTCTAGCCCGAGGTGCCCTAATGACTACCGCCCTGTAGCACTCACACCCATCGTCATGAAGTGCTTTGAGCGGCTGGTCCTGGAACACCTAAAAGACTCTCTACCATCCACATTGGACTCACACCAGTTTGCCTACCGCAGCAATAGGAGCACAGAGGATGCCGTTTCCATGGCACTGCACTCTGTGCTCACTCACCTGGACCATAAGAACACTTACGCACGTATGCTGTTTGTTGACTTCAGCTCAGCATTCAACACTGTCATCCCAACCAAGTTAATAGCCAAACTTGGAGACCTGGGCATCAATACCTCAATGTGTAACTGGATTTTGGACTTCCTAACTCACAGACCCCAGAATGTTCGTTCAGGATTCACCTGCTCCACATCCATCACACTCAACACTGGCGTACCACAGGGCTGTGTGCTAAGCCCGTTTCTCTACTCCCTCTTCACCGCCGACTGCAAGCCTGTGCATGGATCTAATTCTATCGTCAAGTTTGCGGACGACACTACGGTGATTGGGCTCATCAGCAACAACGATGAGACTGCTTACAGGGAGGAGATCCAGCACCTGGCCACATGGTGCGCTGATAATAACCTGCTCCTCAACACCACCAAAACGAAGGAGCTCATCGTGGACTTCAGGAAAGAGTCAAGAGGCACACACGATACCATCCACATCAATGGAATGGCTGTTGAACGTGTCTCCAGTTTCAAGTTCCTGGGGATCCACATCTCGGCGGACATGTCGTGGACGACCAACACCTCCAGCCTAGTCAAGAAGGCTCACCAGCGCCTCTTCTTCCTGAGGACACTGAGGAAGAATCAGCTCTCCTCGGCTATCCTGGTGAACTTCTACCGCTGCGCAATAGAAAGCATCCTGACCAACTGTGTGGCAGTGTGGTATGGGAGCTGCTCTGTTGCGGAGCGCAAGGCACTGCAGCGGGTGGTGAAAACTGCCCAGCGCATCACAGGGACTCCACTACCTGCCATCGAGCACATCCAGAGGAAACGCTGCCTGCATCGAGCTCGCAGCATCCTCAAGGACTCCTCTCACCCAGCACACAGACTGTTTTCTCTCCTGCCCTCCGGCAGGCGTTTCAGGATCCACCGGACCAGGACCAGCAGACTAAAGAACAGTTTTTTCCCCAGAGCTGTCTCTTTACTGAACTCAAACCCCCGTTGATCCACTTCCCTCATAAACTGCTAACTCTCCTACCTCACATCTGCCTTCACTTTGTTATTTGCACTACCGACTGTTTATTACAGTAACAACTGTTTACTTATGCATTTTGCACTACCATACCGTAACTGGATTATGCTCATTTGCACTGCCGACTGTTTTTACAGTACCAACTGTTTACATTTGCATTTTGCACCGTACTTCTCACTGTAATATGCAATCACTTCCACTGCACTCTTACACTTTTTTTTTTTCGGATAGCTTCTGTCCATAATTTATTGCACTACCTTAATCCACTGCTATATTCCTCATTTTAGCCTAACATATCATTGTATACCTCTAACTGTAAAATTCTGTTTAAAGTAATAGCCATCTGTATATTATATTATATTCATAGTACATATCCACCTGTAAATTCTGTTTATAGTAATAACCATCTGTATATTATTCACTGTACATATTCACCTGTAAATTCTGTTTATAGTAATAACCATCTCTCTATTTATAGATATATTTATATATACTCAGTACATATCCATGTCCTGCACTTATGCAAACGTTGTATATCCTGCACTTGCTGCTATTGCACTTCTGGTTAGACCTAAACTGCATTTCGTTGCCTTGTACTTGTACTTGTACTTGTGTAATGACAATAAAGTTGAATCTAATCTAATCTAATCTAATTATATAGTGTGTGTGTGTGTGTGTGTGTGTGTGTGTGTGTGTGTGTGTGTGTGTGTGTGTGTGTGTGTGTGTGTGTGTGTGTGTGTGTGTGTGTGTGCATAACCAGGAAATAAAAAGAAGGCTATTATTTATAAAGTAAAAAATATTATAAATAGGGCTGTCAAAAGATTAATCGCATCCAAAATAAAAGTTTGCAAATATATATTATAGATTATATTTATATATAACGAAAACAGTGCAATAATATTTCACAATATTACTGGATGTTTTTGTTTTCTGAACAAAGTGAACCACTGCTTGGTCATTGGTTGAGCTAAATTGGTATTATCTAATTGTGTTCTTGCATTTAACAGCTGATTGGTTGATTGTAATCATCAAAGTTATCTGACATTATCAAGATGAATCTGTTCTGACAGTTTAACTCTTGAGTTCTTGTCATATTTTATAACCAACTATAGCGAATTAACTGTGATAATGTGAGCAGGCTCGTCGCAAGGGGGGGGGGGGTTTGCGAAATATTGTGTAAATATTTACACAATATTTACACTGTAGTAGGTCTACTGATAATATTTACACTATATTTACACTATAGTAGGCCTACTGATAATATTTACTCAATATTTACACTGTAGTAGGTCTACTGATAATATTTACACAATATTTACACTGTAGTAGGTCTACTGATAATATTTACACTATATTTACACTATAGTAGGCCTACTGATAATATTTACTCAATATTTACACTGTAGTAGGTCTACTGATAATATGTACACAATATTTACACTATAGTAGGTCTACTGATAATATTTACACAATATTTACACTATAGTAGGTCTACTGATAATATTTACACAATATTTACACTATAGTAGGTCTATTGATAATATGTACACAATATTTACACCATTGTAGGTCTACTGATAATATTTACACAATATTTACACTATAGTAGGTCTACTGATAATATTTACACAATATATACACTATAGTAGGCCTACTGATAATATATACACTATATTTACACTATAGTAGGCCTACTGATAATATTTATACTATATTTACACTATAGTAGGTCTACTGATAATATTTACACATTATTTACACTATAGTAGGCCTAATGATAATATTTACACAATATTTACACTATAGTAGGTCTACTGATAATATTTACACTATATTTACACTGTAGTATGCCTACTGATAATATTTACACAATATTTACACTATAGTAGGTCTACTGATAATATTTACACTATATTTACACTATAGTAGGCCTACTGATAATATTTACACAATATTTACACTAAAATAGGTCTACAGATAATATTTACACTATATTTACACCATAGTAGGTCTACTGATAATATTTACACAATATTTACACTATAGTAGGCCTACTGATAATATTTACACTATATTTACACTATAGTAGGCCTACTGATAATATTTACACAATATTTACACTAAAGTAGGTCTACTGATAATATTTACACTATATTTACACCATAGTAGGTCTACTGATAATATTTACACAATATTTACACTATAGTAGGCCTACTGATAATATTTACACTATAGTAGGTCTACTGATAATATTTACACAATATTTACACCATAGTAGGTCTACTGATAATATTTACACAAAATTTACACTATAGTAGGTCTACTGATAATATTTACACAATATTTACACTATAGTAGGCCTACTGATAATATATACACTATATTTACACTATAGTAGGCCTACTGATAATATTTATACTATATTTACACTATAGTAGGTCTACTGATAATATTTACACATTATTTACACTATAGTAGGCCTAATGATAATATTTACACAATATTTACACTATAGTAGGTCTACTGATAATATTTACACTATATTTACACTGTAGTATGCCTACTGATAATATTTACACAATATTTACACTATAGTAGGTCTACTGATAATATTTACACAATATATACACTATAGTAGGCCTACTGATAATATATACACTATATTTACACAATAGTAGGCCTACTGATAATATTTATACTATATTTACACTATAGTAGGTCTACTGATAATATTTACACATTATTTACACTATAGTAGGCCTAATGATAATATTTACACAATATTTACACTATAGTAGGTCTACTGATAATATTTACACTATATTTACACTGTAGTATGCCTACTGATAATATTTACACAATATTTACACTATAGTAGGTCTACTGATAATATTTACACTATATTTACACTATAGTAGGCCTACTGATAATATTTACACAATATTTACACTATAATAGGTCTACAGATAATATTTACACTATATTTACACCATAGTAGGTCTACTGATAATATTTACACAATATTTACACTATAGTAGGCCTACTGATAATATTTACACTATATTTACACTATAGTAGGCCTACTGATAATATTTACACAATATTTACACTAAAGTAGGTCTACTGATAATATTTACACTATATTTACACCATAGTAGGTCTACTGATAATATTTACACAATATTTACACTATAGTAGGCCTACTGATAATATTTACACTATAGTAGGTCTACTGATAATATTTACACAATATTTACACCATAGTAGGTCTACTGATAATATTTACACAAAATTTACACTATAGTAGGTCTACTGATAATATTTACACAATATTTACACTATAGTAGGCCTACTGATAATATTTACACTAGAGTAGGTCTACTGATAATATTTACACAATATTTACACTAAAGTAGGTCTACTGATAATATTTACACTATATTTACACCATAGTAGGTCTACTGATAATATTTACACAATATTTACACTATAGTAGGCCTACTGATAATATTTACACTATAGTAGGCCTACTGATAATATTTACTCAATATTTACACTGTAGTAGGTCTACTGATAATATTTACACAATATTTACACTATAGTAGGTCTACTGATAATATTTACACTATATTTACACTGTAGTATGCCTACTGATAATATTTACACAATATTTACACTATAGTAGGTCTACTGATAATATTTACACTATATTTACACTATAGTAGGCCTACTGATAATATTTACACAATATTTACACTATAGTAGGTCTACTGATAATATTTACACTATATTTACACCATAGTAGGTCTACTGATAATATTTACACAATATTTACACTATAGTAGGTCTACTGATAATATTTACACTATATTTACACTATAGTAGGCCTACTGATAATATTTACACAATATTTACACTAAAGTAGGTCTACTGATAATATTTACACTATATTTACACCATAGTAGGTCTACTGATAATATTTACACAATATTTACACTATAGTAGGCCTACTGATAATATTTACACTATAGTAGGTCTACTGATAATATTTACACAATATTTACACTATAGTAGGTCTACTGATAATATTTACACAAAATTTACACTATAGTAGGTCTACTGATAATATTTACACAATATTTACACTATAGTAGGCCTACTGATAATATTTACACTATAGTAGGTCTACTGATAATATTTACACAATATTTACACTAAAGTAGGTCTACTGATAATATTTACACTTTATTTACACTATAGTAGGTCTACTGATAATATTTACACAATATTTACACTATAGTAGGCCTACTGATAATATTTACACTATAGTAGGTCTACTGATAATATTTACACAATATTTACACTATAGTAGGTCTACTGATAATATTTACACAATATTTACACTATAGTAGGCCTACTGATAATATTTACACTATAGTAGGTCTACTGATAATATTTACACAATATTTACACTATAGTAGGCCTACTGATAATATTTACACAATATTTACACTATAGTAGGTCTACTGATAATATTTACACAATATTTACACTATAGTAGGTCTACTGATAATATTTACACAATATTTACACTATAGTAGGCCTACTGATAATATTTACACAATATTTACACTATAGTAGGTCTACTGATAATATTTACACAATATTTACACTATAGTAGGTCTACTGATAATATTTACACAATATTTACACTATAGTAGGTCTACTGATAATATTTACACAATATTTACACTATAGTAGGTCTACTGATAATATTTACACAATATTTACACTATAGTAGGCCTACTGATAATATTTACACTATAGTAGGTCTACTGATAATATTTACACTATAGTAGGCCTACTGATAATATTTACACTATAGTAGGTCTACTGATAATATTTACACAATATTTACACTATAGTAGGCCTACTGATAATATTTACACAATATTTACACTATAGTAGGTCTACTGATAATATTTACACAATATTTACACTATAGTAGGTCTACTGATAATATTTACACAATATTTACACTATAGTAGGTCTACTGATAATATTTACACAATATTTACACTATAGTAGGTCTATTGATAATATTTACACAATATTTACACTATAGTAGGCCTACTGATAATATTTACACAATATTTACGCAAAAGTAGGTCTACTGATAATATTTACACAATATTTACACTATAGTAGGTCTACTGATAATATTTACACAATATTTACACTATATTAGGTCTATTGATAATATTTACACAATATTTACACTATAGTAGGCCTACTGATAATATTTACACAATATTTACGCAAAAGTAGGTCTACTGATAATATTTACACAATATTTACACTATAGTAGGCCTACTGATAATATTTACACTATAGTAGGTCTACTGATAATATTTACACAATATTTACACTATAGTAGGTCTACTGATAATATTTACACAATATTTACACTATAGTAGGTCTACTGATAATATTTACACAATATTTACACTATAGTAGGCCTACTGATAATATTTACACTATAGTAGGTCTACTGATAATATTTACACAATATTTACACTATAGTAGGCCTACTGATAATATTTACACTATAGTAGGCCTACTGATAATATTTACACAATATTTACACTATAGTAGGTCTACTGATAATATTTACACAATATTTACACTATAGTAGGCCTACTGATAATATTTACACTATATTTACACTATAGTAGGCCTACTGATAATATTTACACAATATTTACACTATAGTAGGTCTACTGATAATATTTACACTATATTTACACTATAGTAGGCCTACTGATAATATTTACACTATAGTAGGCCTACTGATAATATTTACACTATAGTAGGCCTACTGATAATATTTACACTATAGTAGGCCTACTGATAATATTTACACTATAGTAGGCCTACTGATAATATTTACACTATAGTAGGCCTACTGATAATATTTACACTATAGTAGGCCTACTGATAATATTTACACTATAGTAGGTCTACTGATAATATTTACACAATATTTACACTATAGTAGGTCTACTGATAATATTTACACTATATTTACACTATAGTAGGCCTACTGATAATATTTACACTATAGTAGGCCTACTGATAATATTTACACTATAGTAGGTCTACTGATAATATTTACACTATATTTACACTATAGTAGGCCTACTGATAATATTTACACTATAGTAGGCCTACTGATAATATTTACACTATAGTAGGCCTACTGATAATATTTACACAATATTTACACTATAGTAGGTCTACTGATAATATTTACACTATATTTACACTATAGTAGGCCTACTGATAATATTTACACTATATTTACACTATTAGTTACTTTTATAATGATGTAACTCAGTTACTATTTGTAAGAAGTAACTATAACTAATTAGTTTTTTAACGTAACGTGCCCAACACTGGTCAGAATACAGTGCTGAGAAATCTGAGAAAACACAGTTTATATTTGTTTGTCCGTCAGCAGACATGATAACCCATGCAGATTTAAACAGATGATTGAAACAGCAGGCTGTTGTCCTAGACTCTCATTACCTCTTAAATCTTGTTATTTTCCAGGCAAGACAAACTACCGGCCTGTTATGCACTCCACCAGCTTTCCCTCTGAAAAAAACGACGAAAAAAAAAACGAACCCAAACACAAAAACAAAGGCAGTGTTTTGGCAGCCTAATGGTTTATAATTGTGTGTTTAAGGTGGGCTGCTTGATGTGACGAGTCTGCATTGAGCTTGTGAGAAAGGAAGCGCCAGGAATATCAATGCATCCTCTGCGTAGATTTCCAGCAGAGAGTGACGTGCGTGTGGGGAAACGGAGGATACTTTCCTTATTATGGATTTGACATGAACTTGGCCTCCGGCTCTGGGGAATGTGATGAATGCATTATTTGATCTTCCTGTCTTTGTTTACCTCAGCGAGCGGCCATTCTGCAACGCACCACTAGTGCACGTCACCAGTTTCTTTTAATAAACAGTAATCACTTCCGGCCCGTTTGATGGACTTCTGTAACAGTAAACTGCAGAAATTATTTTTGGCAAAACAATGGGCTGAATTCCTGGCATATAAAGCAGATTTGATGAGTTTATGAGCTCAAGGCAACGACGGTTCGAAGCATTTAGCCGCTGACTGATGTGAACCATGACATCTTATCTGTGAATGAGCAGTTACTGAGTAAACGCTCGTTTGTCTGACGGACTTGCACTCGATTACATTAACTTTATAAACAAGGTCAAAACATGCAGCCTACTTAGCATTTCTCATATTTTGTGTCCGCTACGCTATTATTCATATTTTGAATTAGTTTTTATTTTTCTTGAGCGGCAGATCCTCATATTAGACTGATTTGTGAAGGGTCATGTGACTCTGAAGACTGGAGTAATGATGATAAATTCAGCTTTGATTACAGGATATAAATTACACTTTATGATATATTCACATAGAAACAGCTATGTTAAATTATAATAATATATCACAATTTTTACTGTATTTATCAAATAAATGCAGCCTTGGTGAGCAGACAAGACTTCCTTTAAAAACACATTTTTTTATTATTTTTTTTATCACTTTATTTTCATTTTCTTATTACAACACACGCACAATGTCACCAAAAACAAAAACTGTACCGGTTACATATCTCAAATTCCTAAGCAGTCACATTGTACCCTCTATTTTAAACTATGAATTAACTTTTTTTATTTTTTTATTTTAGTGATTTTAGAACATTTTAGAACGAGGTTAACTAAATGAGAAATGATGCCCTGGGAACTAGCTGAGATAAAAAAATGTTTACAAATTGTGTTTTTTATGGTTTTAGTATAATAATTTTTATGGTTTTAGTTTTATGAACTAGTATAATAATGCAGTGCACAGCTTAGCATCCATTTATGTCTAATATATACATACAATATGTCTACCTTACACCTGTAAGACTACAAGGTATAGAGATTTATAGGTTATTTTATGATATAATGAGTGCTCAGATTAATCACATCCAAAATAAAAAATTTACAAAAACGATATAGTTTCTCAGTGATACTAAAATAACACTAGGATGGCTAAATCTGTCATAGCGTGTTTTATATATGTGACCCTGGACCACAAAACCAGTCTTAAGGGTAATTTTTTTATTTTTTTATTGAGATTTATACATCATCTAGAAGCTGAATACATAATCTTTCCATTGATGTGTGGTTTGTTATAATATTTGGCCGAGATACAACTATTTGAAAATCTGGAATATGAGGGTGCAAAAAAATCTAAATATTGAGAAAATCTCCTTTAAAGTTGTCCAAATGAAGTCCTTAGCATTGCAGATTACTACTAATAATACATTTTTGATATATTTATGGTAGGACATTTACAAAATATCTTCATGGAACATGATCTTAATATCCTAATGATTTTTGACATAAAAGAAAAATGGATAATTTTGACCCATATAATGTATTGTTGCTATTGCCAGAAATATACCCGTGAGACACATGACTATATGCACTATAAATCACTGGGTAGGTTTAGGGGTGGGGTTGGGTTTGGGGTGGGGTTTAGGGGTTAGGGTTAGGGTGGGGTTTGGGGTTTAGGGGTGGGGTTTGGGGTTTAGGGGTTGGGTTTGGGGTGGGGTTAAGGGGGTTTGGGTTAGGGTGGGGTTTAGGGTTTATGGGTGGGGTTTGGGGTTTAGGGGTGGGGTTTGGGGTTTAGGGGTTGGGTTTGGGGTGGGGTTAAGGGGGTTTGGGTTAGGGTGGGGTTTAGGGTTTATGGGTGGGGTTTGGGGTTTAGGGGTTGGGTTTGGGGTGGGGTTTAGGGGTTAGGGTTAGGGTGGGGTTTAGGGGTTGGGTTTGGGGTGGGGTTAAGGGGGTTTGGGTTAGGGTGGGGTTTAGGGGTTGGGTTTGGGGTGGGGTTAAGGGGGTTTGGGTTAGGGTGGGGTTTAGGGTTTATGGGTGGGGTTTGGGGTTTAGGGGTTGGGTTTGGGGTGGGGTTTAGGGGTTAGGGTTAGGGTGGGGTTTGGGGTTTAGGGGTGGGGTTTGGGGTTTAGGGGTTGGGTTTGGGGTGGGGTTAAGGGGGTTTGGGTTAGGGTGGGGTTTAGGGTTTATGGGTGGGGTTTGGGGTTTAGGGGTTGGGTTTGGGGTGGGGTTTAGGGGTTAGGGTTAGGGTGGGGTTTAGGGGTTGGATTTGGGGTTTAGAGGTGGGGTTGGGTTTGGGGTTTAGGGTTTAGGGTTTGGGGTTTAGGGGTGGGGTTTGGGGTTTAGGGGTTTGGTTTGGGGTGGGGTTTAGGGGTTAGGGTTAGGGTGGGGTTTAGGGGTTGGATTTGGGGTTTAGAGGTGGGGTTGGGTTTGGGGTTTAGGGTTTGGGGTTTGGGGTTTGGGGTTTAGGGTTTAGGGGTGGGGTTTGGGGTGGGGTTAAGGGGGTTTGGGTTAGGGTTAGGGTGGGGTTTAGGGGTTGGGTTTGAGGTGGGGTTTAGGGGTTGGGTTTAGGGTTTAGGGATGGGGTTTGGGGTTTAGTGGTGAGGTTTTGGGTTAGGGGTGGGCTTGGGGTGGGGTTTAGGGGTAGGGTTTAGGGGCAGGGTTTGGGGTTTAGGGTTAGGGTGGGATTTAGGGTGGGGTTTAGGGATAGGGTTTAAGGGTGGGGGTTGGATTTGTGGTTTAGGGTTTGGGGTTGGGGTTTGGGTTTGGGATTGGGGTGGGGTTTAGGGGTTAGGGTTAGGGTGGGGTTTAGGGGTTGGGGTTTAGGGTTTATGGGTGGGGTTTGGGGTTTAGGGGTTGGGTTTGGGGTGGGGTTTAGGGGTTAGGGTTAGGGTGGGGTTTAGGGTTTAGGGGTGGGGTTTGGGGTTTAGGGGTTGGGTTTGGGGTGGGGTTAAGGGGGTTTGGGTTAGGGTGGGGTTTAGGGTTTATGGGTGGGGTTTAGGGGTTGGGTTTGGGGTGGGGTTTAGGGGTTAGGATTAGGGTGGGGTTTAGAGGTGGGGTTGGGTTTGGGGTTTAGGGTTTGGGGTTTAGGGTTTAGGGGTGGGGTTTGGGGTTTAGGGGTTGGGTTTGGGGTGGGGTTTAGGGGTTAGGGTTAGGGTGGGGTTTAGGGGTTGGATTTGGGGTTTAGAGGTGGGGTTGGGTTTGGGGTTTAGGGTTTAGGGGTTGGGTTTGGGGTGGGGTTTAGGGGTTAGGGTTAGGGTGGGGTTTAGGGGTTGGGTTTGAGGTGGGGTTTAGGGGTTGGCTTTAGGGTTTAGGGATGGGGTTTCGGGGTGAGGTTTTGGGTTTGGGGTGGGCTTGGGGTGGGGTTTAGGGGTAGGGTTTAGGGGCAGGGTTTGGGGTTTAGGGTTAGGGTGGGATTTAGGGGGGGTTTAGGGATAGAGTTTAAGGGTGGGGGTTGGATTTGTGGTTTAGGGGTGGGGTTTGGGGTTGGGGTTTGGGATTGGGTTTGGTGTTTAGGGGTTGGGTTTGGGGTTTAGGGGTGGGGGTTGACGTTTAGGGTTGGGTTTAGGGGTTGGGTTTGGTGTTTAGGGGTTGGGTTTAGGGTTTAGGGGTGGGGTTGGGGGTTTAAGGGTGGGGGTTGGGTTTGGGGTTTAGGGGTTGGGTTTGGGGTTTAGAGGTGGGGTTTAGGGTTGGGTTTAGGGGTTGGGTTTGGGGTTTAGGGGTTGGGTTTGGGGTTTAGGGGTTGGTTTGGGGTTTAGAGGTGGGGTTGGGGGTTTAGGGGTTGGGTTTGGGGTTTAGGGGTTGGGTTTGGGGTTTAGAGGTGGGGTTGGGGGTTTAGGGGTTGGGTTTGGGGTTTAGGGGTTGGGTTTGGGGTTTGGGGGTTGGGTTTGGGGTTTAGAGGTGGGGTTGGGGGTTTAGGGGTTGGGTTTGGGGATTAGGGGTTGGGTTTGGGGTTTGGGTGGGATGGGTTAGGGTTAGGGTAATATTTTGAAGAATGTTTGTAATAAAGCGGATAGAGCAACTATTGACTACCATAGTATTTTTTCCCTACTATGGTAGTCAATGGTTGGTCTATCTGCTCGGTTACAAACATTCTTCAAAATATTTTCTTTTGTGTTCAGTGGAACAAAGAAACTCATACAGGTTTGGAAAAACTTGAGGGTGAGTAAATGATGACAGAATTTTCATTTTTGGGTGAACTATCCCTTTAATAAGGTGCTTGAAAAACGTTTTTTTTTTCTTGGAGGACAGTCTGAAAGTTTCTAAATACGCTCCTAAATTTTTCAACTTAGGCGCACAGGTGCTCATTGAGTGTCAAGCCTTGTATTTATTATTATTTATTTCGTTTTTAATTGCTGACTCTAAGAGCTTTGCTCAAAAATGTCTATGCCTTGCATGTAAAACTAGCAAATCCACTATGTCCACTAGAGCTGCTCCAGTCTCACTTTTATACGTTCAACCCAGTGACATAAAAACGCCTCATAAATGTACTCTTTTTTTGTTTTGTTTAGGGTCATTGTGATGTTCAGGAAAGGCTGTTGTCAGGCCGAGCCGAGTGTTTCCTCGCTGTGATCCAGGGAGCTGTTGAGCTTCACTTGAGCTCAATGCTTCAAAACATAAATGTTAGAGCTGCTTCCTTAATGTGCTGTGCAGTGGAAGTCTCTCGTTCTCGGCCTCTGTGACCCACAGCTCCTGAACCTCAGCTGCCACTGAGAGCTTTAACCCGCGTGCTCTTACACACCGGAAACGCTGCAGGAACGCATGTTTTCACTCAATACAGTGGGAATATTTCCACTACTGTGCTGATAGTGTTACACAATCAGTCTGAAACACAGCCGCGAGTGTGAGTGTTACATAATCTGTTATTGTTAGTGTTAAAACCAGCCGAAAGTGGCATTCGCATCCCGTTTAACTTTGGTAATGTGGCGTATTTCTGTGATGCAGGATGTTCAAGAAGAAAAACATTAGGGCGGATGATTGGATGGTTAAAAAGGGGGCGTGGCTGAAAATAAAAGGACTTAATGATGTCATCTTTTCAGAGGTACATACTCCAATACATATAGGCCTAAATCTAAGATTGTGTAATTATACATAGGCTTTTTTAATTGATGGTATATTAATGCATTTGGTTTTCAATTTTGTGTTCATAATCATTAAACTAACCATAAATCATAGCAAACACACATCAAGAAGAAGCACATCAATAAGTGTACATTAGTTTATGTATTTTAGTATTTAGTATCTTTAACTCACCTTTTAAGGCAATGATCATGTGCATTTAGCGCCATCACTCGACAACAGCTTTTTTTCTGACTTTTCCCTCTGTAAAATTAGGTTTCGGCAACAGCTAGGTAGAAACGTTGATAGCCACTCATCATATTATTGATAAATTGGACTAATTTGAACGGTCAAACTAAAAGTGTGCGGTTTTAAAAAGGGGGTTTTAAGGCTTTGTGTCGGGGGGAAATAATGTAACCCTCTGGGGTTCTTCTTTATGGGTCACACTCAGGACCTTCGGGTCAAAAATGACTTGAGTGAAATAAAAAAGATTTGAGTAAAATCAATGTTTTGTTCAATAATATTTTTTCTTTTCTTTTTTGGTGTTTTGAGATAATTTTATGATTTATAATTAACATTTATGCAATAATTATGACCCATGTTTTCCCATTGAATATAATAAAAAATGTATATATGTATATATATATATATTTTTTTTTTATTAAAGCTGTATATCATTTTAGAGTCAAGCCTAGGCCTCATTAAAACATTTTTTTTAAAATGAAATCGGTGCCATCCGGTGGACACATTGAGTATTTTTTATCACGCAATAGCACATTTTTACCACTATAGTGGATCTTGCGTTTTATAAAAAAAACTATTATGTAATTACTATAGTAAACATTGTAAATACGACCGCTAGAAGAATATTTATTCACAGTGTTGGGGGTAACGCATTACAAGTAACTTGAGTTACATAATAATATTACTTTTTCCAAGTAACTAGTAAAGTAACGCATTACTTTTCAAATTTACTTTTTCAAAAAAATAACGCAAGTTACTTTTTCACATTAATTTGACTGACAGCTCTCCTGCCCCCATGTTGAGAAGAATAAGTGCAGAGGCGTGTGTGTGAACATGAGGGTTATTGTAGTTCAAGACTAAATGTGAGCATTTATTTATCTCACTTGCACAATGAAGATTCTGAACTCCTCAAAATGATTAAAATCAGTCAAATGCAAAATCAGAGTACTATGCAAACCTCCAATAATTAAATGCTAAATAAAACAATTTTTTTTATGCATAATCTACCTTTATATTTAATTTACCAATGTCTTGCTGCTGACCTTTGATGATGAAAATTACTAGATTTTTTGTTTTTATTGGTAAAACTTTTTTGTCTCCTGCATCCTTTTCTCCCATTATCCAGAGCTGCGCCCTCTACTGTTCATGCGTCAATCTGCATTTTTACCTCAGCCTGGGGTTTATTTTTTCAACTTTGGTATGAACGGTCTTTACCGTTGCACAAAAATATAACTTTTTTGTTATAAAAAAAACCAAAAACAAGCCCAGCCCAGGTGAGAAAAAGTAACGCAAAAGTAACGTAACGCATTACTTTTCTTAAAAAGTAACTAAGTAACTCAATGAGTTACTTTTTAAGGGAGTAACGCAATATTGTAATGCATTACTTTTCAAAGTAACTTTCCCCAACACTGATTAGTATATTGTAAAAGGAGAGCATTGATGTGTAAACTGAATTTGGAGACACTACAGTGTGTAACATTGTTATTGTCAATTTTGTAGTAACGCTTTTCGGGTTTTGCACTTTGCAGACGGTCCCTTCATACTTGTCTCTCATATTATAAGGCTCATTTTGAGGGAAATTATGTTGCAGCTCGTTGTCTACGTTAAAGAGGTGTCATTTGTGTTTTAACAACGTTTAGTTCAAGAGTTATTGATCCGGACAGTTCAAATCTGTGAATATATTGCCAACTTTACTGAACTCCGAACTAAGCACTGACTGTATTTCTTTATACTTAAGCCCACGATCAAAATAAAACTCTAACCGCTGCATTGTTAACGTACTGAGATGTTTGAAACACTGCCAGCTGGACATTATTTGCAAATATCTTTGCGAGGGAGCTTAAAATGTCCTCCCATCCTACATTTTTTCCACCACCACGTCCCTTTAGGAGCTCCGTAGTTCTGTAATAGTACTAATGTACTGATTAAATGAACAGTTATCAATTTTATTTATCATCAATAAATCCAATTTGTTTCAATCACATACATTTGAACTAATTTAAAAATTGAATTGGTTTCCAAGCAATTTTGAATAAATGCATTTTGAAAATATGATTATTTAAATAAAATCAAATAGATGCATATATCTAAGTGCAAAAATCGTACCTGTTTCATTGTTTTATGTTAAAACTGTTCAAATGGATGAACATTTTTTATATAAATCTTATATTTATGCCTAAATAATTGCTTTTTGATTATGTTGCACATTATTCCAAAGAAAACAATTCTGTTATTGTTAATGTTAAAACCAGCCGAAAGTGGCATTCGCATCCCGTTTAACTTTGGTAATGTGGCGTATTTCTGTGATGCAGGATGTTCAAGAAGAAAAACATTAGGGCGGATGATTGGATGGTTAAAAAGGGGCGTGGCTTAAAATAAAAGGACTTAATGATGTCATCTTTTCAGAGGTACATACTCCAATACATATAGGCCTAAATCTGAGATTGTGTAATTATACATAGGCTTCCTCCATGCTAGCTTTAGTTTAATTGATGGTATATTAATGCATTTGGTTAATGCAATTTTATCCAATTTGGTTAAATCCAATTTGTTTCAATCACATACATTAGAACTAATTAAAAAATGACATTGGTTTCTAAGCAATTTGAATAAATGCATTTTGAAAATATGTTTATTTAAATAAAATCAAATAGATGCATATATCTAAGTGCAAAAATCGTACCTGTTTCATTGTTTTATGTTAAAACTGTCCAAATGGATGAACATTGTTTATAAATATAAATATATAGATCTTATATTTATGCCTAAATAATTGCTTTTTGATTATGTTGCACATTATTCCAAAGAAAAATCGTTTTGTGCAAATATAAACTGTGCAGAATAAGAACAGCAAAAGTAAAACAGTCCATTTTGATTTTGACTTTAATGCGAATAAAAACATTTCAAGCGTGATCCCAGAGCGAGTATCGAGTCAGTTTCGGGACATTATGGATGTGTTGCGTTGTTGTGTTTGATGGGATTTTGGATGGAGTGTTTTGGTGATTGGTGGGATCTCGTATGTTTCACAAGCGTGACATGAATGCGAAGAGAAATGCGTGATGCACATCTGGAGAAGTCTCTAATGCAGGTGCACGCAGCTGCATGTAAGCTATTAATGGGTAAATTCGGGGTAACAAAATAATAAGATGAAAAATCGAAAAAGGATTTGGCTCTTTGCACTTGCAAAACATGTGCTGGATGAAATATGCAGACTTTCCCCTGTCAGCTTTAACTTGATGGAAATGTGCTCGCTTCCTCCCGGTGCACCTCATCCCTGCGGACAGCGGTCAGATTTCATTTCCTTGTCATGAAGGGGCCCTCGGTGTGCAGTTTTGGCCATCGCTCGCGAGCACTCGCCTGCCTTTCTGATGTCCTGATGCGGTTTCCTCCTCCCCTGTATGTGACAGAGCTGTCGACCGCCTGGCCTCTTTACTCGTCTTCATAAATCACTCAAATCCAGAGGCCCACCCTTGGTCTGCAATGCCAGCGTGGACAAAAGCCCTCTGTGGAAATACGAAACGAAACCGCAAGCGTCCAGCGCTTCGAAAACCAGCTTTGCGCAAAACCGCTAATGTCGCTGGAATCGGGTCGGCGAAAACGCGCCCACATTTTATTGCATGTTCCCTCAGCCCGGAGGACAAATCGTCAGCCGCTTGGACGTTTGACATGAAACAAGATAATCACACGTTCTGGTCAGCAGGCCATTCGAGTAAACTGGAGGGCCGGCCGTAATCTGTTGCCGTTCCAGCAGTTTCTTGGAAGTGTAGTAAATGTCTCTCTGCAGCATTTTTTCTCATCTCAAGCTCTCTCTCTCTCTCTCTCTCTCTTTTGCTCCCCAGTGATCCATCATTTGAGCCTGGAGTTGAGTGGCCTCATGTGCCTCTTCAGCGATCTGTCCCCCTTGCAGGGATTCGTGTGACAGGATGCTGGACGCTCAATGTCAGGTACGACTTATACCCACATAACAGGCTCAATTCATCACCGAATGTGAGAAAAGGTGTGGTTTAAAAAAAACTACTTTGCCAGTTTTCAGGATTTTATTCTGCCATCACTAACCCACATGGAGCACTGTGAAATATATATATACACATTAGGGCTGTTGATTTAACATGTTCATTTGATTAATTGGAAAGTTAACACGCTGAAATGATTTTACACACCCGCCCCAGACCTACGTAGTTCATCTTACATTTCATACAGTTGATTCACGAACATGAGGCAGAGCAACAACTGTGTGATGAGCCTATAAAATACAGTTAAAATGACCCTAAAATACGAGATACCAGATTTTGTTTCATATTTATGTTACTTTTTCTCACCTGGGTTGGGCTTGTTTTACAAAAAAAAAAAGTTATTTTCTGTGCAAATGTAAACTTTTTCACAGTGAAATTGAAATAAGCCTCAGGCTGAAGGAAATACGAATTCGGACAAGAGAGCTTTCAGTCAATAAATTACATTACTACTTACTTGAAAAAGTAATCTGATTACGTAATGCAAGTTTCATATTTCCCCCTACTCCTGTGTTAGAGTAGGGAAGCCCCGCCCATGACTGTTGATGATTGGCCCTTATAGCATAGACACGCCCCTGAGTGAGAAGCACAGAGACGCCATTTCTGTTTACTCGCTCAGTATTACAATGTCTGTGCCAAAAACATTTCTAATGTTCTGTTGTTTGACCTACTAATGAGCGTACGAGTCTCCATAGAGTCCTGGCATCCGAGCCACTGAGGACACCGTGGATGAATTTAATTTATGAAGGAAATGTGCCGAAGAATATCGGTAAGATGTTATTGTAATATAGTTCTTTGTTCCGGTAAGAAGGAGACGGGAACTGGCGAACATTCAAAGAAACTTTGATCAAATAAACAAACAAACTGAAAGTAAAAGCGGGCAGCCCCTCGCGGACGACTGCCGCGCACACACACACATAACAAAACGTAAACAAAACAATGTTAAGCCCAGGCCTGGTCCTCTCTCGTCCTTCACTGTCGTCTCTCCTCCATTTATGCGTCCGAGTTCCTCCGTGATAGATCCGAGATCAGTGTGACGCGCAGCTGTGTCACGTCACAAACAAGGAAAACTGGTGCAAGGACTCAAATGCAGGGAAAAGGTATTTATTTACAAAAGGAACATAAACACAAAACAAAACCCACAATGGGGCAAAACACATAATCAAGAACACATATAAACTCAAAACATACCAAAACAGGAATCACGGGGGAAACAGGAGACGTAGACAATACAACGATCTCACAAAGACTGAACACACAAAAGGAACTTATAAAGGGCAAGAAATAAGGAGGGAACAGGTGGGAGAAATCAAACACTAATCAGATAACAAGGGGGAGGGATCAGACAGAGACACAAGCAATTAGCCCAAAATAACAACACCACATGTGCTCACTGAGACAGGACAGACATGTGACAAGCTGGCGCTCATCATCAATCACTCACCGGCCTCGCACCGCTCTCTCACGGCTCTCGCTCGTCACAGTTATATATTTACGCAAATCAAGGGTCAGTACATTTACATTTCTGCATTTGGCAGACGCTTTTATCCAAAGCAACTTTTTTTTGTTTTTTTACATTTTTGTCAGTTCTTGTTTTCCCTGGGAATCGAACCCAGACCATCGCTCTGTTGTTTGAGCTACAGGAAAGCCAGTACAATGCTGGATTTGTGAAAAAGTTGTTTCTGAAGGACGGGTCAATACCAACGCTGAACAATGCCAAACGAACAAGTGAGTAGTGTTGTTTTTGGCAGCCTGTTTTAATTTTAGTTTTAGTCTAGTCTTTGTGTCAAGCTGTCATTTTAGTTTTTATTAGTTTTAGTCATAGTCATACTCTTTTTAGTCTAGTCAAGTTTTAGTCGACTAAAAGTCTGAGCATTTTAGTCTTATTTTAGTCAGAATTATCTATGACTATTTTCGTCTAGTTTTAGTCGACGATAACTGATGACATTTTAGTCAAGTTTTAGTCAATGAAAATTGTATTTTAGTCTCTTTTTAGTAATTCAATTCTATTTAACCCAGTCAATATAGTATTATATTAAGTACATATTATAGACAAAACCAAAATCTTCTTTTAGCCAAACCCATTTCAAACAATGTTATCTTATTATATTATTGTTACCTTATAGACTCAAGAATACATCCATTCCAGACACGGAAGACGCTCTGATTTTAAAGTTACAACATATTTATTTTACCAACTAAACATGTTAGAAGTACACACACATACATTTCAATAAAATAAATAAAAACATTGAGATGTCTCTTAAGGTTCGTGGTGTTTTTTCCTGTGATTTTTGTGGCCACATTTCTCCCCATCTTTTTCCACAACACCCGTTTTATTTTCCACTTCAATGTAATAAAAGTTTTTTTCCAAATGCCTAAATAAGAATAAATGCATATTTAATTTAATTTAATAATAGGAAAATAATATCCAAATTATTATTTAATTATTTAAATCTGTTTAAAATTAGACCCACATTATAGTTAAAATGTTTTTCTGTCTTGTATTTTATCTCAAAATAAAGGATGTAATTTTATTCCACATGGAAATGAGCGGAAATTAGTGAATACAGCCTCTTATTCGCTTCTGAGGTAATCATAATGCTGCGGTTATTTTAATATATCTAATTGCTGCCGTTACAACGGCCCATTTCAAATGTTTACGTGCATTTCTTTATTCTTTTGAGTGGTGATGAAATATCTTGCTCTTGAAAATACTTGCCAGCATTTCAGTCAAGTCTAGATCTTTCAAATGCATCCAAATAACAGCGAAGCACAACCGCACGGTGCTCTGCAGTGGCCAAAAAGGATATAAACCGTGAATTCTGAAGTTATATATTATTGAAAACTCAGAGATGTGGATTCAGACGGCACCACACGACCTTGGTGTTTGTCAAACAGTAAGTTAGGTCATTCGGCCGGAGATTTTTACACGGGTGGTGGGAGAAAAACACTGATATTCTGGATTAATGCCGCGTTCCAGGCAACCCGTAACCCGTGTTTTTCCAACCTTCTACCCGTGAAAGTGGACTGGAACGGCAGCCAAACCCGTGACTTCCCACCCGTGAACTCGTACTAGATCTATGTACTCCCAGTTACGAGTTTTGACGTCACATAGCCCGCGGAGCAACAATGGCAGCCCCCTACGGTTGCAGTGTTTATGAAACAAATATACAAATAACGTAAAATAAAAGGTATAACAGCTTTTCTTGCCGTCTGCGCTGTTTTTCTCCTCCGTTTCTCTCAAATAAGCAAGGAGTAAGCACCTTTGGCAATAGAAATGATTGTAAATGAGCATACACCCCGTACGGTACGACATGCTTTGTTTACATCTAACTACCACACAATTCCTTGCGCTCAGGCAGTTTGGCGTGACTTTGTCTGGAACACTACAAAGTCGTGAGTCGTGGTTTGAAGTTGTAATTTACGGGCTCAAAAACCTGCCTGGAACGCAGCATAAGACAACAATAAAATCACTGACTAGCCCCTGTAAATGATAAAGACACCTTACGACCGCTGGACAAACAATTACCGTCCGAATAGTTCTTACGAACCCCGACTGCCCGCCCATCGGTCTCGTTCACTCACCGGAGCATCTTCTAAAATGCCGCGCGAGTGGGATTTGAAGAGAGTGATGTGGCCTGCGTCTGCGCAGTGAGACCTGATGCAGCCCCTGAATGAGACGCACAGAAATACTGCAAAATAATAATAAAAACGCGACTTTTCGTCTCGTCTCATTTTCGTCAACGAAAATGAAGAGACATTTTAGCATAGTTTTTATTTTGTGAACCACATTTAGGGCCCTATCTTGCACCCAGCGCAATTGACTTTGTACACCGACGCATGTGTCATTCCTATTTTGCACCCGCGCAAAGCGCGCTTTTCCCTCCACAGAAGCACGTCGCTAAACTAGTGAATGAACTTGCGCTCCCTGGGCGGTTCAGCGCAAAAAAGGAGGCGTGTTCCGGCGCAAACAATCCCTGGTGCTATTTTGCTGTTCCATTAAACAATTGCGCCACTGACCAGAAAAAACCTAGTCTAAAGTCAGTGGCGCGTTGCGCGTTGTTCATTATGCTATTTTAAGGGCGCATGCTTGACCATAATGTATAGGGTGCACAACGCGCATACACTTTGCTCATGTAATCTACACAGATGCAACAGTTATTTTTGCAAATCATAAATTGTTACACTAAAAAAATATTAACACATGAGATGACGGAAATCATTGTGGTGTGCCACGAAGATGTGAAAAAATAGGCATAAATCTAGCTTACAAATGATTCAGGCTAATTGTAATAATTAAGGATAAGACCTGTTTGCCCAATAGTGGCAAGACATATATGTAAATAAGGACATCTGACAAATTGGTTTGTCCGTCAAGAACCAGGAAAAAAAATCGACTGAAAAACTGAAAAAACTGAAAGACTGAAAAAAATCACCTTTACCATAATGTACAACATTACAACTTCACTTCTCTGTCTTTCACTGGTCTTACAAGAACATCAGTCTCCTCGGCTGTGAACCGCTCCTGGCGTGCGCCTGGTAAATACGCCATAATAATAGCAATCCATAATGGAACTTGCGCACCTGCTTTTAAAGGGAATGTTGGATGACGCTCTGATTGGTTTATTCACGTTACGCCCAAACCACACCTATGAATAATGAAGCTACTTCAGACCAACCCATTTTAGATTTGCGCCGGGCGCAAGAGCCATTTATCCCGCCGGGAAAATAGCAACAGCGCCGAGACCCGCCCACAAAGTTACTTGCGCTTCGCGCTTTGACACTTGCGTTTCAGATCGTTAAAATAGGGCCCTTAGTCTCGTTTTTATTCGTCATCGTCACATGACCAGCATTTACGTTGCGTCTCGTCTCGTTTTCGTCACTTTATAAAGGTTGGTTGACGACGATATTTAGTCATACTTTTCGTTGACGAAAACAACACTACAAGTGAGGATGGCACTTCATATTTTGTGAATGTTTGCAAATTTACTTTCTGAATGAGCTGAATGCTGTACGGCTAATATGGCTAAAGTTAGCATAGTCTGTATTCACAGAGACTATGTCGTTAGTTTTCTCTCGAAAACGCTCACCGTCTGCGTAATTCATAAACGCACATTTATATGCATTTTACAGTCAGGTGACAGACGTGTTACATTCCCACACAAGCACCTATACCAGAGCTGCCAACTTTTCACAAAAACTTAGAGTGAGATTTGGTGGGGCCAACAAAAATTTTGCCGTGTACAAAGCAAAAATTGCACAAAAAAATAGCTATATACACTCACCTAAAGGATTATTAGGAACACCATCCTAATACTGTGTTTGACCCCCTTTCGCCTTCAGAACTGCCTTAATTCTACGTGGCATTGATTCAACAAGGTGCTGAAAGCATTCTTTAGAAATGTTGGCCCATATTGATAGGAGAGCATCTTGCAGTTGATGGAGATTTGTGGGATGCACATCCAGGGCACGAAGCTCCCGTTCCACCACATCCCAAAGATGCTCTATTGGGTTGAGATCTGGTGACTGTGGCGGCCATTTTAGTCCAGTGAACTGATTGTCATATTCAAGAAACCAATTTGAAATGATTGGAGCTTTGTGACGGTGCATTATCCTGCTGGAAGTAGCCATCAGAGGATGGGGACATGGTGGTCATAAAGGGATGGACATGGTCAGAAACAATGCTCAGGTAGGCCGTGGCATTTAAACCATGCCCAATTGGCACTAAGGGGCCTAAAGTGTGCCAAGAAAACATCCCCCACACCATTACACCACCACCACCAGCCTGCACAGTGGTAACAAGGCATGATGGATCCATGTTCTCATTCTGTTTACGCCAAATTCTGACTCTACCATCTGAATGTCTCAATAGAAATCGAGACTCATCAGACCAGGCAACATTTTTCCAGTCTTCAACTGTCCAATTTTGGTGATCTTGTGCAAATTGTAGCCTCTTTTTCCTATTTGTAGTGGAGATGAGTGGTACCCGGTAGGGTCTTCTGCTGTTGTAGCCCATCCGCCTCAAGGTTGTGCGTGTTGTGGCTTCACAAATGCTTTGCTGCAGACCTCGGTTGTAACATTTATCTTGAACCCCCTCACCGACAGCATAACTAGTCGATCACGAGTGGCTCAACAGGTAGATCTACAGATAAACTCATCTTTCAGGCATTTGACTGACCGGGTTGACACTTCAGTATGAGAAATCGGGGGTGTGTGAGCATGTGAAACCAATCAAATGCGTGTCTCACAGCCAGTGCGTGAGAGTTGGCAGCTCTGCTATACAACAATTGAGTTGAATCAGAGTTACTTCAGAACAACTAACATTACATAAAGGATCTACTAACCATTCAGTCTAAAAAGTTGCACCTCTTCCTGAGTCTCTGATCTGTGCCATAACTGAGCTGCTCCACAACTGGTTATTTCTGACATTTTGGCTGAGTGAGTTTTGTTGTTGACGGAGTATCCGAAGCTTTTGCTCACAGTTAAATAGGGTCAAATTTGACAAGCTATAATAAATTATCTATGGGGTATTTTGAGCTGAAACTTCACAGACACTTTTTTTGGGACACCTGGGGCATAATATGTCCCCACAAGAATGACTTTAAATTAACTTTAGGGGTAATTTGATGTGTGATTAATAAAATGCTTATTGCACATTTAGCAAAATTACACATACTTTATTTTGAAAGACACTGATGGGTGAAGTTCATCGATGCCAAACCTGGTGCAAATAAGTGAAAGAGTTTGAATTAATAGCTTAAATTTCAGCCTGTTCCCCACACAAACATTATATACTTCAGAAGACTTTTAATATAGTACACAAGTCATGGTGTTCTAAACGGTTTTAGATCACTTTTATTGTATGAAAAACAGCTGTTTTGGTCTTGATAAAGTTTTTTTTGTGTGCTCCACAGAAGAACAAATGGCATGAAAGTTAATAAATGATCACAACTATTATTTTTTAAGCCAAATTTCAATTCCCCAAGATAAACCCATTTACAGAATTTACGACAAAGACCACAAATTTCATGTGATACGTGGAAAAACAAAAAAATTGTTAAGATATTAAACCTCAAGATATATGTTCCCTGTGAGATGTTCTTCATTCACCGTGTCGCTCCATAAAATTAAAAAGAAGGGAAAATCCTCTTCATCACGGCCGATGAATCAGTGCTTTCACTGCTGGTGGATACTGACACACATATTCTGTTACCACACATATCATTTGTTGGAATTTAAAAGCAACATGTTGGGTTTCAATTCCATGCTGGTTTGCAAAGGCAAATCAATCTTTCATTTGCAGGATTTAACTGACATGGTCAGAAGGAGATTTTGTTATAGTACACCCTTCCATAAAGGGATCGTTCACCCAAAAAAGTCAATTCTGTCATCATTTACTCACACTCAAGTCTCTCCAAACCCATATGAGTTTCTTTCTTCAGTGGAACACAAAAGGAAATCTCATTCATGGTCATACATATTCAATATACCATGTGACGATACCAGGGCTACGTTTACACCGCGTCCTAACGACATGCGACGCGATGAGATTCCAGCGACAAGCAATTTGTCTGTCCACACCAGACGCGAATGCGAGATGCGACAAATCAATCAAAAGCCATCAGAACAGCGTGTGGGTGGGCTTTCATGGCAAGTAGCCTACAATAACCAAATTCAATCATATTACACCATTTAAAAATTACTATAAATACTGAGTTACTAAAACAATATTTGTCATAGAATATACTTCTTCACAGTTTTGAACGTTCTTGTTTCCATTTGTTTAATTTCAAGATCTGAGTTGCTTTTAGTACGACTACATTACAAAGCTGAGCACTAAATGATATTCAAAGTCACATGACACGCTTTTAACATTAAATAAAGCACATAAACATTACCTGAGATTGTGTTTTGTGTTGTTGTTCCAGCCGTGACGTCACAGAAATAGAAACTGTATCTAAAATAGATTAATCACGTGTCGCTGTTGTGGCTGGTTAGGACAAAAACACTAATTAACATGGAAAAGACGCCTTTTATCGCCTGTCAAAACTGACAAAACTTTGCAAAACGTTTTTTAAACGGAAACTATGGCAGCTGGGAAGGCCATTCTTTGTGTTATTTTTGAAGAATTTTCAGAGCCTGATGAAATCTGTATAAATACGTGTTTAATACTGCAAAATACTTTACAGTCACTGCCCTTGCCATCCAGAATAAAAGAGAACATCCCAATCGAGTGAAGGGATTTCCGGAAACTGTAGCAAAACGTTGCGCACCGGTTTGAGCTTGAGCACGCCCCGGGTTTGATGTAGAACACCATTGGTTATTGTGTGTCATGTGACTAAATATATACGCTACATTTCATGTGACACATATTTCATGATGTATTTGAATATTCAGTGTAAATTCAATTTTAAAACTATAGGATTATCAGTGAACAAAAACAAAAATTTTGGTTTGATGTTATCGTTCACAACTTTAGAAGATTTCAACTCTTGCACACGAGTACTTTGGACTACTTTTATGGCACTTTTATGATGAAAGGGATACTTCAGCGATTAGCATTAAGCTTTGTATCAGTAGAAACCCGGTAGTATTTTCGAATTATCGTAATTCCCCCCCTCATATCCCCTTGAGACGAGAGAATTATGAACTTTATTTCTGGAAAAAATCCTCAGATGACGCAAATATCGGCATTTGGCATCATCTGAGGATTTTTTGGCCAGAGGCTAGAGACTACAGCCAGTAGTAGAAGTTAGTTCTGCATGTTTTAAACCCGCCCATAGGGGTGGGATCTGTACAACTAATGCAACAGACATGATTGGAGTCTGAAATTACATAAGTTAAAAAACTTTAAATAATGTTTTATCAACAAAGCTCGGGAGGAGCACGTTCAGATAATTGACAAGAGTGGAGAGTTACTCAGCGCATATGTGTGGTAACGTTAGCATAACACGACAAGTAAGTTAGCTCATTACTTAGCTACATTTTTAGCCGGCAATTGAGGAAAACTTACTGCTTGTCTGTACATCCCGGTACAAAGCAACTTTGTACTAACGTCTAACTAACGTTAGAACCGGTAGGCGTAGCTTGGGAGAGACCTCGTAGGGCAGCGAAGCAGGTGCATTCTGGGAGTTGTTGTCTTTCATCCACATGAGCCAAAAACAAATTTTCTGGCTTTTCTCGTTCTAGAAGGCACCAGATAAAAAAAAATATTTACCTTTTCTACTACATAAATTACCATGTTTAAATACAGATTCATCTTCCCAGCGCTGAAGTACCCCTTTAATGACTCAAACAGAAAATCGTATGGGTTTTAAACGACACAAGGATGAGTAAATAGCTACACTCTAAAAAAAAAGGTTCTATATGGCACCAAAAATGGTTCTTGGCTCGTAATCATAGGGGAACCTTTTTTAGTGCTATATAGAACCAATTTTGGTGCTTCAGTGGTTCTTAAGCGGTTCTTCAGAGGTTCTTCACCGATTCTTTGACTAAGGTGCTATATAGCACCTCTGAAGAACCACTGAAGCACCAAAATTGTTGCTATATAGCACTTAAAAAGGTTCGCCTATGATTATGAGCCAAGAACCATTTTTGGTGCCATAGAACCTTTTTTTTAAGAGTGTATGTTTCCGTCCAAAGTTGTGAAAAATTGGAATATCGCATAAAACATTTGCGAATAAACCGCCGTTTCCAACCCATGCGTTCAAGAGAACAAAATTGCCACTGGGCTGTAACATATTTTTCCTATGTAATAAATTAAAATGCAATAACAAACACTGCCATGTTATCTTGCGTCGGGATGCCTGATGTTTGGGAATGCAATCGTACGAGACCGTCCTGGGAGGACATTATACCAACTCATTTTGATCTCATACTCGTTTCAGAATGACTAAAACAATATTTTAGATGGCGTGCAATGAGATTGGTCAGCTGGTTTGTCCAGTTATCCAATCACATGACTGTTGAGCAAAGTCACATGATATTTTTGTTGCACATCCAGGAATTTATTTGGTAGATTTTTCCATTGTAGTTGCGAATACTTTTTTATTCAATAAGAAAAAACGCCTCTTGGGGTTTCTGTTGGGGTTTTTTTATCCACCCGAAGATATTTTGAGCCGATCTGAGCTGGTTATGCCTGTATTGGAGAGTTATTTTGAATTTACGTTTAAATTAGGGCTGCGCATTATATCGAAATTATCGAAATATCGCAAATGTACATATCGCAATATGCATATCGCAAGGGCACGCAATATCTGGATGATTTTAATAGGCTACTTCAACATTGTGAGAAGTGTACGTTTTAGGTTGACGCATATAGCAGAGAATAGACTGAGTACACGACTGTTACTTATGTGACTTGCTTGACGTTAAAAAGAGTTATTAAACGCAGTAACTTGCGAAAACAACTCCTTGCAGTCTCGCACTGTCTGACACACACACCGAAACGTGCGTGCAAGCCGTTTTTTTTTTTTTGTGTATTGTTACACACTCGAGCTGTCAAATACACACACAGTTATGTCTTGATGAGTATTCATGTAAACACAGTCGGTTATGCTTTCAGTAAAAGATATCAGTTGGGGAAAGAAATAGATTTTACACACTTAAAGCAATATCGTATCGCATATCGCATTATTTAACAAGGATATCACATATCGCATTTTTCTTCAATATCACACAGCCCTAGTTTAAATTATATTATTTCTGATCAAATCTAGTAGGTACATCAAATAAATCTAGGTACATCAAATAAAAAATTGCATTAAAAAAAGCAGAAAAAATATGATCAAAATTAGCTTTCTGGACAAAAAAAGTATAATCTTAGGGCTTCGGGTCATTTTGACCCGCGAGGGAAGGATTTGTAACAGAATGAGGAGAGGATGATGGTTAAACGCTTTAGGGTTAACACCGCATCGACTGCAGGAAAACCGCTTTCAGCATGGCCTCACACAGATGGAAAACAATAAGTGGGGGGAAAAAAGGAAAAAAGATCAGGATTAATTAGCACGTTTGTCAGTTTGCAGGAAACATAGTATCGGTTTCATGCCCTTCGCATTTGCCCACCACCTGTTGAACATGATGATTAGGGCGATGTCTATGGGCGGCTCGTAGAGTGGGCAAATGAGTGTGTGTTGGTGAGGAACAGGAGGGGCTTTTGTCATATTTATATCAACAATGTCGGACAAAACACTCTAATTATCCCCTTCTGGCCGGCTCGTCTTACGGCTCCCAGTCCATTTGCCGTCCTGTCCCAGGGCCAGACTCCGCAGTCCGCTGTCCTTAAGCACATCCTAATGACAGCTCTTTCAGTCCACAGGCTTTATAATTGCACAGGCTAACTTACAGACATTATGTGGCATTAGTCCAGAGAGCTCATAAAGGGGGGTCACAGGCAGGTCCGCTGGCCGATCACAATGCATGTGGCCTCAATAAATCTCAAAAGTGACAACAGCGAGAGGTCATATTGCTCCTATTGGAAGGGGGGCGAGAGGTGGACCAGATCAACTCCACTGCAGTGCCAGAGGAAAGCACAGATTCTCATTTTCTGATCTGAAAATATCCAAATCGTATTGAATTGTATTGCAAAAAAGTTGTGTATTCTACACTGTAAAAAAAGAAAAGTTGACATAACTTAAAATTGTAAGGCAACTTGCTGCACAGCTTTTTTGAGTTTACTCAACTTTTAAACAAAGTAGTTCACTTAACTCAATTAACTGAGTAAGGTCAGATGTCTCCCAATTTAAGATCTTTTGTTCAGCTGTTTAAGTTTTTATTTTTTATGTCACCATCATGCACTGCAAAAAATGCTTTTCTTACTTAGTATTTTTGTCTTGTTTTCAGTCCAAATATCTAAAAATTCTCAAAACAAGAAGCATTTACTAGCCAAATAAAAATTATTGTCTTGTTTTGGGGGGATTGAACGTCTCGGTTACGTATGTAACCCTCGTTCCCTGAGGAGGGAATGGAGACGTACGTTAGTGACTAACGAATGGGGGTTCCAATATAACCGCGCCACTCAGCTGTCGTCCAGTGCCCTGCGTAAGTGTGAGACCCGCCACTTAAGGCCGTAGGACTCCCACTTATCACAGGATTACCAAGGTACACTGGGAAGCATATCCCAGTGAGGGAATGCCAATGATGCCTACCCGTGGGGAGGACTTAGAGAGTACACATATGACCCGCTAAGGGCTGCATATGGGAAACTCTAGGGTACCAGCCGAAGGTGGATTTTTAACCCTAGGGGTGGCAGGGACTTGCCAAGGGAAAGACACCTGCTCGCTGAGGAGGCTTACGGTGGAAATACTCGTGTGGGGGTCGCCGGAGGGAACCATGCACACGGGGCACCTGGCCGGACATGAGGGTCTGGGCTCGAAAGGGCAGACTGAACTGATGTCGGCGTCGACAGTGCTGGAGGAGCTCAGGGCTCTCGGGGAGCTCACCTGAGGAGAATATCGCACGTATCCAGTCCGTGGAGTGGAGTGGCGAGCAAGCGAAGACACCAGAGCCTGGTCCATTACCGGCCCCTCGGGGGGGCGAGTACATAGTCGGACACTGGCTCCACTCGGAGATTGTAGAATCTGGCGAATGTGTTGGGTGTCGCCCAGCCTGCAGCTCTGCAGATGTCTGTTAGCGAGGCGCCATGCGCTAGAGCCCAAGAGGAGGCCACACTCCAAAATTTTAAAGAAAAAAAAAAAAAATCATCCACTGACTTACAAAGCTGCTACAGAAACGACTTTCGACTTCGAGGACCTTGATAGAAATGTAGTGGAGTAAAAAGTACGATATTTGTCTTTCAAATGTAGTGAAGTTAAAGTAAAAGTTTCCCTAAAAAAAATTATACTTCAGTAAAGTACAGATACTCAAAAAGTGTATTTAAGTACAGTACTCAAGTAAATGTACTTCGTTACTGTCTAGCTCTGAAATTAACAACATAGCAACACATTACAGGGAAAAAGTGGCACACTCAAAAAAATGATTCTTTAAACTTACTTAATTTAATTATGGACAATGGTTCCACACAAGCAAATTGCTTTTTATTAACATTAATGGAATTTTTCTAATCTATGTAAACTCCTTGTGTTGGGACAACACAACTGAATGGGGAAGAATCTATGTGAAATAGTAATGGTGAACTAAATCAGTGGAATTGCTTCCCTGTAACTTAAATCGGTTAAGTTAAATGAACATGCACACTCAAAAAAATAACTCATTGGACAAACTCAATTTACCTGAGGGCAGGTTTTCCATCCAATAAATATGTGTAACCCCAACTCATAAAAAACTAATTCATACAATGAAATGTAATTGAGTTGGTCCAACTCAATTTTATCTAATAGTTTAATTGATATTTATATACGTATAGCATTACTTTTTTTTCTTGTCAAACTTATATTAAAAAAATTAATTGGAAAATCAATTATAAACAGTTTCATTCATCATCATACACAATGTATATAATGAATATATAAGAAAAGAGGTTTGACATTAGCATAGATCACTGAGTGCCACTCTTCAGAATAACGGTAACCACAAAATTAAAAAAACATTACAGAAACCTCTCTAAATGTCCAACATAACTGAACATTAAACACTAACATTACTAACAACATCATTCCCTTTACAGAAAAACATATAAATAACACTCTAATCCCTAAATTTACTCTCCTAATGGAGTCCCTTGCAAAGCATGCTGGGAACTGCCCAGTTAGTTATGTCAACACAAATATTTAATGTAGTTTTAACACAACTGAATTAAGTAAACTTCAGTTTTAAAAATATTAGGTTGATTGAACACAATTAAATTAAGTTGTGACAAAATTAGATATGTTTAAGTAAAGTGAACAGAATTTAAATGTGTCACATCTATGAAGGGCTTGAATCATTTTTTTGAGTGCAGGTCTATTACACTCTAACAAACACTGGGTTAAAAACAACCCGATTTGGGTCCTTTTCAACCCAAGGGCTGGGTAAATATAGCACAGAACACACGTTGGGTTAATTTTATGTGTGTTTATTTAACCCAGCATAGTTGATGCATTTTTACTATAATACTAGTTTCTTTTTTTGACTTCATACATGAATTAATGTTTACGGATTACCTTAAATAAACCACTGGTTTGCATGATACTAATTCCTTTATTTTCGCTCATATTTTACAGTATAGCATATTTTATATAGTTTTTAATACATATTGCCTACATTTAAGCTCGTTTAATAAATATTACAAGTAAAAATTAAACATTTAGAAGTAAATGTTTCACTCGTTGCTGAAATATAAAACTAATGAGTCTCTTATTGACATCATGTTTACACTTCGTTGGTTATAATGAAAGGTTTCGCGAGTGTGAACACAATCTCCGCCATTTTGAGTGGATTCTGGCCAGCTTAAGCACATCTGATTGGCCGTTGCCATCACACGCTCAACAGATATGTCTGTGATTGGCTTGGAGGGGGGATTATGGGGTGGGGTTGTTTTTCAGGGGTTGGGCTTGACCTCTTAGTTCCAGTGAAAGGAACTCTTAATGCTTCACCAAGACATTTTGGACAATTTCATGCTCCCAACTTTGCGGGAACAGTTTGGGGACGGCCCCTTCCTGTCCCATCATGACTGACCAGTGCACAAAGCGCGCTCCATAAAGACACGGATGAGCGAGTTTGGTGTGGAGGAACTTGAGTCCTGACCTCGACCCGATAGATCACCTTTGGGATGAATTAGAGCGGAGACTGAGAGCCAGGCCTTCTCGTCCAACATCAGTGCCTGACCTCACAAATGCGCTTCTAGAAGAATGGCCATAAACACACTCCTAAACCTTGAGGAAAGCCTTCCCAGAAGAGCTGAAGCTGTTATGTGGCGTTCACACCGGACGCGATAATTCGCGCTGATCGCGCGAAGGTGGACGCTTGAACACTTTGAGTTAACTCGCTTCAATTGTGCGTGGAATTCACTGCACAACAGACGCGAATTCGCGTAATGGGCGGGGCTTCTGCCAGCGGCTCGTCTCGTTGAGAAATGGCTGACATGGGCTGTGTTTACACGTCTTTTTTTTGTTAAAATCTACTGTTAATGTGTGACAAAACGTAGTTTTAAGACTTTTTCAGTCGATAATGTAGTTGTTTAAAGCTCAAATATGTGGTTTATTTATATAAAGAGTGCCTATTTGAACATTTTATCTGGCGTTTTCGGAGTTGTGAGCTCCAGTGGATCAGCGGCGCTCATTAACCCCAGCGAGAGCAACCTTTCCTCGGCCAGTCCTTCTGCCGCTGGCTCTGATGTCTCTGTGGTCTCGAGCTATAATTCGTCTTGTAACGGCCAATCTTTGGTCTCATGGATCTATAATTTGTTCCCTGGCAAATCGTTTAGACTGAAGGCAAAGTGAAGTTTCATTACTTTATATTTTTAGCCTTATAACTGTACGTTGCAGTTGTAACGTTAGCCTACTAGCACTGCCTTTGAATGTTTGACTGAATTGTTTGCTTTATTTCATGTGTAGCTTATTATACCTTTTATACCTTTGTATTATTGATCAGACATAGACAAGAGACTGTGTTGTGTTTCATGTCATTTAATGTTATCACAGTGATATTGTCTGAACCAGATATTAATATACAGATTTTTTCCTCATTGTTGTCACTACTAGAGCAAGCTCCGGATTGGTTAACACGGCGCGAAATATCCGCCAAAGTTCAGATTTTTCAACTTGAGTCCTTCGCGCCGCCTCAATCGCGCGAATCGTGCGAATCTCGCCGCCTCATTCGCGCGAATCGCGCCGCAGAATGCCATTTCGCGTCTCTGCATTGACTTAAAGGGGGGGTGAAATGCTGTTTCATGCATACTGATCTTTTTGCACTGTTAAAGACTTGGATTCCCATGCTAAACATGGACACCGTTTCAAAAGCTAAGGTGGACGTTTGAAGGGAGTATTTCTTTGCCAAAATTAGTACTTCCTGTTAGTCATAAGTTTCGGAAAGTTTTTTTCGATCATGGGTCCGCTTGACATCAACAGGGCGGAATTTCCTTGTATGGGCCGTATGGACAATTCTACCGGAAGAGCGCGCGCGAGCGAGAGAGAGAGAGAGAGAGAGACAGAGAGAGAGAGCGCGTGAAAGCAATAGGCTACGCCCATCAAAGCGCTGGCTCGTAGCCAAATAACCCCGCGTTAAGGCAAAAGTGGATGAAATTTGCTTTTCCAGATTTTCAAATCGCCTAATACTGAAGGATGGAGCGGTCCCAACGATAAAGGTCCCAACGTTGGAACCGCAGGCAGTGAGTAAGACTGCTTCAAATGTCTGTTTTTGCCTATGCCCATCAAGTAGCCCAAACATGACCACGTATTGATCAATGGAGCATGCGATGTATAGTGTGTACATTTGTTTAGCTGGCCACTATATGTGTATGTTTGTGTATTGTAAAAGCACTCCAAACAACAATACACAAAGAATGTGGAAATATGTTGAACTAAATAAGCGCGCTTCTTCATTCAAATGCGCTACTATTCCATGTCTTTCTATGTAAACACTAGCCTGACGCGCAAAACCAGTCCGCTTTCTACAAATCATGTCTACACAAACCACGCGTAAACACACGCACACACACACACGATATAATTAAAGTATAAATGTGTAAATAACACAAGCCGCTAAGCATATTATATAGTTAGTGTAACTTATACCACATAGAGACGTCCTGCTCTAGTCGTTTTTGCTGCTGCTCCTGTTCAACTTCAGCCTCTGGGTCTGATTCCGGATCATAGATGTATGGCTGTATCTGATTAAAAGCCATTTTTTATGTTGAATAAAGTTTTTTCCAGCTTTTAGGGATGACGCAGCTTTCAGACGCACTCAACACAGTAACAGCGGCGCGCGCTCGACATTCTTTAGCTCCGCCCACACGATACGCCCCCAGCCGCACGGCTTTTTCCGGAAAGACTCGGAACAGCGCATCTTCCTTTTATAATTATAATAAAAATAAAGACTTTTCGGAGATATGCAGGATGCAATGCTACTCGATAGGTACTCAAGATTGACATGAGACTGACTGAAACTGAGTGTTTCCCCACCCCTTTAACATGTAAATCACTTGCGCGAATCGCGCAAATCGCGTCCGGTGTGAACGCACCATTAGAGCTGCAAAGGGTGGGCCGACTCCATATTAAACCCTTCAGATTAAGAATGGGATGGCATTAAAGCTCATGTGCATGTAAAGGCAGGCGTCCCAAAACTTTTGGTAATATAGTGTATTTAAATTTTATTTAATCTTATCTATAATAAAATGAAAATATGGAAATGTAATATGAAACCTTTTTTTTTTACTTCTTTAATTGTGTAATCAGCAACTTTGTTTAGAATCCTTTCAGTTAAACAAATTGAGAATTGTTATTGCTGATGGGCAAATCCTGACGAACTATGGATGAGCTACGGAAGTCGCTAATTGGCCGAGAGCAAACGAAAACAAAGCGTTGTGCTTTTGCACCTGTGGATATCCGACCTGTCGAGGGAATTTCAGAACATCACAACAAACAAAACAAAACTTTTCCAAAGATTTAAAGCAGCACTGATTTCATTTCAACCTGTTGGTTCACTGTAACGGTGCCCTTTCTGTGCAGGATTGATAGACTCTTTCTTTTTTCTTAGGGGAATTATTAAGTTTGCCCACAAAACCAGTGCAAATAACTCAGCGCTGACCTGCCGGATGGCTTTGGAAGGGCAACCTCCCAGAGGGAGGGCGTTCGGAGCTTAATTAGAATGTCAGGAGACACTTTCAAAGTAGTCTGAGATGAGAGTCCACTCCAATGGGAAACCCGAGCCGATCGTCTTTCCCAGTTCAAGGTAAACTGTTGAATGGGATCAGACACAAGGAATCACAGTGAGTCAAAGGGGACCCATAAAGAACAGCACATGGGGGGTCGTCTTTAACAGTTTGCATGCACTAAAATTGTAATGGTACAAGAACATGAGCTATATTAATACATGTTCTCACAGTTTAGCCGAAAGAAAATAGAGCAGCTATGTTAATGACATTACGATAGAGATCAAGAGTGGGCCACTGTGGAGAAGCGTTTCTGATCAGCCTGAGACATCCTGTGGAAAATATTCAAGATTTAGATCATTAAAGAAGTGGAATTACACTACACTGAAAAAACAGGAAAACACATGTTGTCCAATTTACTTAATCGTATTATTTGTGATCAACGCAACAAATTTGTGTTTCTCTTCTAAACATGATTTCATTGCTTTCTATTAATGTAATTCTCTAAAATGTGCAATCTACTAGATTAAATTATTTGGGGTGAATGTGAACCAATTAAGTACTCGAAAATGATTTTTGCTGAAACTGTAGTTCCCAGCATGCTTTGCTTGGGACTTGACGACTAGAGTAAAATTGTTGAAATTTAGTGTTATTTTATGTGTTTTTGGGCAAAATGAGAAAAAGGGGGAGACTTTATATTGTTTATTAGTGTTTAATGTTTAATTTTGTTGGAATTATTCGAACCATTTAAATTACACTGGTTACCATAGTGGAGAAGAGCAGAGCGATTGCTTAGGCTGTGGACTGACTCAGCACATGTCATTAAAGAGCATTTTCTCACTTAGCACATATATGATGTGCTATTGCTGGCAAATATAATGAAAGCTACTGAGTACTGTGTTACAGATCAGTCAAGTGACAACAAAAATATACAAAATTAAACATGTGTTTTGATTAAAGAGGCAGGGTCTTAAGCCCCCGTGTGCACCACTACTGTTAGGGAGCCATATTAAAATCATTGTGAGACTACTCAATTCAGTTTCTTAAAAATTACTCAATTCCATTATGTTGAAATTATGTGAACAAATTATGTTTGTTTAACTTAATTGAATCATGTGGAACCGATGTACATGATTAAATCATGTAAATCCAACACACCATTTTTTTCAGTGTACCTTTCAAAAGATTGGGATTTTATAAAAATAAAAAAAAGTCTCTCATGCTTAGCGAATCTGCATTTATTTGATCAAAAATACAGTAGAAAATTGTGAAATATTTTTACAATTTAAAATAAGTGTTTTCTATTTTATTATATTGTTCAAATGTAATTTATTCCTGTGATCAAAGCTGAATTTATCATCAAGTGTCACATGATCCTTCAGAAATCATTCTCATTTGATGACATTTATGGTTATTATCAGTGTTGAAAACATTTGAACTGCTTCATATTTTTGTGATGCTTTTTTTTCAGGATTATTTGATGAATAGAAATTTCATCACATTTATGTGAATTTTGTGCAATAATGCAAAAGTTCAATTGCATTACTGAATAAGTATTATTTTTTTCAAATGTCGTCAATGTAAATAGGAAACAGGTCAAATATTGAAATAATACTGTAAAAAAATTATGTTTTATTAAGTAAATCAAGTATTTTTGTTACATTTTAGTACATTAAGTAAAAAAAAAATATATATTTTTTAATATAGTCTGAGTTGGAGTTTGTCTTTTTTATTTTAAAAATATATTAAAAGTAAATATATTATAAATACACACACATGCATGTATATATGCATATATGTATGTGTATATTTAAATATTGTTATATTTATATATAAAATATTTATAAATATATAAATTATATAAATATATATACAGTATATGCATGAATGAGTGTGTGTTTATATAATATCATATAATATCAGACTCATATAATTTACGTTTTAATGCTGTGAATATTAATACTATATATATTTTTGAATAGAGTCTGAGTTGCAGTTTGTCTTTTTTATTTAAAAAATATATTAAAAGTAAATCTATTATAAATACACACACACGCATGTATATATGCATATATATATATATATATATATATATATATATATATATATAAACGCTATTTATATATACAGTATAAACATGAATGAGTGTGTATTTATATAATATAATATCATAATAGGTTCATATCATTTACGTTTTAATGCTGTGAATATTAATAATATTTATAAAATTAATTTATATATAATATCAGGCTCGTATAATTTACGTTTTAATGCTGTGAATATTAATACTATATATATATTTTTTAATTATAGTCTGAGTTGAAGTTTGTCTTTTTTATTTAAAATATATATATATAAAGTAAATCTATTATAAATATACACATGCATGTATATATATATTTAAGAAAATGTGTTATATATATAAAAAATTATATATATATATATATATATATATATATATATATATATATATATATATATATATATATATATATATATATATATATATATATATATATATACAGTATAAACATGAATGAGTGTGTATTTATATAATATAATGTCATAATAGGCTCATATAATTTACGTTTTAATGCTGTGAATATTAATAATATTTATAACATTTATTTATATATAAAATCATATAATATCAGGCTCGTATAATTTACATTTGAATGCTGTGAATATTAATACTATATATATTTTTGAATATATTCTGAGTTGCAGTTTGTCTTTTTAATTTAAAAAATATATTAAAAGTAGATTCCCCCCCACATATTGAAACATTATTTGTTAATGTTTGCATGTTTAGTGCCTCATCTCTCCAGCGGTCAGGCCGGCTCTGGTCGGATCTCGCTAAGGTCAGTGGTTTTGGGACGGCCTCCCTGAAGCGGCAGCTGGCCGGGGTAAGGTTACCATTTCACCTGCGCTCTGCAGCATCGCAGGAACTGGCGTGTCATTGAGGAGCGGGTAATTATTCAACACGTCAGACTGCAATGCCTGCAATGTTAATTACGCCTCGGGCTGAGAGATTAAGCCCGGGAGCAAAGGCGCGGCCCTCATTACGGTCACACCAGCGCAACATGTGCAGGGGACGGCCAATCCCACACGGCCCCTGAACCAGGATCCGGTTCAACACCAGATGACACTTTATCAGTCCCACACCATGGTTTATTTTAGGTCAGATGCGTAAGATTTTAGCATGTAAAATAGATAGATGTGTTCGCTTTTGATGAAAGTAGTAGCTGGATGTTGAGTTAGTGAGGGGTAGGATTTAGGGTTGGTGTTGGGAGTTAAAGTAATGTTCCAGGCTCAACATGAGCTTCATCAATGGCGTAATGTCAACGTCAAGATCAGGAATATTGTGCTGACGATTAATTGTCATACAAATAATGACGATTAATGATTTAATTATGTGTTGTTTGTCTGTTTTGTGTTGTATATACTAATATGTAATGTAATGTTATATATAAAAAAGGCCCAGATCATTACGTTTTAATGCTGTATAAAAAATATTTTTATTATGAATCTATAATATAATATCATGTAATATAATATAATAAAAAGGCCCATATAATTACATTTTAATGCAGTAAAATATTTATACAATACATTTTTATATAATATCATGTAATGTAATGTAATATAATATAATAGAAATACCCATATAATTACGTTTTAATGCTGTAAAAATAATATTTATACAATTAATTATATATATATATATATATATATATATATATATGTGTGTGTGTGTTTACATAATATATATGTGTGTGTGTGCTGTGTATAATTATTATGTATATATAAATACACACATGCACGTATATATTTAAGAATTTTTTGTTATATATAAAATATTTATAAATGTATATAAATTATATAAATATATATACAGTATATACATGCAAATATTTCTTAAATATATACATGAAGGAGTGTGTGTTTATATAATATAATATCATAATAGGCTCGTATAATTTACTTTTAATGCTGTGAATATTAATAATATTTATACAATTAATTTATATATAATATAATATCAGGCTCGTATAATTTATGTTTAATGCTGTGAATATTAATAATATTTATACAATTAATATATAATATAATATCAGGCTCGTATAATTTATGTTTAATGCTGTGAATATTAATAATATTTATACAATTTAAATATAATATCAGGCTCGTATAAAATGTTTAATGCTGTGAATATTAATAATATTTATACAATTTATATATAATATAATATCAGGCTCGTATAATATGTTTAATGCTGTGAATATTAATAATATTTATACAATTTATATATAATATAATATCAGGCTCGTATAATATGTTTAATGCTGTGAATATTAATAATATTTATACAATTTATATATAATATAATATCAGGCTCGTATAATTTATGTTTAATGCTGTGAAAATTATAAAATTAATATAATATCAGGCTCGTATAATTAACGTTTTAATGCTGTGAATATTAATGATATTTATACAATATGGCTACCAAAATTTTATTTATAGACATTTTATTGTTGCCCCGATTAATTTTTTGGGCTGAATGAGGCACTGTGCATTTATTTTATCAATTTGAAATTAATTTGCAATGTTTGACAGAGCTCTGAATGCATTAAGAATTTTGAACTTTTCTTAATATTTGTGACTCAAAAGATGCCGAAAACGGCAGTGTGTGACTATAATACAATTACAGTTCTGAGCAGCGAATTAGAAGAAACGCAGATGGTATTACAATGACCACGACTCAATCCTCGGGTTAATCTTTACAGATCCACCTCACCAGTATTTTCAGAGCCGTGAAAGATATACGGCTGTCTTGACACATTGACATCATTCCTTAAACATCTGCTGCTTAAAAAACTGTGACATTTGTGGAGAAGCGGTGCTCCAGAAAGGCCGTAATCATTTACTTTAGTCGCTCGGCGATAGTTATAGTTCAGAGGCGACCCAATAAAACCACCAGGCCTTTCCCCTTCGATTTTATAGAGTTCTGTGATCAAATTAAACGCTTGCCATCTCTTTGTCAGACGCATTATATTCACAGACGTGTGTTTTTTTTTAATGATTCGAAATGATTTGCAATCTTGCTTAAGACATCAAACTGTCAGCTCATTCATCTCTCTGGTAAAAGGGCTTTTGAAGCAGTAAAGATATGAACACTTCGGGGAAAACTTTATACAATTTCCACTCGAAATAGGAAGCCGGGTCCTTCTGGGAGACACTAAATTGAAACTAAGGCTGTTTCTGATGGACCACAGGATATGCCTGCAAATTTAGACATATCACAATGGCAAAAAAGTCTGTTAGTGCCCATTCATATAAACTGAATGGCTTGTAATGTTCTTGGCCCCTTGGAGAATACAGCAAGGTTGAGCAGCGACAGCAGGAAGAGCTGAATGGTTTTGACATAACTTTATTTTAGTGCTCTACAGGTTTTCTCTCCTCCCTACGGTTTAATGGTGTATTCCGCCGGGGTCCCGAAAGGAAGCGGCTAAAGCCTCGCTGAGGATGTCATTTCAAGATGAACGGGAATGTAAGGCTTTTTCACACATTGGAATTTTTTTTTTTTTTTTGCATTTGTTCGAAATCATGTCATGCTAAGGCTGCCTGAGTAATCGAAATAAAAACCAAATCTCCATTGTGCAACATGTAAAATAAAATAAAAAAATATTATTAGGGCTGTCAAATGATTAATCGCGATTAATCGCATCCAAAATAAAAGTTTGTGTTTACATAATATATGTGTGTGTACTCTGTTAATTATTATTTATATATAAATACACACACAAGCATGTATATATTTAAGAATTTTTTTTTTTTTATATATATATAAAACATTTATATTTATATATATTATATATTATATAAATGTATATACATGCAAATATTTCTTAAATATATACATGAATGTGTGTGTATTTATATATATCGTATTATTTCTGTTTTATTTAGTGTTTTAAAAAAAAATATTTTTAGTAGTAATATTAATTGTAAATATTATTATATTTATATACAAGTATATACATCTTAGTAATTTTACAGTTGCAATGTAAAATAAAAAAAATAAAATATATATTATTTTTAAATACTATATTTTTATTTTACAGTGAAATTCTTATTTTTGTTTTTATTTAGCAATTTTTATACTTAATAATTATAGCATATATTATTATTTTATAGCCTTATTTATATATAATTATAAAATTTTTGCAACAGCAATATTTTGAATCTTATTTCCTCGCAAAAATTGTACAAGCTACTAATTATATCTGATTATATACTAATATATAATATTTACTAATAATCTGATAATATAGTAATTATATCTGATTATATACTAATATATACTAATAATCTGATAATATAGTAATTATATATAATTATATCTGATTATATACTAATATATAATATATACTAATAATCTGATAATATACTAATTATATATAATTATATCCTATTATATACTAATATATAATATATACTAATAATCTGATAATATACTAATTATATATAATTATATCCTATTATATACTAATATATAATATATACTAATAATCTGATAATATACTAATTATATATAATTATATCTGATCATATACTAATAATATACTAATTATGTCCAATTATATACTAATATATAATATATACTAATAATCTGATAATATACTAATTATATATAATTATATCCTATTATATACTAATATATAATATATACTAATAATCTGATAATATACTAATTATATATAATTATATCTGATCATATACTAATAATATACTAATTATATCCGATTATATACTAATATATAATATATACTAATAATCTGATAATATACTAATTATATATAATTATATCTGATTATATACTAATAAGATACTAATTATATCCGATTATATACTAATATATAATATATACTAATAATCTGATAATATACTAATTATATCCGATTAAATACTAATATATAATATATACTAATAATCTGATAATATACTAATTATATATAATTATATCTGAACTATTTTGATGTGGGAGAGGTGTAATATTACATTATTACATTAAACAATGTTATTAAATATTAAACTTTCAGATGATATGCTGCAGTGAGAGCGATAAGTACCACAATTTTGAACATAACAATTTTACACTAAATAAAAATTCTCAAATGAAGTGATGAACAGCAGCATTTAACAAATTGTTAGTAAAATATAATATAGTAACACTATAACTTACATAACTAGTTGCATAATGCATAGGATATTGACTGCATATTAATGCCTTATTCTGCATGATCATATTCTACATCCTTTAATCTAAACATAACCACTAAGACAATGACATTACTTACCATTAATAAGCAGTAATTATGAGTTTATTGAGGGACAACTCCTAGATAATAGTGAATATCTTATAATATTACCAATATTATTTGGTGCATCACTACATTTTACATTTACATTTATTCATTTAGCAGACGCTTTTATCCAAAGCGACTTACAGCTGAGGAATAAGGGAAGTGATCCGACATGAAGAGACGAAAAATCACAAAATTATACTATGTTTTGGACATTGCTTAGAGGAGCATACGCTGGAAAAGGGAGGGAATAGAGGACATTTTATTTATTTTTAATATGAGGTTAAGTGCTCACGGGAGAGATTAGTTTTCGGCTGTCTTGAATGTATTCAGCGATTCTGCATCACTACAAAAAGATGTAAAATGCCACACACTCATGAATTAATCAATGCATGTTTTTGTTGTTGTTGCACTGATTCATTTTAAACTGAGCATCTG